>JAVGWX010000024.1:10759106-10981606 GCA_036924085.1 Ariolimax columbianus
CACAAGACACAAATGGACAAGTAACAGAATTGACAAGTAACGCTACCACAAAACACAAATGGACAAGTAACGCTACCACAAGACACAAATGCACAAGTAACGCTACCACAAGACACAAATGCACAAGTAACAGAATGGACAAGTAACACTACCACAAGACACAAATGCACAAGTAACGCTACCACAAGACACAAATGCACAAGTAACAGAATTGACAAGTAACGCTACCACAAGACACAAATGGACAAGTAACGCTACCACAAGACACAAATGGACAAGTAACAGAATTGACAAGTAACGCTACCACAAAACACAAATGGACAAGTAACGCTACCACAAGACACAAATGCACAAGTAACAGAATTGACAAGTAACGCTACCACAAAACACAAATGGACAAGTAACGCTACCACAAGACACAAATGCACAAGTAACAGAATGGACAAGTAACACTACCACAAGACACAAATGCACAAGTAACGCTACCACAAGACACAAATGGACAAGTAACGCTACCACAAGACACAAATGGACAAGTAACAGAATTGACAAGTAACGCTACCACAAAACACAAATGGACAAGTAACGCTACCACAAGACACAAATGCACAAGTAACAGAATTGACAAGTAACGCTACCACAAAACACAAATGGACAAGTAACGCTACCACAAGACACAAATGCACAAGTAACAGAATTGACAAGTAACGCTACCACAAAACACAAATGGACAAGTAACGCTACCACAAGACACAAATGCACAAGTAACAGAATTGACAAGTAACGCTACCACAAAACACAAATGGACAAGTAACGCTACCACAAGACACAAATGCACAAGTAACGCTACCACAAGACACAAATGCACAAGTAACAGAATGGACAAGTAACACTACCACAAGACACAAATGCACAAGTAACGCTACCACAAGACACAAATGGACAAGTAACGCTACCACAAGACACAAATGGACAAGTAACAGAATTGACAAGTAACGCTACCACAAAACACAAATGGACAAGTAACGCTACCACAAGACACAAATGCACAAGTAACGCTACCACAAAACACAAATGGACAAGTAACGCTACCACAAGACACAAATGGACAAGTAACGCTACCACAAGACACAAATGCACAAGTAACAGAATGGACAAGTAACACTACCACAAGACACAAATGCACAAGTAACGCTACCACAAGACACAAATGGACAAGTAACGCTACCACAAGACACAAATGGACAAGTAACAGAATTGACAAGTAACGCTACCACAAAACACAAATGGACAAGTAACGCTACCACAAGACACAAATGCACAAGTAACGCTACCACAAAACACAAATGCACAAGTAACAGAATGGACAAGTAACACTACCACAAGACACAAATGCACAAGTAACGCTACCACAAAACACAAATGGACAAGTAACGCTACCACAAGACACAAATGGACAAGTAACGCTACCACAAGACACAAATGAACAAGTAACAGAATGGACAAGTAACACTACCACAAGACACAAATGAACAAGTAACAGAATGGACAAGTAACACTACCACAAGACACAAATGAACAAGTAACAGAATGGACAAGTAACACTACCACAAAACACAAATGAACAAGTAACAGAATGGACAAGTAACACTACCACAAGACACAAATGGACAAGTAACGCTACCACAAGACACAAATGAACAAGTAACAGAATGGACAAGTAACACTACCACAAGACACAAATGAACAAGTAACAGAATGGACAAGTAACACTACCACAAGACACAAATGGACAAGTAACACTACCACAAGACACAAATGGACAAGTAACAGAATGGACAAGTAACACTACCACAAAACACAAATGGACAAGTAACGCTACCACAAAACACAAATGAACAAGTAACAGAATGGACAAGTAACACTACCACAAGACACAAATGGACAAGTAACACTACCACAAAACACAAATGGACAAGTAATGCTACCACAAGACACAAATGGACAAGTAACACTACCACAAAACACAAATGGACAAGTAATGCTACCACAAGACACAAATGGACAAGTAACACTACCACAAAACACAAATGGACAAGTAATGCTACCACAAGACACAAATGGACAAGTAACACTACCACAAAACACAAATGGACAAGTAATGCTACCACAAAACACAAATGGACAAGTAACGCTACCACAAAACACAAATGATGCATACCTGAAGGAGTTAAATGTGGCTCTGGAAACTCTGCTGTCGTTAAAGTTGTACCACTTGTCTGGAAGTAGGTCAAGGTTATCTATGTTGCCCTTGATGTTATCTAACAGTTCAACCTTGACCTGACCAGACTGTGAGTGCCGAGCGTAGCAGTAGTAGTGTCCACACTCTGACGATGTGCCAGAATGGATGATAACCCCGGACAGACTATACAGGAGATGCGACTGATTGCCACAGCTTGAGTCTTCACATTTGGGCCCCAGGTGCCTGGCAATGTCTTCGAGTTGATCCAGATGAGCATCTGGACAACTTCTAGAAGATGTGCTGCTGGTCCTTGAGTGCTGATTTGAAAGACAAGGTTTTACATCTTTGAATGGAGTCCGACAGTGAACAGGTACTGAAATTGTACGGGGGTAACGGACGTCCTGAAATATCTTTGTTCTCGTTTGGAGTTTGGTGTCGTAGGAAAACCTCAAGAGGGTGAAGATCAGGTACTGGGGGGTCTCGATGATCTGGATGCTCTTTTCCCCGTCCTGCAGTTTCCCACACTTACCACAGTGGTACTTATTTTCACCCGTCAGTTTTTCTGGTTTCAGGTAGAACAAGATGAGATCATTGAGCGAGAATGATTCTTCGGAGGGGCTTACGTGTTCTGCCTCGGCAACCTGCATGCTCTCAGCTTCTGTGCCTGAACCGGGAGAGCCACCTCCCCCTGCCAGGTTCTTGTGTGGGTATTCTGCCGATCGTGAAGAATTAGGAAAAGCCAAAGGAATGTCGACAAAACTCTCAACAGTTAGCGATTCCTGTTTGCACGCGAGACACTTCAGTTTTGTTTGAACTTTCCCTCGAAATGTCCTCTCCACAAGTGATTTCACAGACTCTGAACTCGTACCAGAGTCTGGACCACAGCTTTCAGATGGTCTCGTACCACTTCTCTCTTCCTCTGACTTCATCTTGACTGCAGTCAGCATGACTGACTCTTTCTTTCTCTCCGTCTTATTGAGTGTGTCCACATTGGCCCTAATGGTCCCAGTCGATGAGATGGACCCCGTCGATGGTCTCTTATCTAGACCTGGATGACAAGACGATTTCTCGTCTTCGTGGAGTTGGTTCAGCAGATACTTTAGGTACTCGGAGCAGTCTTGCTGGTGACCAGGCAGGAACCACGGAGGACTCGACGCCTGCAGAAACTTACTAGGTGTCATGGTTGGCCGCTGCAGAAGAGCAAAAGACAACATCAGTATCAGCACATCTATGTTAACCTTATTTCCATATGATTTTTGTTTTGTTTTTTAACGTCAAAAACATTTAGAATTACCCATTGTTTGGTACACCAGATGACTTGTCAATCACCGAAATTGCCACGTAGCACTGAAAGTGTTCTTAACCAAATCTGTTTCCACTAATTAATAGTTGTCCGTCACAAGTGATGAAGACCACTCTCTTTGTTCAGCCGTGTGGACAGTCGTATCTCTTGCTGTGTCCGCTGAAATGGGTGACTTGCGCGGAGATTTGGATTAAAGTGGGGAAGAAACTGCGCCTTTTGTCAACCTCACTCACAGAGCCTAAGCTACCTTTTGCCAGTGGCATTACATTCATCGAGACGACTGGAGATAGCATAGGATGCAGATTTTGCCTCAGGGTTACCACCGAAGCCTTTCCGTAAACATGTAACCCGCAGGGTAGAAAGGTGGGAAGGCATCTAACGCAGTTTGTCGTGCCTTTTCGATAACCACAAGAGGTCGTATGGACAACACTCAGCGTGTGAGTGAGTCTGGCATCTCTCCCCAGCTGTATTCAGCTCATCATAGTAGCATCTAAAATTCCCACACGCCATATTCGTGAAGGTAAACCGGCAGAACTAACCCGTGAAATACGACACAGGTATAAGTTATAAGCGTAGTGCCATTCAGCCGGCGTCCAAACCAGGATAAACGGATGGAAGAAATCACCCCAAAAAAACCGAAATAACAAGTCCAGACGGAAAACAACACCACGTTTCAGTGAACACAAGTGTAAGTCGTCGACTAGTGTGAATTCCAGGCAAAATCCGTGGTCTGGCGGCATCCATAATGATCCAAAACAGTAGAGAAATGTAGACTCGCAGCCTGTTATGGCGCCATCTTATAACCTCTACATAAACAGACAACTAAACAGACCTACCTCAGAAAAGTCTGTTGCAACAACTAAACTTCATCACAATCAATAATAGGATAAGCTTCCAAATGGATGTGAAACCGAGAAAAATCTTTAAAAAAATTGTCTTAAATAAAAAATAGCCATTGTATTGTTATCAGGGCAGGCGCAAATGGCCTCGTTTTGTTATTCAGCCATTTCTATAGCAAAACTAGTGCTAACTTAACCCTACCACGCCGCTGTACCTAATTATCGGTAATTTCCTAAACTGCTGCTAAACCGCTGTACCTAATTTTCGGTACTTTGGATAGTACGTCATAAAATGCGTCAGAATCTAAAAATAACCAACCAATCGTGGTCAATCCTCGTGATTAGTCATTGCAAATGGCTGCCCCCATGTTTGAATTGATTTTGTGGGGTTTAACGTGAACAAATTCGGAAAATTGACAATGAAACGAACGGCTGATGAACCAAGCACTTCAACAGGAAAGCAAAGTAAGTCTAGGCTTATGACAGTCCAATCAATAATTTGGTTGATTCAGACTCTGTTCAAGTGAAACAGACAGTGAGAGCTCGAGTGATGAGATGAAGGCTTTTCTTGGACTGAGGATCTATATGGAATACTCATGTATAAAGCCCAGCTATCACGATTATTGGACAAATGAGGGCTCTTTGTTGTGTTTACTCCCGGATTTCAAAATGTGCTATGACTCGAGACAGATACTTTGCCTTTTGCTGGGTGGATTGGCACACAAAGGTGGAATATTGACGCTAGATGAAAGGTAAACCTATTTTCTACAATGTATGATCTATATCATGTTGGTTTTTTTCTCTTTAACCCATTACACCCTAGGCTTTCAAGCATTCTTCTCTATCTATGGTCTAACTTTGAATGGCAAAGTCAATGCAATGTTCAAGTTAATTTTCTTCACCAATGTAGTCATTTTAAGCTGTGTGAGAAAGGAAATGGCATTGTAGCTATTAGTTTCAGGTGCATTAGGGTGTAAAGGGTTAATGCTCTAGAACCCAGGAATGGCGGACAGTTGGGTTCAGGGCCTTAGGTCTGGTAGGGTTAACAAATACACTGGTGAGTATACGAGACAATGCTCAAGGCAAATTTGTTTGCCATTGGTTCAGTAAAGGTTAATTTTTTTCAGCTAAATTCTCCCGACCGAAAATTGTAGCTTTGAACTGATCAGTCTGATATTGTCCTTTTAACACTAGTGTCGGGAAGGACTAACATCTGGTCAGGCAATATATACTGATTATGCCAGTCAGGTTCAGGTAAAACATACTGGACAAGACCTTCACCTTGGCTTCCCTTGTAGCCCTCCCTGGCTGTTTTTATGGCAGCCTGGATAACAGGCTGAGGAATCGATGTGATCCCTGTAGTAGTGAGTGACACGCAGATGAAGCCAAGAACAGCTGAACTGCCTGGAGGACCCCAGTCCACCTTCATCAGCATGCTTGGGATGTGAGGAAAGCTACGACAACTCGTCACTTAACGTCCTTTTCAGGGCACATAAAAGAGTAATCCTACTCATTGTGGGCAATCAACATCATCATCATCGACGACGACGACAATAGCACTAGTGTCGTACATTGTTGCATTGCAATGAACTCTCCTTGGTCATAAGTGATCAGTTCCTCGATAAGGTAGCTAATCTTGTAGGGGTTCCAACTCTGTCTCCAGTCGTGTAGTCTTGTCACAAAGTGACGATTAGATTGTTCATGCCCTCTGAAGTCGCCCCTGCACGGTCTTGCTAGTGCTGTGGGTTCTGGGGTGTTTTTTTCCATTGCACTGTGGTTTTTATTTTGTGCCTGTTGGCCCAGTGCATCCGACTTCAGCATGCATTTTATGTAAGGGTCTGGGATGGCGTGGGCTAGTGGTTAAGTGACACAACCAGAAGGTGCTGGGTTCGATCCCCATCACAGCACCGGCCGTTACCCAGGGGAAGCAAACCCTTAGAAAATGTAGGAGGAATCAAACCCTTACATAAAATGCATGCTGAAGTCGGATGCACTGGGACGACAGGCGCAAAATTAAAACCACAGTGCAATGCACACCGCCTTGGGGATTAGAGAAATAAGGCGAACACAAAAAAAATAAAAAAAATATAAGGATCTGCTTCCTCCTGCATTTTCTAAGAGTTTGCTTCCATATTGTAATGGCTGGTACTGTGATGGTGTTCGAACCAAGCACCTTCGAATTGTGAGCCGTGTCACTTAATCACTAGCCCACGCCATCCCTGTTCTGGGTTTGACATTGGCCATCTCTTTCCTGAGCAGCGAGCCTCGCTTGAACAGGGTAGTTGGTTTCACTACTTTTGTCCGGCTGCTGCTTCGCTCCCTCTGCCACTGTTTCCCTCTCGTTTACTTGTAAATTGGCTACCCCTTAAGTAAATACACTAATGAGGAAGCCGGAACAGGGT
The DNA here is from genome assembly GCA_036924085.1 of Ariolimax columbianus. Lineage (NCBI taxonomy): Eukaryota > Metazoa > Mollusca > Gastropoda > Stylommatophora > Arionidae > Ariolimax > Ariolimax columbianus. The sequence goes on from JAVGWX010000024.1 coordinate 10,765,893, forward strand.
ATTCCGCATGCTATCTCCAAGGCAACGGGCTGGGTAAAAATAAATTCTTAATTCACAGTGGCCTACAACATTAATTGATGCTGAGATCAAACTGGCGTGAAAGCACACTGTGGATTGTTGGATTGGATCAAATTTTAGTGTTCTAATTAACAAGCATGACGTGTAATGAGCAAATTGGTGAACTCTAATGCGAGAATCCATTTCTAACATGGATTTTGAGTGATGGCACGGGGCCGGCCTCAGAATTCCTGGCTAAAACAGATCGCCACCTCCCCAACATAACTGCAGGTCCACCTCCCCAACAAAACTGCAGGTCCACCTCCCCAACAAAACTGCAGGTCCACCTCCCCAACAAAACTGCAGGTCCACCTCCCCAACAAAACTGCAGGTCCACCTCCCCAACATAACTGCAGGTCCAGCTCCCCAACATAACTGCAGGTCCACCTCCCTAACAAAACTGCAGGTCCACCTCCCCAACATAACTGCAGGTCCACCTCCCCAACATAACTGCAGGTCCACCTCCCCAACAAAAACTGCAGGTCCACCTCCCCAACAAAACTGCAGGTCCACCTCCCCAACATAACTGCGGGCCGCCTGGGACGCGGCCCATCAGATGTAGTCATGGATATGGTTATTCGATGCGACGGGCCCTGGTTGTCTTAGCATAATTTTGATTGATTAGGCTTTTAAATGTTTGTTTTGCTGTGTTCGTTCGCCTTGCTTCCTAAGGTGGAGTGCGATTTACTGTGTTTTGCGCCGTACACCCCAGTGCATCCGACTTCAGCAAGTCTTTTTTTTTAAATAGTTCCCCCCCCCCCCCCCCCCCCCCCCCCCCCCCCCCCACGTAGGGACACGACTTTGCTGAATACGTTTCGGTTGTGATCGGTGTCACTATGCAGTACCCAAATAATTTGTTACCGCTGGGATAGGAAAAAAAAGAAAAAAGAAAGAAACGCAGATTCAAAACTGAAACAGCTGAAAGTACAAGACAGGTCAACTTACATTTGATTGGCTCAGGTGAGCAAATGTATGCTGGAGTTTGACTAGAAGATTCTCTTTCGCTTGTGGCAACTTCACCAGAACTCCTCTGCGGAACCTGTTGCGCACAAGATAAACATTGTGTCAGTGGTTCACAATCATTTTGTTGTAATGGGTCAAGCAGAGTTCGGGCTCTCGACCTTTTACCAAATGCCATGTGTAATGGTATCTTTTTCTTCCTCGGTCATCTTCAGACCTCGACTTCAATGACTCTAACGAAGGCAGAAGTAGACTTGAGGCTTCGTACAGTTTCTTGTGGAAGGACACTGGCTATAGCCAAATGCTACTTCTTTTGTCGGTATGGGTAGGACTGCACAATGTGTTCTACCGTTATGGGAGCTGTGCCGCAGACACAAAAGTCCGTAGGCCCAATCTGAGACATCTCAGTCCTGTGCATAGCCAGATAATCATCTGGCCTTATCTGGAGAGTTGGTGGTAGGCATCGTTTTCTATGTGGCCAGAGTGGCCTTTTAAAAAAATGATATTTGCATATGTTTGCTAGCTGTTGATTAGTACCATACAAAATTGATTCCGGAAATCTATGAAGGTTGTAATGTGGCAATTACGCTATACCATCATCCTGTTTATTTATTCTTATAGCAAAAGTACTGCCCCTAGGGAACCAAACATTACTGTACAAAACCAATGTCTCCAGGCAGTTGCTAGCGTTATCTACTTAGGCAGTACCCTCACTAGAGAGGCGAACATCGACTGTGAGGTCAATAACAGAATTGCTAAGGTCAGCTCTGCGTTTTAGAAGCGGCTACAAGCAAATATCTGGAACCAACAAGGCATCAGTGTCGTCATCATCATGTAGCATGTGCTTTATAGAACGTCACTCCCATCACAGTCTGTCTGAAAGAAACCCGTTCCCTTGCCAAAACTCCAGCCTCCGCCACAGTCATTCCTGGATATCTTGGTGCCATCGTCTTCTTGGTCTACCCCTTCCTCTTTTGCCTGGCACCATACCTTCCATCACTGTTCTCTCGAGACCGTTGTGTCTCTTGATGTGACCAAAGTATTTGCATTTTCTAGCGAAAATGGAATTGATAAACCAGTTCTGCTCTATGCTCAACTCTTGCCGAATGTCTACATTTGTCTTTTTCTCTGTCCAGGGTATTCTGAGGATCTTTCTGTAACATTTTGACTCGATGGATTTGATTCTTTGTCTAGAAGTTTTGGTAATCGTCCATGATTCGCAGCCATAAGCTGCCACAGGAAAAACAAAGGCTCTAAAGACTTTTACTTTTATCATTTTGTTGGTACTTTGCCATAATTTCTTCAGGCTGTTTGGTCTCTACATTGTCATGGCTAGTCTTCTTCTGATTTCTTTTGAGTAGTCGTCATTTTTGCCAATTCTGGAGCCCAGATATTCAAAATGTGTGACCTGATCTATTTCCTCACCACCCACTGTAAATTTATGCGGACATTGTGTTTTGTCGGTGGTCATTATCTTTGTTTTATTGATGTTTATAAACAGGTTTTGATCTTTACTATGTCCATTAACGGCTGAAAGTAGCTGCTCTAGCCCTTCTGCACTTCTTGATAGTATCACTGTGTCGTCTGCGTATCGTAACTCTAGAATCTCATACCCGCCAATCGTAAATGGGTTGAAACTTTCAATGTTCTCGTCTTCTCAAACATTTCTCATTATACATTCTGCATAGATGTTGTACAGATAAGGTGAGAGGACACATCCCTGTCGGACTCCCATTTGTGCTGCAAACCAATCTGATGTTTGCCCAGATACTCGTACAGTGCCGCAATCAAGATAAAATTGTATCGTGCTGTAGTATTATCCACTCGGTTGAATGCCTGTGATGCCAAATACATGACCAAATGGGAAACCGAACATACTGGTTACACCAAAAACGATGCCTATTACCAGTTGAACAGAAGAGAGCAGGTCGTTGTCTTCAGACTTCGCACTGGCCACAATAGACTGAGGTACCACCTATTCAACAAATTGAAGATAGGTGGTACCGACGAATGCCCGTGCGGTACCGGTAAAATGACCGCTGAACATCTGCTGCAGAACTGCCCGACATACGAGGATCAGAGAGAGCAGATGTGGCCATCACCAGTAGAACTGCAAGACAAGCTGTATGGCAGTGGCGACAGCCTCAGGATGACCGCCGCTTTTTTCGAAAAAATAATGGTTACTGTCTGACTGTGTACGAAGAAGAAGAGAAGAAGAATGCCTGTGAGACATGGACAGTGTAAAGCAGACATGCCACACAGCTAAATACATTTCACATGAGCTGTCTGCGTAGGCTGCTCAGGAGACAGGACAAAGTGTCTAGCTCTGAAATTCTTAGCAAGACTAACATGTTAAGCCATTCCTACACTTCTGAAATTGGCTCAGCTACGATGGATGGGATATGTTGTTCGAATGCCAGATAAACACAACCCTAAGCAGCTGTTATATGGTAAGCTCAAAACAGGCATACACTAACTAGGAGGGCAGAACAAACGGTAAAGAGACTCTGAAATCCTTCAATATTGATGTCACCTCCTGGGAGATGCTTGTATCACAGAAGGTGCTCATATCGCAGAGAGTACATCAATTGTGGAGACAGTGAAAGCCTGTTGTCCGAAAAAAACAACTTTTTATAACGAATCCACAGCCGGTTCCCCGAATGTGTGCCCTAATGTAGCAGGGTATGCCATTCCAGGATTGGACTTTACAGCCATCAGAAAACACATTTCACAGCAATAGTCTGATGCTATCACCATCTTCGCATATGATGGGCAAATATTATTATTATAGAAAAGTGTTCGATAGGGCGACATCACCTCTTCACGTTATTTAAAGCAACTGGGGTACGGTGTGGTCCCCTCTATGATAAGGACTCCACGCCTGTACACAGTAGGTACTCCAATTTAGGTCTAACTAATGTTTTATACAGTTTGACAATCACTTCCTTGCTTCTATGTTTAATTTTCTTTAAATCATACCTAACATTGCTTTTGCCTTTTTCACTGCTACCTGGACTTGCTCACTCACCTTACCTGTATGATCTATTATAACCTGGACTTGCTCACTCACCTTACCTGTATGATCTATTATAACCTGGACTTGCTCACTCACCTTACCTGTATGATCTATTATAACCTGGACTTGCTCACTCACCTTACCTGTATGATCTATTATAACCCATAAATACACGCAGACAGACAGGCATGTTGTTCAGACACACACTTGGTTTTGACTTGGGGATATTGTTGCCGGCGGATATGGTCATTTTTAGTGACTCCAAGTCAGTTCTGGAGGTGCTGAAGAACACCCCAAACAAAGAAAAGGAGATTTCTTGGTGGGGAGGGCGATCAACAACATCATCACTGCCCACGGGAGAAATGTCCCCTTGCAATGGATCCCTGGACATAGTGGGCTACTATGGAACGAGAAGGCCGATAGATTGGCAAAAACAGGAGCCTCGAAACAACAATTGGATAGACCCTGCAGTAACCACACAGAAAAATGAATTATTAAGAATAATACTAGGGAAATCTAGATGAACAGGTGGGCGACGGGAACAACAGGTAGCAGTGTATTTAGCGAAATGTCCCAGCCAAAAAGTAACGATGACATAAATAAACTACATAGAAGAGATCAAAGTCTCATCTTTCAGTTCTGAACAGGACATACTAGAGTCAATAGCCACTTGAACCGCATCAATCCCCAGCACCTGCCCTTGTGCAGACATTGCTCTCATCCTGATGGAACAGTTCGACATCTACTCATTGAGTGCAAGGGGCTTGCTGACACAAGGAAAAGATTCTTGCAAGCACTGCCGACAATTACCAACACACTGTACGGAGCAGTGACACAACTGAAGAAGACCTGTATCTATATAAGAATGGCATTGGGCTGCCAAGAGCAGGCTTGCTCAGCAGCTATGGGATAACAGCAACAACAACAGACGCACACAGTGACACATAGAGACAGACGCACACAGTGACACACACACAGAGACAGACGCACACAGTGACACACACACATAGAGACAGATACACACAGTGACACACACACATAGAGACAGATACACACAGTGACACACACACACAGAGACAGACGCACACAGTGACACACACACACAGAGACAGACGCACACAGTGACACACACACACAGAGACAGACGCACACAGTGACACACAGAGACAGACGCCTACTCACTGATCGCACATGTACAATGCTTGCAGCACACTATTCATATAACATGTGTTGCCCAGATTTTCCAACCCCGTCTTCCCAGGTTCTAGTTTTTCCTGCCTGATCATCGAGGAGGTCATTGATAAGTAGGGTGTTGGAGCTTCCATGACTACGGAGCATGTGGCTTGAGACGACCACTTGGCCTGGTTGAGAATTGCCTTAATGTTCTCAGCGTCAGGCTGGGGGATATCCTTTAAACAAAACAACAATAATAGTAAACGTACATAATATAGCATAGGAGAAAACTGGTGTTGTTGTTACAGATCCAGCAGCATTCATGTTCTCACCCTTCAGCCCAGTGCCATGAAATGGTATTTGCACGTGTTTGTTCATTGTTCAACCTTTACTACCTTATATTAAATATTAACGCAATTTCCCCCGCCACTGCATTATTTTTCGGCACGTCACGTCACAATGGTTGTTGGCTTTGAGAGCCTGGAAATTTTTATATTTGACGGTCTATTGATATGATTTGTTTGCAAGCAGAGAAATAAATGAATAAAGAATTTGCTAGTGTTTTTGTTTTTGTTGTGTGTGTGTGTGTTAGTTTCTGAGATATAAAAATATGAAGGTGATAGTATTGAAAAACAGAACAAACATTTAGACTAACCCACTTTCAGTTTGCCTTGGTTGGAAAAAAAAATAATTTGCCAACAACGGATGTTTACCATAATGGCTGTATATGTCACTTTTGACTATAAACGTAATTATTGTATCTACATAAACAATCTAAACAGATCTAGCTCAGAAAAATCAGTTGCAGAAACTTGACTTCCCCCATTCTCAATAATGGGTGAATCTTCAAATTCAAGCAAAGAAAATGAGAAATAATTTCCAAACCCCTAAAACAAATTTCACAATCGCCATTGTTTGTATCTAATTGTGCATTGCAGAAGTCGGAACTCTCTACAATCAAAAGAGCAGTATTGTTCAGACTATTTCTACATGGCCGTTCATTTCTAAATTAGATTAGAACGTTCATCGCTAAGCCAAGGACATCGTAATTCGCGTACCATCGGCCTGTGCTCCGCATTTTTCGCTGCCGCTTTCGAGTGACGTTTGAGTGGTAAAGGTTAATGCGACACAAAGTGTTCCATTTATCTGGCCTCGGAGGAAGAAGCATGTTCCATGCATTTCCCTAACATCTGTGAGGCGCGAAACTGAAAGAGATACTGATCGCCGGTTTCATATGGGTGAACACAGTTGATACTCTGTAGTGTGTTGTTAGTGGATTCTGTTCAGGTGCTGGAAAGTGTTATAAAAGGCATCAATAAAAATGTAAAGGTTGGTCAGAAAGTAACGTGAGGGTTGGTGAAAAAGTAATGTGAGGGTTGGTTAAAAAGTAATGTGAGGGTTGGTGAAAAGGTAATGTGAGGGTTGTTGAAAAAGTAATGTGAGGGATGGTCAGAAAGTAACCAGAGGGCTAGTCAGAAAGTAATGTGAGGGTTGGTGAAAAGGTAATGTGACGGCTGGTCAGAAAGTAATGTGAGGGTTGGTCAGAAAGTAACCAGAGGGCTAGTCAGAAAGTAATGTGAGGGTTGGTGAAAAAGTAATGTGACGGCTGGTCAGAAAGTAATGTGAGGGTTGGTCAGAAAGTAACAAGAGGGCTAGTCAGAAAGTAATGAGAGGGTTGGTGAAAAAGTAATGTGACGGCTGGTCAGAAAGTAATGAGAGGGTTGGTGAAAAAGTAATGTGACGGCTGGTCAGAAAGTAATGTGAGGGTTGGTGAAAAAGTAATGTGACGGCTGGTCAGAAAGTAATGTGAGGGTTGGTCAGAAAGTAACAAGAGCGCTAGTCAGAAAGTAATGAGAGGGTTGGTCAGAAGGTAATGCTCTTCAATTAATATTTTTTTCTTCTGAAACTATTTATTCACAATGTAAATAAATTTCTGACCAACCCTCCCACTACTCTCTGACCAACCCTCCCACTACTCTCTGACCAACCCTCTCATTACTCTCTGACCAACCCTCCCACTACTCTCTGACCAACCCTCCCACTACTCTCTGACCAACCCTCCCACTACTCTCTGACCAACCCTCCCACTACTTTCTGACCAACCCCCTCATTACTCTCTGACCAACCCCCTCACTACTTTCTGACCAACCCCCTCACTACTTTCTGACCAACCCCCTCACTACTTTCTGACCAACCCTCCCACTACTCTCTGACCAACCCCCTCACTACTCTCTGACCAACCCTCCCATTACTCTCTGACCAACCCTCCCACTACTCTCAAACCAACCCTCCCACTACTCTCTGACCAACCCTCCCACTACTCTGACCAACCCTCCCACTACTCTCTGACCAACCCTCTCACTACTCTCTGACCAACCCTCCCACTACTCTCTGACCAACCCTCTCACTACTCTCTGACCAACCCTCCCATTACTCTCTGACCAACCCTCCCACTACTCTCAAACCAACCCTCCCACTACTCTCTGACCAACCCTCCCACTACTCTGACCAACCCTCCCACTACTCTCTGACCAACCCTCTCACTACTCTCTGACCAACCCTCCCACTACTCTCTGACCAACCCTCCCACTACTCTCTGACCAACCCTCCCACTACTCTCTGACCAACCCTCCCATTACTCTCTGACCAACCCTCCCACTACTCTCTGACCAACCCTCCCACTACTCTCTGACCAACCCTCCCACTACTCTCAGACCAACCCTCCCACTAATCTCTGACCAACCCTCTCACTACTCTCTGACCAACCCTCCCACTACTCTCTGACCAACCCTCCCACTACTCTCTGACCAACCCTCCCACTACTCTCAGACCAACCCTCCCACTACTCTCTGACCAACCCTCCCACTACTCTCTGACCAACCCTCCCACTACTCTCTGACCAACCCTCCCACTACTCTCAGACCAACCCTCCCACTAATCTCTGACCAACCCTCCCACTACTCTCTGACCAACCCTCTCAGCCTGAAGATCTTTGTCTGCCCATCTCTGCCAGTTTGTCTGAGCTGTCATTTTCTGGCTTGTATTCTTTGTGCTGGTCTCTCCACTCTGTCCTCATTGCTCGTTATCAAACGATCTTTGCTTCTTTATAGCTCTGTGGATGGCCAGTCAGCGAGCCACTACTTCTGCCGTTTGCGAGCTCATCAGCCTTCTCATATCCAAGAATCTCACAGATAGGCCGGGAATCCATTGTAGGACTAAATCTGTTTTTTTGAGACATTGCATCAATACTGGGTGACAGAGATCACAAAGGAATAGCTTTCTGAGATTGAAAGAAACTCTAGGAACAATATCTCGTATTCTTCTTCTTCTTCTTCATTGTACGCAGTCAGACATCAACCTTTATTTTTTCGAAAAAAGCAGCTGTCATCCTGAGGCTGTCGACACTGCCATAGAGCTTGTCTAGTGTTGCCACTGGTGATGGCCACATCTGCTTTCTCTGGTCCTCGTATGTCGGGCAGTTTTGCAGCAAATGTTCAGCGGTCATTTTCCCGGTATTACACGGGCATTCGTCAGTGCCACCTATCTTCAATTTGTTGAATAGGTGGTACCTCAGTCTATTGTGGCCAGTGCGAAGTCTGAAGACCACGACCTGCTCTCTTCTGTTCAACTGGTAATAGGCATCGTTTTTTTGTGTAGCCAGTATGTTCGGTTTCCCATTTGGTCATGTATCTAGCTCTAATAAGCCGTTTTGACTTTTCGTACGTCATACTAGTATCTGTTTGTGGTAGGCTTGCACCTTCTTTTGCCTGTCTGTCTGCCTCCTCGTTGCCTTGGATGTTGTAGTGGGATGGAACCCACTGTACCACTACCCTTTTTGGTGCGGACTGCTGGCATAGTTGACAGAGTACTGCTCTTAAATCATTAAGTTCAGTATTTTTCTGGCTTTTTAGCGCTGTGACTACGGCACAAAGCATCTGTAAGCAGGACTATATGGTTTTCATTCCTTTTACCTGTCACCATTTCTTCCACTGCCGACGTCAGTGCCTCTGCCTCCGCTCTGAAATTGCTTGTGTATTTTCCAGTAGCGAATGTATTCAATATTGGGGTTACAGAGGGAATAACTCATTTTCACTATCTGGCAAAACAAACAGTTAGCCATATGCATGAAGATCCGATTAATGTCTTAATTGATCCTGTCAATAATCCTCTATGCTTGTGAGAGATGGACAATTATAGCTGACCTGCAGCAGAGGATAAAGGCCTCAGAGATGAGATTTTCCTAAGACTTCTAAATGTTCTAAATGAGGAAATACAAGAACGAACCACAATAGGGCGTTTTGAAAACCTCTTGACAACCGTCAAAAGAATGAAACTTGTTTGGTACAGGCACATATCGAGATCAAATGGTCTTGCAAATACGATCCTGCATGGAAAGGCGCACAACGAGTACGATGAAGAGGTCTCCCAAAAAGAGGTCATCATCATGTAGTATGTCCTTTGTAGAACGTAGCTCCCATCACAGTCTGTCTCGTTCCCTTGCCAAAACTCCAGAGTCCGTCACAGTCATACCCAGGCATTCCTGGATATCTTGGTGCCATCGACTTCTTGGTCTACCCCCCTTCCTCTTTTGCCTGACACCATATCTTCCATCACCGTTCTCTCGAGACCGTTGTGTCTCTTGATGTGACCAAAGTATTTGCATTTTCTAGCGAAAGTGGAATTGATAAACCAGTTCTCCTCTATGCTCAACTCTTGCCGAATGTCTACATTTGTCTTTTTCTCTATCCAGGGTATTTTGAGGATCTTTCTGGAACATTTTGACTCGAAGGATTTGATTCTTTGTCTATAAGTTTTGGTAATCGTCCATGATTCGTAGCCATAAGCTGCCAGAGGAAAAACACAGGCTCTCAAGACTTTTACTTTTTATCATTTTGTTGTTGCTCTGCCATAATTTCTTCAGGCTGTTCAGTCTCTGCATTGCCATAGCTAGTCTTCTTCTGATTTCTTTCGAGCAGTCGCCATTTTTGTTAATTCTGGAGCCCAGATATTCAAAATTCGTAGCCTGATCGATTTCCTCACCACCCACTGTAAATTTATGCTGACATTGTGTTTTGTCTGTGGTCATTATCTTTGTTTTATTTATGTTTGTGAACAAATTTTGATCTTTACTGTGTCCGTTTACGGCTGAAATTAGCTGCTCTAGCCCTACAGCACTTCTTGATAGTATCACTGTGTCGTCTGCATCTCGTAATCTCGTACCAGCCAATCGTAAATGGGTCGAAACTTTTGTTTAATGCTACAGAAAACAAATGTCTAAACATACTGCTCATCTGATTATAGAGAGTTCCAACTTCCGTCGTGTACGTTCAATACAACAATAGCAATTTTGAAATTTGTTTTAGATTTTTGGAAAGGATTTCTTCTGTTTTTCACTTGGATTTGAAGATTCGCCCATTTTAGTTGAAACGGGGAAGTGGATTTTCAGCAACAAATTTTTCTGAGGAATATCTATTTAGTTTGTTTATGTAGATACAATAATTATGTTTATAGTCGAAAGTGACAGATATAGTCATTATGGTAAACATCGATAAAACGTTTTCTGCAAATTTTCTTTTTTTTTTTTACTTAACCAAGGGACATTATATGTTTGTGCTATTTGTCACCACTATCGCCTTCAACTTCCTGTATCTGAGAAACTAACATACACACAATAACGACCAACAAGTTCTTTATTCATTTATGTCACCACTACACACGACAAAATCGCATATATTGTATTTATATTATATTATATCCCACTGCAACATCCAAGGCAACGAGGAGGCAGACAGACTGGCAAAAGAAGGTGCAAGCCTACCACAAACAGATACTAGTATGACGTACGAAGAGTCAAAACGGCTTATCAAAGCCAGATACATGACCAAATGGGAAACCGAACATACTGGTTACACCAAAAACGATGCCTATTACCAGTTGAACCGAAGAGAGCAGGTCGTTGTCTTCAGACTTCGCACTGGCCACAATAGACTGAGGTACCACCTATTCAACAAATTGAAGATAGCGTGTACCGACGAATGCCCGTGCGGTACTGGTAAAATGACCGCTGAACATCTGCTGCAGAACTGCCTGACATACGAGGATCAGAGAGAGCAGATGTGGCCATCACCAGTGGAACTGCAAGACAAGCTCTATGGCAGTCGCGACAGCCTCAGGATGACCGCCGCTTTTTTAGAAAAAATAATGGTTACTGTCTGACTGCGTACGCAGAAGAAGAAGAAGTATTTAAAAAAAGGTTAGAATTTCTCTACAATTATGTCGTGATGTTACGTGCTTAACTTAACTTCTTTATACTGGTTTAGAAGACTCTGCAGAATCTGTATACAACCAGTTTCTTTTACATTCAATTGACCTTAAAATATCTATGAGTATCCAGTCTATTCTTAAATGCATTAATTGTCCCTGCCTCCACTACTTCCTGTCGCAAAGCATTCCAAGCATTCACCACCACATTTTTAAAAATAATCTAATCTGGACCTTTCTTTAGTTAATTTGTATTTGTGTGCTCTTGTTCTCGTTGGTGGTGTATTTTGAAAATGTGTTATAGTCTAATTTATCCTTTCCGCTGATTATTTTATTAACCTGTATTGTCTCCTCGAATTCTTCTCTTTTCTAGACACTGTAAGCCGGTTTTTCTGACTTTCCTCATAACTGTAATTCTGGAATCCTACTATCAGCTTTGTTGCTCTTTTTTTTGTATTCTTTCCAGCATGTTTATATCCCCTCTATGGTAAGGACTCCACATCTGTACACAGTACTCCAATCTAGGTCTAACTAATGCTTTATACAGTTTGACTATCACTTCCTTGCTCCTATGTTTAATATTTCTTTCTAACATACCTAACATTGCATTTGCCTTTTTCACTGCTACCTGGACTTGCTCACTCACCTTACCTGTATGATCTTTTATAACCCCTAGGTCCCTTTCTTTTTCTATCCTAATATTGTTCTTGCCCATTCTGTAATTATGTTCCATATTGGAATTACCCATGTGGATGACTGTACATATATCTACATTAAACTCCATTTGCCAGCTCACAGACCATTCTCAAATTGTATCTAAATCCGACCTCAATATATCCACTTCTGCTTTAGATGAGACACTACTGTATAGTTTTGTGTCAGCAAATTTTTCAATCATGAATCCCATATCAATGTCCAAATCGTTTATATATATCAAGAACAATATTGGTCTCAAAAACCGAGCCCTGTGGCACTCCCACTTTTTACTTCACACCACTCAGAGTACTCCTTATTTTTGCCCACCCTCTGCCTTCTCCGGTAACCCAATCTTCAATCCATTTGGTAACTTCTCCACCTGTTCCATGTGATTTTAACTTTCTAAATAATTTTCGATGCGGTACTCTATGAGGCATGCTGAAAAATAAAGGAGGTGCAGGAAACGTCATAATTTTAAAATATCATGTTAATGTCATGTTAGTGCCATATTAGTGTCATGTTAGCATCATGTTAATGCAAAGTTAGTGTCATGTTAATGTCATGTTAATGCAATGTTAGTGTGATGTTAATGTCATGTTAGTGTCATGTTTATGCAATGTTAGTGTGATGTTAATGTCATGTTGGTGTCATGTTAATGCAAAGTTAGTGCCATGTTAATGCAATGTTAGTGTCATGTTAATACAAAGTTAGTGCCATGTTAATGTCATGTTAGTGTCAATCCATTTGGTAACTTCTCCACCTGTTCCATGTGATTTTAACTTTCTAAATAATCTTCAATGCAGTACTCTATGAGGCATGCTGAAAAATAAAGGTGGTGCAGATAACATTATAATTTTAAAATGTCATGTTAGTGTCATGTTACTGTCCTGTTAGTGTGATGTTTATGCAATGTTAGTGTCATGTTAATGTCATGTTGGTGTCATGTTAATGCAATGTTAGTGTCATGTTAGTGACATGTTAGTGTCATGTTAATGCAATGTTAGTGTGATTTTAATGTCATGTTGGTGTCATGTTAATGCGATGTTAGTGCCATTTTAATGCAAAGTTAGTGTCATGTTAGCGTCATGTTAATGCAATGTTAGTGTCATGTTAGTGACATGTTAGTGTCATGTTAATGCAATGTTAGTGTGATTTTAATGTCATGTTGGTGTCATGTTAATGCAACGTTAGTGCCATTTTAATACAAAGTTAGTGCCATGTTAGTGTCATGTTAATGTCATGTTGGTGTCATGGTAATGCGATGTTAGTGCCATGTTAGTGTTATGTTAGCGTCATGTTAATACAAAGTTAGTGCCATGTTAGCGCCATGTTAATGTCATGTTAGCGCCACGCCAGTGTCTTGCTCTCTTGCTAACACAAAGAACTCTCTACCTTTATCAGCTCCATGACTGGCTCGTACACCTCAGGAAAGCCAGTGTGTTGATACATCAGGCAATAGATGAGCTGTGATACTTGCAGCAGAAACACACCGTCCTCGGAAGTTCTCTCAGCTCTCAGCCTCTGGATGATTGAGGGCATCTTCTCCAGACACTGTATTACGAGGACAAGTCGGTAAATAGGTAACACATGCTATTGTTTATAAAAATATAAGATACAAATTCCTCAACGTCATCAGTCCCGTAACCTGAAAGGTCATTGGAGCACCAATAGGGCAGATTGTTGGACCAGTTCCCGACACTACACTTAGTTTTGTGCCAGGATATTTGTTCTAGCTTTGGACATTCCCGTCCACTTGCTGATATCTTCCAATTTCTTTTTCTGCCTCCCTATCTTACGCTTCCCAGGCACAATACCTTGCAGGACCATCTTGGTCGACCCAGATGATCTTGAAACATGCCCATACCACATGGCTTGTGTTGAGACGATCTTGAAACATGCCTATACCACATGGCTTGCGTTGAGACGATCTTGAAACATGCCTATACCACATGGCTCACGTACTTTTACCAGTCAATAGGTCTTTATATTGGCCAACCTCTCTCTTAAAGTTGCCCCGAACTGCCTTTTTCGTGACGTGGTTTAGATACAAAATGCCGAGGATTCGACGCAGACATCTCCTCGCCATTGCACAAATTCTTCGCTCTAGAACAGCTGTCATAGGCCAAGTTTAGCACGCGGAGGTGACCGGGCAAAATTCAAGTTAAAAATCTACTCAAATTCTTCTAAGGATTCTCGTCCCACAGAGAATATGTCGCAAAAAGGGACTGTGTGGCTATAATATCAGGTCTTGGTTATGTGGTTAGCGGAGCGGCATAGATGGCGCCTGACAGGCTGTGGGTCTACCTTGCTCATATTTACGCTTCCACTGCCATTAGTCCCCAACATATGCGATCATATGCTCCAGGGGCTACCAACCCGGGATCAAGATGCTGAGCAGCGCATGAGCTGCAGTGGTCAGCGACCCATAGCTGACTGCTAGCATCAGGGCCAGCGAACCATAGCTGCCAAGACCCTTCTACACCTCCACGCAGTGATCCTGGATAACAGGCTGCAGCAGGGCAGACTGGCTAAGGAGAAGGGATCGAAGAGGGAATGCTAACCCGGTACTCAAAAAATTCTTGCTGAAGTCGGAAGTGTTGGACCGAAAGGTGCAAATATCGCAGCCAAGCTGTAAACTACGACACAACGCATTCCATTCTCTGGACTACATTCTGCTACTTAAGCCCTTTCAGGGTTTGGTAGTGGGAGATTGAGAACGAACGAAGAAGAAGAAGAAGAAGATCTGGTAAATCACTAGATGCTTTTCGCCTGCTGGAAAATGTGAAACAAAGGAGATCACACCTCCCCACGACGTCGAACAACACAAGTGGACTTCAGTTCAGTTCATCCCGTAACCCATCAGGTAGTTGGGGCACACTTGAAGACACTCCCAAAATCCCACGCCAACCCTCTCTGTCTGTCGCCGCCTGACGTATCTCACCGGGACGAAGGCCTGACCACTCAGTGATGTTGTCCACCCATCTCTTCCTTGGACATCCTCGCCCTCTCTGTCCCGGTACGGAACCAAAGAGTATCGAATTGGTAATTCCGTTGGACCTCGCGATGTGCCCGCACCAGGCCATCTTTCGTCTTTAGATAGCTGTGAACAGATCTTCAAAAGGACCAATAGCGTCTTCAGCTATCTGGCGTATTTCTACGTTCAAGACACGATCCTTATATGTAACATTTAAGAGTTTTCTATAGCACCTCATTTCCACTGCACGTATTCTGCCCTGGATATCTGCTGTAATGGTCCAGGTCTCGCAGGCATACAGAAATAGTTGACTAAAGATAGATATATCACAGATGTAAAAGTTCTTTCACGAGCTGGCATAACAATCATCCACACAACTCTGTGCAAATGGCACAGATATATGGACTGGCCATGTTGTCCACATGTCAGATGAGAGACCTACAGAGAAAATATTTTATAGCGATCTTGAGTCAAGCGAGCCCGCGGTGGCCAAATGAAACGTTACAAAGACACTCTGAAAGCCTCACTGAAGATCTGCGAGATTGACCCTGAAAATTGGTAGAACATTGCTGCTGATCGTTCTACCTGGCGTAGTAAAATATCTTCGGAACACAAATGGAGAAAATAAGAACCAAGGAAGCTGCACGGAACGAGCGACATGGTAGGCAAGAGACGAGCTGCCTGCGTTTGACGGTCAGACAGTGTTTATCTGCACTCGGTGTGACAGATGCTTTCGGGCTCGGATTAATTTCATCCGCCACCACAGAACCCACTCCAGGATTGACAGATGACAATGTGGGCCTCTTCAGAAACGTTGGACAAACAACATTAATATATATAAAATAAGAGAAAGATAGAACGAAAGAGAGAGAGCGAGACAGAGTATATACAGATGACTCATCTAACAAAGGTATACCAATGGAAGTGGAGGGGTCTATTACAGACTAAGAAATGGAGAAGAAAAAAAACTCTAGTATTAACAACGGGAACATGCTCTAATAACTTCCATCAGAAGCAGAGGCACTGAGGGCCGCAGCTCAGAATGTAGGCCAAGATAAGATATCCACCAAGAAAACAGTATTCCTGACTGATGCCGCATCAGTATTAGCAGCGCTAAAACAACACAAAGATGAAGATCTCGAGCAATGTATGTTCTCCCTGACACAGCTCTCAGCAGAACACCCAAGGTTGGTCATACAGTGGATCCCATCCCACTGCAATATTGAAGGCAATGAAGCTGCAGACAAACTAGCAAAGTGTGGAGGAGCATCCCCACAAACAGACCTGAGTATCACATATAATGAGGCCAAGACCATAATTAAAGCCAACTTCAGGGTAAAATGGGCTGATCAACACCCCGACTTCCGAAAAGAGGACAGCTACTATAACTTAACTAGAGAAGAGCAAGTCATCATCTTCAGACTGAGAACTGGGCATAACAGACTCAAGGGTCATCTTTACAACAAAATGAGGATTGGGACAGATGACAGGTGCCCATGCGGGGAGCATACCATGACCGTGGAACACATCCTGCAAAGCTGCACGCTCACACAGGAAAAGAGAGAACAATACTGGCCTCGTGAGACAGATATGAGACAAAAGCTGTTTGGAGATAAAACAGTCTTACAAACAATGATGTTCTTTGTAAGAGAAACTGGGACCTTGAACTGAGGATGTAAGAGAAGCCAGGACCTTGATCTGAGGATGTAAGAGAAACTGGGACCTTGATCTGAGGATGTAAGAGAAACTGGACCTACCTACTTACCTAACCGCCTCCCTCCCTCCGTGCATGTGAGAGAGCGAGAGAGAGAGAGAGAGAGAGAGCAACAAACATACATACTGACATCATTCACATATACCATGTGACCGAGTCCAAACATAGAACAGTAAAACTGTAACCTGCCAGGCAAGTCATAGGAGGCGAATTAAAGGATTTGGTTCCCCCCACCAGGCAGAAAAATACATTTCACTCAAACAGGCAAAAAAACTACTCTAACCCTAATGATAGAAGACAGGCGAATAAGTCAAGTCCAGCCAAGTCAATCAGCCATACAACTGTATCCCCTATTAATGTAGAAAAGAGGGAACTAAGTCAAATCATCAGTCAAACAGCTGTATTCACTAACCATGTAAAACAGAAATGGCTTAAGTCATCAGTCATACAGCTGTATCCATTATCTTTGTAGAATAGAAATGACTTAAGTCAAGACATCAGTCATTCAACTGTATCGACTATCATTGTAGAATAGAAATGACAAGTCATGTCATCAGTCATATGACTGTATTCACTAACCTTGTAGAATAGAAATGGCTTAAGTCATCAGTCACACGACTGTATTCACTAACCTTGTAGAAAAGAAATGACTTAAGCCATAAGTCATACAGCTGTATTCCTAATCAATGTAGATAAGAGGTGACTAATTGAAGTCAAGTCATCAGTCATGCAACTGTATTCACTAACCTTGTCCTTGTAAAACAGAAATGACTTAAATCATCAGTCATACAACTGTATTCACTAACCTTGTAGAACAGAAATGACTTAAGTCATCAGCCACATGACTGTATTCACTAACCTTGTAGAACATAAATGACATAAGTCATCAGTCATACAACTGTATTCACTAACCTTGTCCTTGTAAAACAGAAATGACTTAAGTCATCAGTCATACAACTGTATTTCCTAAATTTGTAGAACAGAAAAGACTTAAGTCATCAGTCATACAACTATTTCCTAAATTTGTAGAACAGAAATGACTTAAGTCATCAGTCATACAACTGTATTCACTAACCTTGTCCTTGTAGAACAGAAATGACTTAAGCCATAAGTCATACAGCTGTATTCCTAATCAATGTAGAAAAGAGGTGACTAATTGAAGTCAAGTCATCAGTTATACAGCTGTATTCACTAACCTTGTAGAACAGAAATGACTTAAGCCATACAGCTGTATCCACAAACCTTGAAGAAAAGGAATGACTTAAGTCATCAGTCACACGACTGTATTCCCTAATCTTGTAGAACAAAAATGACTTAAGCCATACAGCTGTATCCACAAACCTTGAAGAAAAGGAATGACTTAAGTCATCAGTCACACAACTGTATGTACTAACCTTGTAGAACAGAAATGACTTAAGCCATACAGCTGTATCCACAAACCTTGAAGAAAAGGAATGACTTAAGTCATCAGTCACACGACTGTATGTACTAACCTTGTAGAACAGAAATGACTTAAGCCATACAGCTGTATCCACAAACCTTGAAGAAAAGGAATTACTTAAGTCATCAGTCACACGACTATATATACTAACCTTGTAGAACAGAAATGACTTGAGTCATACAGCTGTATCTACAAACCTTGAAGAACAGGAATGACTTAAGCCATCAGTCACACGACTGTATGTACTAACCTTGTCCTTGTAAAACAGAAATGACTTAAGTCATCAGTCACATGACTGTATTCACTAACCTTGTAGAACAGAAATGACTTGAGTCATACAGCTGTATCCACAAACCTTGAAGAACAGGAATGACTTAAGTCATCAGTCACACGACTGTATGTACTAACCTTGTGAAAGGGCCTCGGTGAGTGCTGGAATCCAAGTAGCATATGAGACAGAATCCTGAACGAGGCGTGTCTGAGGTAGAGAAAGGCTATGTTCTCGACAACCTGTGAGGTACAATAATAGAAGAGCTTGATTCAACTTTCTGCTCCAGGTGAAGCATAGGGCCACCCCCTGTATGGTGGTTTCAATGACAACCGATTTACATGATAATGCTGCAAAGCGCGTACATGACCGTCTGTCGCTTTCTGCGTCACCCTTAGAAGGCTGCTGTTGTTCGAAGAACTCATTGAAGTAATGCAATGCACGGCTATTCAATAAATTTACCACAAAGGGAAATACAATGTCAATCCCCACCTAGATTGTCCAGGCTGCTGTGACATAGTGTTTCCAGGAGTACGAATTAGGAAGCGAGGCAGGGGGTCTTGATCAGTATGTTTCACCTGACCCTGATTACTCTTCTCTCCCACCTTGATCAGTATGTTTCACCTGACCCTGATTACTCTTCTCTCCCACTTTGATCAGTATGTTTCACCTGACCCTGATTACTCATCTCACCCACCTTGATCAGTATGTTTCACCTGACCCTGATTACTCTTCTCTCCCACTTTGATCAGTATGTTTCACCTGACCCTGATTACTCATCTCTCCCACCTTGATCAGTATGTTTCACCTGACCCTGATTACTCATCTCACCCACCTTGATCAGTATGTTTCACCTGACCCTGATTACTCTTCTCTCCCACCTTGATCAGTATGTTTCACCTGACCCTGATTACTCATCTCTCCCACCTTGATCAGTATGTTTCACCTGACCCTGATTACTCATCTCTCCCACCTTGATCAGTATGTCTCACCTGATCCTGATTACTCATCTCCCCCACTTTGATCAGTATGTTTCCCCTGACCCTGATTACTCGTCTCTCCCACTTTGATCAGTATGTTTTCCCTGACCCTGATTACTCGTCTCTCCCACTTTGATCAGTATGTTTCCCCTGACCACTGTGACAAAACTGCAGGTCCCCAGACAACCTACGAGTGATGTTTCATTTCACAGAGGTGGTCCATCTAGTGGCACAAAACCAGCATATGAAACAGAATGCTAAGAAGAACAAGAAAAAGTGACAAACAAAACAGGAAAATAAGAAGGAAGAAGAAGAAAAAAGAGATTGTATAAAAAAAAATGATAATCC
Source organism: Ariolimax columbianus (assembly GCA_036924085.1). Classification (NCBI taxonomy): domain Eukaryota; kingdom Metazoa; phylum Mollusca; class Gastropoda; order Stylommatophora; family Arionidae; genus Ariolimax; species Ariolimax columbianus. Next base: position 10,785,781 of record JAVGWX010000024.1, read on the forward strand.
AAGATAACTTAACATCTTTATTCTGGTTGAGAAGACTGCAGTCTGTATACAACCAGTTTCTTTTACATTTCCTTGATCTAAAAACTATGCGCATCTAATCTATTCTTGAATGCATTAATTGTACCTGCCCCCACTATTTCCTGTGACAATGCATTCCAAGCAATGACCACTCTCTGACTAACAAATTATTGTTGTATCTAATCTAGACCTCTTTTTAATTAATTTGCAGCTGCGCCCTCTTTTCCTTGTAGGTGGTTGTATTTTGAAAAACTTGTGTGGTCTCGAGGTAAGGTGTTCGCCGCGGGTTTGAATCACGGTGGAGAAATATCTCTGGGTGGTGAGATCGAACTCCCATGTTCAGCGTCGAGCATGTTAAAAATCCCTTGACAGTTAGAAATCGAAAAAAGTAGGCTTAACGGCTGCTGTTCGGACAGAATTCAAAGCTATAGTTAAAAATATACCAAAATTATTTGTACCTTCCTGTAAGCCGCAGGAAGCTGTAAAATACCTACTATGTATAGCTGAAGGATTCGGCTACCTGGCAACAGACATTGACATGCCTGTTTGAATACCAGGATTCCAAGTGTTCCAACTGTTGTAGTCTAATCTTTCCGTTGATTATCTTATAAGCCTGTATTAAGTCACCTCGAATTCTTCTCTTTTCTAGACTCTGTAGAGTGGATGGGAGGGTAATTGGAGGAGGTTCTCATGATCTGAACAGGTTGGTACGGGTATGCTTTCATTATTGACTCCACGCCCAGCTTTGACGTTGTGCGAGACCCATCGGAAGATTTAAGACAAGGAAATTTGTTTGTTGCATTCGCCTTATTCATCTATTCCCCAAGGCGGTGTGCATTGCATTGCGGTTTTTATTTTGCACCTGTCGGCCCAGTGCATCCGACTTCAGCATGCATTTTATGTAAGTGTCTGCTTCTTCCTGCATTTTCTAAGGGACTGCTTCCCTGGGGTAACGGTCGGTGCTGTAATTGGGATCAAACCCAGCACCTTTGGTTGTGAGCAGTGTCACAACCTTTAGCACGCCAATGTCCTGAATCTTTGAACCGAAAAAAAGACGAATTTTTTCGCCGTGGTTCAAAGAGTCCGGACAGTGGAAGTGACCTCGGTATTTTTTAAAAACTTCCGGGTTAACACTATAGAAACAAATCAGCGCATGCGTATTCAAGCAGGAAATATGATAAACTTCCTTTCTGCCGGTTCATTCTGCCCTAGAAAGACGCAAGCCATTTTTTTGTCAATTTTGAAAGTCTGATTGTCGCTTTTCTCGATCGATATGGAAACCTCTGCCATTGCTGAAGAATTTCTTTTTGATAGTGACTCCGATGATGGGGAGTTGGTCGGGTGTTGTAGCACCGATAACGTCGCTGTTCCCCGATTGAGTGGTGCAGGAGATGCAGAAGATAATGAGGAATCTGATTCTAGCATCGATAGTGATAATGAACCAGAGGTAGGTATACCTTCTGGTTATGATCACGACTGGCTTTGCAACTTCGAGGAAATTGCTAGGCCTAGTGGTGTTGATCCTGATATTTCTGAAGCAGGTATGTTTGGTTTATTTTTTACTGCAGACATTATTGAATTGTTTGTAGTAGAAACAAACAGATATGCTGCCTCTATGAAAGAGAAGAAAGGTATCGATGCCACCCCAGCATCACGTGTGGCATTGTGGAAGCCTGTCACTGTAGATGAAATGAAGGCGTTTCTTGCTTTGATGCTTATCATGGGGTTGGATAAACGATCTTCATTTGACTTGTACTGGTCAAGTGATATGCTCCTAGAGATGACAGGGTTTAGAAGTGTTATGCCCAGGAATAGGTTCTTGAGCATATTGTCATTTTTTCACCTTGTCGACAACACCACTGCACCACCAAGGGACCATCCTGACCACAGCAAAGCCTTCAAAATTCAGGGCTTTGTTGACACTCTCATTCCTCTCTGGCAACGTTATTTCAAACCCTCCAAGGAGGTAAGTGTTGATGAAAGCATGATTGCTTTCAAGGGTAGGACTAGTCTAATGCAGTACATGCCTAACAAACCCTCAAAGTGGGGAATAAAGGCATGGGGCCTAGCCGACTCCAAGACCGGCTACCTCTGGAATTGGCAGCTGTACCTGGGGAAGGAAGACAATATGGACCGATCTAAAGGTGTTGCTCACCATCTTGTGTCTTCTTTAGTTTCCCCCCTGTATGGTAAGGGCCATGTTGTATACATGGACAATTTTTTTTCTTCTCCAGCTCTTTTCCGTGAGCTCCATACACACCAGACAGCTGCATGCGGTACACTTCGTTGTAACCGACAAGGTGTACCTCCAGTGATAAAGGCTGCGAAACTTAAGGCTGGGCAGCCCCCCATCACCACAAGAGATGGTGCTCTTACATACATTACATGGTATGATAAGAGACAAGTCAATATGTTGACTACTGCCCATGGGTTGCAATCCTTCACAAAGACCGTGCGGTCGAGACACCATCCCGGTCATGTGCGGGTTGTCGACAAGCCATGCGCTGTCGAAGCCTACTCCAAACACATGGGAGGTGTTGATCGCTTAGACAAGCAGTTGACATACTACCTGCATTCCCACAGGAGTGTCAAATGGTGGAAGAAAATATTCTTCTACATGTTTGAAGCCAGCTTCGTCAACGCGCTTGTGCTTTGGAGGGCATTGCATCCCCAGCGTTTGAAGGCAAAGCAATTTCGCCTTCGAATTGCTCATGGCCTTCTTGAGGGGTACCAGTCTGGTGTCACTTGCAGACGAGGACGCCCTTCAAGTGTTCCATTAGATAGGCTGGTAATGGGAGACCACTATCTCATGATCACAGAGAAGCGACAACCGAATGGCCAAGTCGCTACACTAGATTGTGTAGTCTGTTCCGACAGAAAGAATAAGAATCGTCACCAGGTGAAATTTTTATGCAAGAAGTGTAGGGTACCTCTGTGCCATTATCCCTGTTTTGAGAGGTATCACACACTTGTGAATTTCAAAATTCCTTGTAACGAAACCCTTCATCGGCAGTAGGTGAGTCAAAATGTTTGTAATGTTGCCAAAATTTTACCTTTCCCTTTTTGCTTCTCAAAAACTAACATACATACAACAACAAAAACAACACCAACACATTTATTATCCATTTATTTCTATACTCACACAAAATCATATCAATAGACCAGCAAATAACAATTCTTAAGGTTCTCAAAGCCAACAACCACCGAAAAATATGAGGAGCTCAAAAATAATGCGGTTGCAGGGGAAATCGCGTCCTTTTTTTAATGCGGAGTGCTAAAGGTTAACCACTAGCCAACGCCGTCCGCAGACAAGGAATGATTTGGCGGGTGTTCAGCAAGGCTATGAGTAGCTAATTCGATGCTGCGCTGATATTCAGCAGCTTTCAGTAGACGTTCGCGGGCAAAGTTGTCGTGATCTTCTTTGCGTTTTTGGCAGCAGATCTTGCTTAAGGTGCTGAAGGCTGTGTGGTTGTCTTGAGAACGAGCCATCTTACGCCACTCCTCTAGCAAAGCTCGAGTGGCAGGTGAAATGTGTTTTGTGGTGTGAGTGGGTGCTTGGAGACTGGCTGCCTTTGAAATAGATGTGATTGATTCAATCAGATTTGTGGTGTGAGTGGGTGCTTGGAGACTGGCTGCCTTTGAAATAGATGTGATTGATTCAATCAGATTTGTGGTGTGAGTGGGTGCTTGGAGACTGGCTGCCTTTGAAATAGATGTGATTGATTCAATCAGATTTGTGGTGTGAGTGGGTGCTGGGAGACTGGCTGCCTTTGAAATAGATGTGATTGATTCAATCAGACTTGTGGTGTGAGTGGGTGCTGGGAGACTGGCTACCTTTGAAATAGATGTGATTGATTCAATCAGATTTGTGGTGTGAGTGGGTGCTGGGAGACTGGCTACCTTTGAAATAGATGTGATTGATGGAATCAGATTTGTGGTGTGAGTGGGTGCTGGGAGACTGGCTGCCTTTGAAATAGATGTGATTGATGGAATCAGATTTGTGGTGTGAGTGGGTGCTGGGAGACTGGCTGCCTTTGAAATAGATGTGATTGATGGAATCAGATTTGTGGTGTGAGTGGGTGCTTGGAGACTGGCTGCCTTTGAAATAGATGTGATTGATGGAATCAGATTTACATAGCCAACAAATTGAGTTACACAGGCCTCCCGTGAGAGACGCATGGTCTCCACAATTCTGACTTAAGATGATTGTCCCTGGTGCAAGATGTGGCAATCCATGTAGACAAGGCAAAACATAGATGGGCAGGTCACATGTTGCGATGAAATGACGGAGCACAGCGACAGCAGCCTGGTAAGAAGAGACCGTGGGGAAGAACTCCGATGCGCTGGTCACCCTTGATGTACGCTGCAACATCCGAGATGGCTCTAGAGGAGCCCTTACCACGCACTGGACTTCCGTGGCCCAAGACATGGTCCACTGGAGACGAAGTTGTGACCCCCAGCTACGCTAAGGAACGGGTCATAAAGATCAAGATCTAGACAGTCAGTTTTTCTGAGTCCTTCCTGATAACTATAAATCTTTAAACAACATAGGTTTGGAAATGTATCACGAACAGGAATTACCTGCTCCACGTAGGCCTCTGTGATTCGGCTGAGCAGTGTGTATTTCTGAGCTGCGGCCAGTTCAGTGAGGAAGCACAGCAGCCAGAGATCCACATTTTGGGCCGTGGGCCACTTTAACCAATCCACAATCTGGCCCACAGCAGCACCAATGGACTTTTCACTGACAGAGGGGTCTGTTACAATATCTTTAACAACCTGCAATCAGTGAAATATTACAGATGGGTTTAACAACCTGCAATCAGTGAAATATTACAGATGGGTTTAACAACCTGCAATCAGTGAAATATTACAGATGGGTTTAACAACCTGCAATCAGTGAAATATTACAGATGGGTTTAACAACCTGCAATCAGTGAAATATTACAGATGGGTTTAACAACCTGCAATCAGTGAAATATTACAGATGGGTTTAACAACCTGCAATCAGTGAAATATTACAGATGGGTTTAACAACCTGCAATCAGTGAAATATTACAGATGGGTTTAACAACCTGCAATCAGTGAAATATTACAGATGGGTTTAACAACCTGCAATCAGTGAAATATTACAGATGGGTTTAACAACCTGAAATTAGTGAAATTTTACAAATGGGTTAACAACCTGAAATAAATATTTCACATCCTGATGTCTGTCTATCTGTCTCTCTGTTGCCCTCTGGCTCTCTTGCCCTCTACTCTGGCCTCCAAAATAACCTTCGCCAGACTGAAGAGGCGCTTGACATGATCAAATATTTTTCTCCTTGCCTATTTCTCTAGGCTCAACTCTTGCCGAATGTCTACATTTGTTTTTTTCTCTGTCCAGGGTATTCTGAGGATCATTCTGTAACATTTTGACTTGAAGGATTCGATTCTTTGTCTAGAAGTTTTGGTAATCGTCCATGATTCACAGCCATAAGCTGCCACAGGAAAAACACAGGCATCAAGACTTTTTCTTTTATCATTTTGTTGGTGCCCTGACATAATTTCTTCAGGCTGTTCAGTCTCTGCATTGGAATAGCTAGTCTTCTTCTGATTTCTTTCGAGCAGTCACCATTTTTGTCAATTCTGGAGCCCAGATATTCAAAATGTGTGACCTGATCTATTTCCTCACCACCGACTGTAAATTTCTGCTGACATTGTGTTTTATCGGTGGTCATTATCTTTGTTTTGTTTATGTTTATGAACAGTTTTTGATCTTTACTATGTCCATTAACGGCTGAAAGTAGCTGCTCTAGCCCGTCTGCACTTCTTGATAGTATCACTGTGTCATCTGCGTATCGTAACTCTGGAATCTCGTACCCCCCAATCGTAAATGGGTTGAAACTTCCAATGTTCTCGTCTTCTCGAACATTTCTCGTTATACATTCCGCATAGATGTTGTACAGATAAGGTGAGAGGACACATCCTCTGAGCATCATCATCATATAAGAATGGCATTGGGCTGCCAAGAGCAGGCTTGCTCATCTGATATGGGATGACAACAACAAGAAAGACACCAAATGAGAGACCAAATAAAATTTCATACAAATCCTTTCACACATGCACATGACACCACCTACCCTATTAGCAATGTCTATGGGGATGTGTTTGACCACAGCAGCTAGATAAATGGCTGTGTCCGACTGTTCTTCTGTTCTGGGTGCAGAGATGATGCTGAAGATTTCACTCAGACATTGTGTCAGTAATAATGGGGAGTGCAGCTTCCATATGATGCCAAGGGATTTGGCTATCTCGTCTGTGTATCTGATGAGCTTCTGGATCTGGGGATGAGAGGAGGGTGTGGTGTACAAGAGAGGAGTGTATGGGGATGAGAGGAGGGTGTGGTGTACAAGAGAGGAGTGTATGGGGATGAGAGGAGGGTGTGGGGTACAAGAGAGGAGTGTATGGGGATGAGAGGAGGGTGTGGGGTACAAGAGAGGAGTGTATGGGGATGAGAGGAGGGTGTGGGGTACAAGAGAGGAGTGTATGGGGATGAGAGGAGGGTGTGGGAATGAGAGGAGGGTATGGGGATGAGAGGAGGGTGTGGGAATGAGAGGAGGGTATGGGGATGAGAGGAGATTAAGGGGATGAGAGGAAGGTGTGGGGTACAAGAGAGGAGGGTGTGGAGTACAAGAGAAGAGTGTATGGGGATGAGAGGAGATTAAGGGGATGAGAGGAGGGTGGGGGAATGAGAGGAAGGTGTGGGGTACAAGAGAGGAGTGTATGGGGATGAGAGGAGATTAAGGGGATGAGAGGAGGGTGGGGGAATGAGAGGAAGGTGTGGGGTACAAGAGAGGAGTGTATGGGGATGAGAGGAGATTAAGGGGATGAGAGGAGGGTGGGGGAATGAGAGGAGGGTATGGGGATGAGAGGAGATTAAGGGGATGAGAGGAGGGTGGGGGAATGAGAGGAGGGTATGGGGATGAGAGGAGGGTGGGGGAATGAGAGAAGTGTGTGGGAATGAGAGGAGGGTATGGAGATGAGAGGAGGGTATGGAGATGAGAGACGGTGGGGGGATGAGAGGAGGTTGGGGGGATGAGAGGAGGTTGTGGGGTACAAGAGAGGAGGGTGTGGAGTAGAGGAGGGAGTGGGGATGAGAGCAGGGTAGATGAGGGTGTGGGGACGAGAGGAGAGTGTGGAGATGAGAAGAGGTTGTGGGGTATAAGAGAGTGGGTTTGACTCCGGACTCCGCCGTCTTTTTCACGGGTGCTTAATGCGAAGTCCCCTGAATCATATAGTCGCCCCCTAGTCGTCTTGTCCTTGACTTGCCACTGGGGTCGGGCGGCTCAAGACAAGAGAGTGAGGATAAAAAGTAGCTCAGTTAATCCTTACTAAAAATAACGCTAGCAAATAAATTATGCCATCTTCGTCTGCGATGGACGACGGCCTTTGCCTTTCTGCATAAGTTTCTTGTTCATCGTACGCAGTCAGACAGTAACCATTATTTTTTCGAAAAAAGCGGCGGTCATCCTGAGGCTGTCGACACTGCCAGCATAAGTTTCAACCTGTCAGTCTCTTGTGTTAGGCTACAAATGGATTTCAAACAGTTTATTATCTTCTTTATGCGGATTGGAGCCAACCCATTATTGAAAATGGTGAAGTTAAGTAATCAAAGTAATAAATAATCTACGATATGCTGATGATATTGTCTAGATAGCCTAGAATGAAACCGACTTGCAGGAAATGGTAGAAGTGGTAGTTCAAGAATGAAAACAAAGTACTCATCATTAATAAATAAAAATCGGACATGGCGGTGGTGACAAAGAAACCAAACTCTCCAAAATGCTGCGTCAGAGCGATGGGGGCCAAATTGAGGCAAGTTAACACGTTTAAATACCTGGGCACACACATAACATCAGATTGGAGATGGAAATACCTGGGCACACACATAACATCAGATTGGAGTTGGAAATACCTGGGCACACACATAACATCAGATTGGAGATAGAATTACCTTGGCACACACATAACATCAGATTGGAGATGGAAATACCTGGGCACACACATAACATCAGATTGGAGATGGAAATACCTGGGCACACACATAACATCAGATGGGAGATGGATATACCTGGGCACATACATAACATCAGATGGGAGATAGAATTACCTGGGCACATTCATAACATCAGATGGGAGATAGAATTACCTGGGCACATACATAACATCAGATGGGAGATAGAATTACCTGGGCACATACATATCAGATGGGAGATAGAATTACCTGGGCACATTCATAACATCAGATGGGAGATAGAATTACCTGGGCACATACATAACATCAGATGGGAGATAGAATTACCTGGGCACACACATAAAATCAGATGGAAATACCTGGGCACATACATAACATCAGATGGGAGATGGAATTACGAAATAAAGTGCAGAATAGCCCAAGCAAAATTGGTTTCCAGACCATGAAGGGAATATTGTGCTACAAAACCTTGTCGCTGGAACTGAGAAAGAGAGTCCTTGGATGCTACGGGGAACCAGTACTGACATATGGCAGTGAATCATGGACAATTAGCATGCAAGCGCTTTGATCTTTGGATGCAACGGAGACATGGTTTTACAGAAGAATGCTGCGGATCCCGTGAACTGTAAAGAAGACTAATGATACAGTACTCGAGGAGGTACAAACACAAAGACAACTTATTGCAAGGATCAGAACAAGGGAGTCATCCTTTTGGGGCATGTTATGAGAAGAGGCGGCTTGGAGCACGTGACAACAGGAAAAATAGCGGGAACGAGAGACAGAGGAAGGCCGAGAGAGAAGATGCTGGACAGCCTGAGAGAATGGCACGAGCGAAAATCAACAACAGAGTTGGTAAAGGACACACGTGATAGAAATGGATGGAGGTCCATAATGCGATGCCAACACCAACCGGCAGGGCACGTGATGAAGATAAGTTGTTGCAAAAGATCTGCTTGTTTATGTAAAAGAACTAAATACGTTTGTAGTGTAAACTTATGGCCGAGTGGTTTGCCAGGGTCTATGTGTATGACAAGGACTAGAAACGCACCACTGTCCAAAGAGAAGATGTCGCAATAGGCAACTAACACTGTGTGACATGGCATAACACCGGCCATCGTTAGGTGGTTTGTTAAGAGCAACATAGATGACGCCTAACAGGCTGTGGGTCTACTTTGCTCTCTTCTTTGCGTTCAGGATCTTTTGGTCATGCTATATCTGCAGGCCAGTCGCCATGATGAAATATGTAGTCTTCACCAGGTCGGAGCGACTGCCCCACAGCTTTTGTCTCAGCTCCGCACCCTCTGACCAGGTCTGGCATCTCATTTCCCTATAGATTGGGCATTCCTGTAGAATATACTCAGGGTTCTGGCATCCTGTTCCACATGGGCACTCATCGGTGTGTGAGATCTTCAGTCAGTACAGATGTTCTAGTAGTCTGCAGTGTCCAGTTCTCAGACGAAATAAGGTAGTTTGTTGATTTTCTTTGAGTTGATGAATTGGGTCTGGTGTACTGGTTATGTTTCTGTCCTCTCTCCATTGGTGTATATACTGATTTCTGATGATGTTCTTGATTTCTCTGTATGGTACTCGATGATTAAATTGTGCTACTTTGCTCTAATGTTTGAGTATATTAAGATGGACTCGTAGATCAGTTAAACACCCTCTATAGTGGAGTAATAAGCTGCTTGAGCCTAGCCCGCTAAGCAAAAAATCCTCCTCCCGACTACATCCACCTCACATCAAAGATGGACCTGCACGAGGGCTTATGTCCCTGTAGACGTACAAGTCAACTAAGACTAAGTAGTTTAAAGTAACATATGCTGATCTTATAAAAGAACAGTAACAGTGCTTTGTGGTGATCTCAATGGATTATATAATCGGTAAGTCTAAATGTTTGTTTTTTGTTTTATAAATGTTCACCTTCATCTTCTTATATCTCAGAAACTAGCACACACACAACAAAAACAATAATAACAACAAGTTCTTTATTCATTCATGTCTCTACACACAACAAAATCGTATCTAAAGACCAACAATCAAAATATTTACAGGCTTTCAAAGTCAACAACCATAGTCAAACGTGACATGCTGGGAATCATGCAGGCGCAGACGAATTTACGTCAATTTTGTTTTGCGGGTTGGCTAAGGTTAAAACTACAGCAGCCACGAATAATAACTTACTTCCTGTCCCCCTTGTGAAGGGGCCCCAACACTCAAGTGGTGTAACACAGCTAGACAGAAGTTCACAACCTCCCTCTCAACTGAAGGTATGCATTCGTCGAACTCATCGAGAAGCAGCACGACGTTGCGCACCACTAACCGCTCGTGCGCACCACACACAAATTTGGTGACGTTGCTCTGCACCACTGCAGCATGCTCATAGTACATGTACATGCCCACTCGCCTCATGATTCGGAAACCTGAAAGTAAAAATTACAAGTCATTATAATCCCCTAGCTGTGTGGTCTGCCGCGGTCTTTGTGTATGAGAAGGACAAGAATAGCGCCACTGCTCCACAGGGAGCATGTCGTAAGAGGCGACTAACTGTGTGCCATGGCATTACAACAGCCATGGTTAGGTGGTTAGTTAACAGCAGCATAGATGGCACCCAACAGGCTACGGTTCTAATTTGCTCTTGTGTTTAAGTCTTTTAAGATGGACTCACTCATCGGTTAACCACCCTCTGCGGCACTTGTCCCAACACAGTGGAGTGATAAGCTGCTCAAGCCTAGCCAGTTTAGCGGGAAATCCTCATCCAGGCTACATTCAGCGCACGCCAGAGCTGAGGCCTGCACAGGGGCATCCACCCCTGCAGAAGTACAGGTCAACTAAGGGGAAGTACAGGTCAACTAAGGGGAAGAGGGGGAGGGATGGCTAGGCTTCGTTCGTTCTCAATCTCCCGCTATCAAACCCTGAAAGGACTTAAGTAGCAGAATGTAGTCCAGAGAACGGAATGCGTTGTGTCGTAGTTTACAGCTTGACTGCGATATTTGCAGCTTTCGCTCCAACACATACGACTTCAGCAAGGATTTTTTGAGTACCGGGTTAGCAATCCCCTCTACGATCCCTTCTACTTAGCCAGTCTGCCCGGCTGCAGCCTGTTATCCAGGATCACAGCGTGGAGGTGTAGAAGGGTCTTGGCAGCTCTGGTTCGCTGGCCCTGACGCTAGCAGTCAGCTATGAGTCGCTGACCACTGCAGCTCATGCGCTGCTCAGCATCTTGATCCCAGGGGGAGGGATGATGTACTCTTGATCTTGATGACCCGTTCCTCAGCAGATCCCAACTTCGTCTCCAGTGGACCCTGTCTTGAGCCACGGAAGTCCAGTGCGTGGTATGTGCTCCTCCAGAGGCATCTAGGATGTTGCAGAGTACAGCAAAGGAGTCTGACCAACACATTTGAGGTCTTCCCCGCGGTCTCATCTCACCTCGGGTGGTGTACCAGACTGCTGTCGCCGTGCTCCATTGACCATCGTTTCGGCGTAACATGGTGCTCATCACAGAGTCAGCAGCAGAAGCCAACCAAATGATGCAGCTACTCGATGGAGAGAGCAGGACTAGAGATGAATGTCTCAAAGACAACAGTGTTGATCAATCTCTTGGCCACTTGTGATCCAGTCTTCCTTGGCGAGGTATGATTAGAGGATGTCAACGAGTACATCTATCTTGGACGTCTTCTCAATATGGAGAATAACCTGGAACCTGAACTGACAAGACGTTGCCGCATGGGCTGAGCAACCTTCTTGTACATTAACACGGTCCTGGATGGTTGCCATGACCAGGACCTATGAGCCTCCCTCTTCAATTTCACTGTACTGCCTGTGATATGCTACGGTGCTGAGACGTAGACACTAACATAATCACCGGAGAACAAATTGAGAATTGGTGTATTGACCTTTCTTATTTTTTAATATTTTGATAAAAACCTCTCTGTAAACTTAAACAAAACAAAGATAATGATCACCAGCAAAACAAGATGCCAACATAAATTCAAGTTTGGGAGTATGGAATAGTACAGGTCATCAACTTCGATTACCTGCGCTCCAGAATTGACAAAAATGGCGACTGTTTGTGATGATGGCAGTGCTTACTTACTTTCCGTGTCTAATCACCACATCATACAGTATGCATCCAGTATCCAGCGTCATGGATTGCGGGGGGTCTCTGTGGCGAAGTGGTCAAGCCGTTTGCCTCGTGTTGAGACAGTCGGGGTTCGATTTCGAGCTGCGACGGTCGGTCCATGATGTCAATTTTTTCCCTGGGTTCATCGCTGGAGCTATAGAGTTCGTGCTTTGTGCGATGCTCTCGACAGATGGGGTACCCATCTGCCGAGAGAAACCGAGCTAAGATGGGGAAAAAACCAGAGGCAATGAACTCGAGCCCCCGCTTAAAGTTTTATTTTTATTTTTTTGTGTGGATTGTCATTTATCCTATTGCATGTTTCCTGGATGTTGCGGAAGGTCATCAGGTGGTCTGGGTACTGTATTGCGCCACAGACACGTGTCATCATCTGTTTCATATTCCTCTTCCACCGTGATACACCAGTCCGGAGTCTGTTCAGCAACTTTCATGTTGTAGATGATGTTAGGGGGGAAGGTTCCTCCCGAAGTTCCATCTCAGTGGCCTGCATCAATTCGTGCCGTCTCTCGATACAGCGACTTTCAGGGCTTGTCTGTATTAGTTTTAGGAAGCTATGTCTGGATAGGAGCATGTGGCATGGTTAGATGTCTTCCTGCTGATAAGGAGGGCAGTCATTCGAATCCCCAGTATGGCATATGCTGTATTTCTGGGGGGTGGGGGAGATAAACAAACATAGCCAGCACATACCTTAGCGACAGCAGTAGCGAAGCGGTCTGTAGTCCTCAGCCTTAAAACCTCTCGACTACCCCAGCAATGAGAAAATGTCGTAGGACAGTTGTTTTTTATTTAATGTCTAGATTTGAGTCTTGTGCTCTGTACCTGATGTCCGAACATTGGGTGTCTTGAGTAGTGCTCCCGTTTTTCTCGCTTAATTTCTGCTTCGACGCTTCTTCGAATCTTGGGTGGTGTTATGCCAATTATGGTATATATTTTATCAATGGGGATGGGTTTTAGGCACCCTGATACTATCTGACTCGTCTCATTTATTGCTGTGTCAACTAGTTTCGCATGGGCAGAGTTTTTCCAGACTGGTGCAGCGTATTCAGCTACGGAAAAACACAAGGCAACTGCAGATGCCCGAAGGACTGATGGCTGTGCCAACCCCCCCCCCCCCCCCCCCCAATGTGTTGCGCCAGCCAGTTATCGGATGATGTTATTTTTTGCGTGTATTTTACGCTTTTTTTTCCTGGCAGTGCGTCATGTAGGGCAATGTGCAGTCTAACTTCACGCCTAGATATTTGGGAGCCGTGCAGTGTTCAAGCTCCGGCCCTTGCCACCTAATCTGAAGTGTCCTTTTTGCTTCTCTGTTTCTGAGTTGGTAGGCACATACCTGGGTTTGACTGGGATTTGGTTTAAGGTGATTCTTGTGGTAGTATTCTGCAACGGCATTGGGGGAACATGACAGTCTGTTTTTCCACCTCCTCAAACCCTTTTCCCTGGGCAGCAACTGGTGTGTCGTCAACGTAGATGAATTTCCTTGTGTCTGTGTCCACGGGACGGTAACAGCGATGATGGTTGGTGTGATTATGATGATTTTTTTTTTTGCGTTTGCTTATTTCTCTAATCCACAAGGCCGTGTGCGTTGCACTGTGGTTTTTATTTTGCGCCTGTCGGTCCAGTGCATCCGACTTCAGCATGCATTTTATGTAATGGTCTGCTTCCTTTTGCATTTTCTAAAAGTTTGCTTCCCTGGGGTAACGGCCGGTGCTGTGATAGGGATCAAACCCAGCACCTTCGGTTTGTGAGCCGTGTCACTTAACCACTAGCCCACGCCCTCCCCCGGTTGATGATGATGATGGCAACGATGGTGGTGATGATTGATGACAACTACCTACCTTCTCTAAGAAGCAGTGGCACATTAGCTGGCATACCATAGCCACGTGTCAGCATCTCAGACACCAGGGTGGGTGTGAAGAACGCCTGAAAGATGATCATATAGTGAGAGCCCCATGTGTTGAACAATTTGAATCCTGACGACACCTGCAATGTGGTGGTACCATGGAGAATCCATTTGCTGCTGACCTGTGAGAAGACAAGAAGGATTGAAACAGAATGTCCATCTTCTTTGTCAGTCGATCTCAAATTCCCGCTACCAGGCCCTGAAAAGGGTTTTACAAGTAGCAGGATGTAGTCCAGTGAACGGAATGTGTTGTGTCTCGTAGTTTACAGCTTGAACTGCGATTTTTGCACCTTTCGGTCCGACATATTCGACTTCAGAGGGCATATTTGAGTACCGGATTAACCTTCCCTCTCCGATCCCTTCTCCTTAGCCAGTCTGCCCTGCTGCAGCCTGTTATCCAGGATCACCACGTGGAGGTGCGGACAAGTCTTGGCAGCTCTGGGTCGCTGGCCCTGATGCTAGCAGCCAGCTTTGGGTCACTGACTGCTGCAGCTCATGTGCTGTTCTGCATCTTGATTTCACCCTGAAATAGAATGTCCATCTCATGGAAACAGAATGTCCATCGGTACTTGTGCGTTAATTCACCCACGGATTATAATAGGTCAAATTTAGTAGAATGTAGCCACACGAAGCACCATACTTTTCAATTAGCGCGTCTTCAATTCGCACGGTAAACCTACGTCCATGTCATTCTCAGATCTAACTCCGCACGTGGAAGATGGATTTATTGCAGTTGTCACACTTGACACGCAAGAAAATAAATTGTGTGCAATTTTTGCAGGAAAGACGAATTATACACACCGCCAGACTGTGTGCTAAAAATCATGTTATGACATTGTCTCTCCCAGTTCGCCAAGATCATTAGAGATGTCGCACATGCCAGCAGGACATTCCTGTTCATTCTGGCACATGGCTAGAGGGCACCTAACCCTAACCCTAATCAAAACGGAACACACAGACACATGATAGATTCCTACATGTGTGAGTTTCTGTGGCGACATCGGAATAAAGTCCGTCAGTCAGACCCGTTCGACAACATTGCAGAACATCACAGAATTTTGGCCTCCTGTAGCTAGACACTTAAAATTATTTTTGTACGGAGACCCGTGTGGTCACTGAATGGTATAAAATTTCAGAATGAGTGAATTAACGCACAAGAACCTGTCCATCTTTTTCAAACAGAATGTCCATCTTATTGAAATAGAAAGTATTCACAGATGAATCTGCTGTCAGCGCTAACACCAAGGCAGCCCTCTCCCGGCTACATCCGGCTCATACCAGAGCTGGGTCCTGCACAGGGGTATCTGCCCTTGTAGAAGTACAGGTCGACTAAGAACTAAATACCTTAACATTCCCCAAGAAGACCACCCCTGCATGTATGGTCCTTGCTGAGAGACCTTTTCCAAGTACGAAGCAGAAATAAGGGCAATAGAACATGCAGCAGAAGCCAATCAAATGCAGCTGGTGAAGGCACGAAAGCGGGAATGGAGATGAAAGCCTCGAAGACCAAAGTGTTGCGCAATTGTTTCGCCAATTGTGATCCAGTCTTCCTTGGCGGGGTGAGCCTAAAGGATGCCAATGAGTATGTCCATCTTGAGCATCTGCTCAATATGGGGAATCACCTGGAACCAGAACTGACAAGACGTCGCCCCGCGGACTGAGCAGCCTTCTCGTCTATTAACCAAGACCAGGACCTAGAAGTTCCTCTCTTCAATCCCACTGTGCTCGCTGTGATGTGCTACGATGCGGAGACACGGACGCTAACAAAATCACTGGAGAAAAGAATTGAGTCACCCAGATCTCTCTTGAACGATGTTTGGTCAGAATTACTCTCCGGAACCAATGCATACAAAATCTCCACAATTCTGACATTCAATGATTGTCCTTGGTGAATGATGCGGTAATCTATGCAAACAAACAAAAAGTTGGGCAGGCCACATCTTGCGATGGAACAATGGTCAATGGAGCACGGCGACAGTAATCTGATGCCCCCTAGGGAGAAAGAGACTATGGGGAAGACCTCCAGCATTGGTCATACTCCCTTATCGTCTGCAACAACATCCGAGGCACCTCCCACTGGACCTCCATGGACCAAGACAGTGTCCGCTGAAGATGTATTTGGGACCCGCGGCTAGACTAAGGAGTGGGTCAAGATCAAGAAAAGGATTGGTGCCAAGTCATCTCAGATTTTGAAAACGGAGCCTTACAACCTCAGATCATTGCTATTTTCTCAGACTCAGTCTGAGCTCCAAGACTTGGAAAATAGATTGTTAATAACATCTGGTGATGTTCGTCCATCATATGTGATGAAGATAACTCTCTTTGTTCAGCCGTGTGCAGTGTGGACAGTCTTGCTGTGTCCGCTGAAATTGATGACTTCGGCGGTAATTTGTGGTAATAAGTGAGGAAGAAACTGCGCCTTTTGTCAACCTCACTCTCTGGTCTGAGCTTCCTTTGGCCAGTGGCAAGATTTTATCGAGACGACTGGAGATAGCCTCCTGAAGCTTTTCCCATAAATAGGTATCCCGTATGGCAGCGGAGTGGGGTGACATCTAACGTTGTCTATCGTGTCTTTCCCATAACCGCAAGAGATCGTAGGGACATCACTCAGCATGAGTGAATTGGGCATCTCTTCCGGGCTGTGTCCAGTCCATTATAATCGTGTCTAAATATCACACACCAAATACAACACTGTTTGCAGCCAGAGTGAAGGGCACCAATCTCGTGAAGTTCAGCCATTTGAACTAGACCGTGAAAATACAACACAGGTTTAAGTGTAGTGCTATTCATTTAGCCGATGTCCATTCCAGGATAATCAGATGAAGGAAAACACAAAAATGATTGAATTAACGAGTCAAAATGGAAAACAACGACCTGTTTCTGTGAACACAAGTGTAAGTCATTGACTAGTGTGAATTCTAGGTCTTGCGGCTTCCATAATGAACTATAATAGCAGAGCAATGTAGACACGCAGCTGGTTACAGCGCCATCTACAAACTAAGTGATCAACTAATAATAATAATAATGTTCGCGTAGGCATCAAAGGCCCGTTGCGTTGATCGACCACTAAAATGTCCAACTGCTGAGGCTATGTTCATGTATAGCGTGTAGACAGAAATCCCTAGACTCACCAGGTGGAGTTGTGTACTCCGCAGTTTTGAGATGAAGGCCGCGAGGAGTATGTTAAACCAATGTTTGTGTCAAGATTTCAGTCTGTCCGTGTCAAACACCCTGTTTTTACATGCCCACTGAGGCTTCTGATTGTGTCCACCTGTTCGTCAGTGTGACCCTTGCTGTGCTGAGGAATATGAGTATCGAGTAACCTCCGGTGGAGGGAGGGGCAGGCAGGAGGAAGTCGGTTTCAGTCCGAGCAGAAATCTGGACTGAATTCTGGTGTGCAGTTAAGCAGAACATTGAACTCCGTCATGGACTGGTTTCCCGTGGCTTGAGCCAGGCATGGAATGCAGCAAACTGCAGCATAACAAACAGGACAACCGATCGAAAGCATATCAATTCCACAGAATAAAGTCCTTGATACCTCCTGGTGAAGGAGTTGTGAAATATAATCCGAACAGGGACCACCGATCGAAAGCACATCAATTCCACAGAATAAAGTCCTTGATACCACCTGGTGAAGGAGTTGTGAAATATAATCCGAACAGGGACCACCGATCGAAAGCACATCAATTCCACAGAATAAAGTCCTTGATACCACCTGGTGAAGGAGTTGTGAAATATAATCCGAACAGGGACCACCGATCGAAAGCACATCAATTCCACAGAATAAAGTCCTTGATACCACCTGGTGAAGGAGTTGTGAAATATAATCCGAACAGGGACCACCGATCGAAAGCACATCAATTCCACAGAATAAAGTCCTTGATACCACCGGGTGAAGGAGTTGTGAAATATAATCCGAACAGGGACCACCGAACATCGGAAAACTCGACACAAACACCGGAGAGAGTTGAGAGCATAGCCACTAAGGCGCGACCATCTGTCCACCTCTTATGGAGCGGAAGTGGTGCCCCAGTGAATACCTGGCCATGTTGGAGTCCCAGGAAATGAGAAGGCTGATGAGCTGGCCAGAAGTGGGGCAACGTTACCACAGCCACTACCTAGTTTCACACTACAGACCTGCGGACAGATCCTGAGAAATATCTATAGACAGAAGTGGCTAGATCAGTGGTCCAGACAGGCCAAAAATATTTCAAATACCGAGCAAAACCAGATCTCTAGGACCCAGCTAAGAAACTGAAATGAAGAGACCAGAGTTTGATCGTTAAGCTGAGAACAGGCCATGGGGACGGCGCAGGCTAGTGGTTAAGTGACATGGCTCATAAGTCAAAGGTGCTGGGTTCGTGCCCCATCACAGCAGCGGCCGTTACCCTGGAGAAGCAAACCCGTAGAAAATGCAAGAGGAGGCAGACTCTTATATAAAATGCTTGCCAAAGTCAGATGTACTGGGCCGACAGGCGCAATATAAAAACATAGTGCAACGCACTCAACATCTGAATAAGATTGACCCACAAAGTGAACCAAATTGCAGATTCTGTCACGATCAAGAGGAATCAGTCGAGCACCTCATGAACTTTGCCGTTGGTTTACCGACCAGCGAAACCAGCTGCTCTCACCGCACCCCACTATACACAACACACTCTACACATCACCACAATAAAAAAAAAATAAAAAGGTGTGCTTTTGTCAGGGAGACATTTGGTAGTCAAGAACTACCAGCTTACAGCTAAAGGGAATCTTCTTGTTCTTCTTTGTCGTTTCTCCAGAAACGGTTGTGCCCTAGTTTACAGCGAGGCTTTGATATCTGCATCTTTTGAGCAGACATGTCCAATTTCAACTATTGCTTTTGGGTTCCGGGTTTGCCTTCACTGCGATCTCTATTCTCTTAGCCAGACTACACTTGTGCAGCCTATTTCCAGGGCCGCCCCTTGTAGGCAGAATAGGATCTTGGTCACCTCTAGTCAACTGACCCTGATACAAGCAGCCTGTTGCATCTTCGGCAACGGTAAATGGATTAAATAATCATCTATAAATAATCTTGAAAAATAATAAAATATATTCTATAACAAACCCAGAATAAAAATAACTAAACATCTTCTATAACAAATCCAGAATAAAAATAAAATATCTTCTATAACAAACATAGAATAAAAATAACAAAATATCTTTTATAACAAACCCATAATAAAAATAAAATATCTTCTATAACAAACCCAGAATAAAAATAAAACATCTTCTTTAACAACCCAGAATAAACATAATAAAATATCTTCTATAACAAAGCAAGAATAAAAATAATAAAATATATTCTACAACAAATCTTCTATTACAACCGAGAAAACAAAATATCTTGTATAACAAATCTTCTATAACAGATCTAGAAAAATAATAATAAAATATCTTCTACAACAAAACTAGAAAGATAATTACATATCTTCTATAACAAATCTTCTATAATAAATCTTCTACAACAAACTAAGATTTTAAAAAACACATAAAGATCTTCAATAAACCTAGAAAAAACGTCAATAAACCTAGAAAAAAATTTCTAAATTCTTCTACAACAAACCTAGAAACAAAATTAAACCAAAAATATGCTACAACAAACCTAGGAAAACAAATTAAACAAAAACCTCTTCTACAACAAACCTAAGAAAACAAATTTTTTTTTAAATCTAGGGGAAAAAAAAAAGACAAAAAAAATATCTTTTACAACAAATCTAGGAAAAATATTTAAACAAAAATCTAAAGCAAACCTATTTTTAAAAAAATTATAAATCTACAACAAACCTATAAAAACCCTTTTTAAAAAAAATCTTCTACAACAAACCTACAAAAAGATTTACAAAAACTCTTCTTCAACAAACCTAGGACAAAAAATCGTCCACAACAAATCTAGAGACAAAATTAAACAACAAATCTTCTACAACAAAACCTAGAAAAATAAGTAAACTTTCAGAAATCTGGAAGTATTAACACCAACAGTGAAAGTATTAACACCAACAGTGAAAGTATTAACACCAACAGTGAAAGTATTAACACCAACAGTGAAAGTATTAACACCAACAGTGAAAGTATTAACACCAACAGTGAAAGTATTAACACCAACAGTGAAAGTATTAACACCAACAGTGAAAGTATTAACACCAACAGTGAAAGTATTAACACCAACAGTGAAAGTATTAACACCAACAGTGAAAGATTTACCTGCAGAACACCTTTGACAGTTGCTTCATCAAATAATAGCTGAGAAGCTTGATCACAGATGCGTGTAATGAACGCCTCCTTCAGCTTGTCCGGCTGCTGGGAGAGGAACAGTGCTTCTAAGATCTGATCCATGCGCTCGTAGTCATGCTGGAAGTAGATAAGAGACAGATTGAATAGTACAATTACAGACGAGGGGTAGTGTTGTAGCTTACACCGACGGTTCTGTAACAAACTCAACACAGAACGGAGGGGCAGGAGCGTTTCTAAAACTACCAAATGGCAGAAAAATAACAGTCATTCGCTACTGGAAAATGCACAAGCAATTTCAGAGCAGAGGCAGAGGCACTGAGGGCGGCAGTGGAAGAAAAGGTGACAGGTAAAAGGAATGAAAGCCATATAGTCCTGCTAGAGTTGCCTTGGTCATAGTCACAGCACTAAAAAGCCAGAAAAATACTGAAATTAATGATCTAAGAGCAGTACTCTGTCAATTATGCCAGCAGTCCGCATCAAAAAGGATAGTGGTACAGTGGGTTCCATCCCACTGCAACATCCAAGGCAACGAGGAGGCAGACAGACTGGCAAAAGAAGGTGCAAGACTACCACAACCAGATACTAGTATGACGTACGAAGAGTCAAAACGGCTTATTAGAGCCAGATACATGACCAAATGGGAAACAGAACATACTGGTTACACAAAAAACGATGCCTATTACCAGTTGAACAGAAGAGAGCAGGTCGTGGTCTTCAGACTTCGCACTGGCCACAATAGACTCAGGTACCACCTATTCAACACATTGAAGATAGGTGGTACCGACGAATGCCCGTGTGGTACCGGGAAAATGACCGCTGAGCCTTTGCTACAAAACTGCCCGACATACGAGGATCAGAAAGAGCAGATGTGGCCATCACCAGTGGCAACACTAGACAAGCTCTATGGCAGTGTCGACAGCCTCAGGATGACCGCTGCTTTTTTTGAAAAAATAAAGGTTGATGTCTGACTGCGTACGATGAAGATGAAGAAGAAGAAGAAAGAAGAAGAATAGTACAATTACAGACGAGGGGTAGTGTTGTAGCATTGGCCACGATAGGGCGTTGGTATAAACAAATGTGAAGACTACATCCCAACCAACAGGTAGGTGCTGGTCAGCGCATGAGCTGTAGCGGTCAGCGACCTAAAGTTGGCTGCTAGTGTCGGGCCCAGCGACCCAGAGCTGCCAAGACCTTTCTCTTCAGGGATGGGATCAAGGTGCTGGTCAGCGCATGAGCTGTAGCGGTCAGCGACCTAAAGTTGGCTGCTAGTGTCGGGCCCAGCGACCCAGAGCTGCCAAGACCTTTCTCTTCAGGGATGGGATCAAGGTGCTGGTCAGCGCATGAGCTGTAGCGGTCAGCGACCTAAAGTTGGCTGCTAGTGTCGGGCCCAGCGACCCAGAGCTGCCAAGACCTTTCTCTTCAGGGATGGGATCAAGGTGCTGGTCAGCGCATGAGCTGTAGCGGTCAGCGACCTAAAGTTGGCTGCTAGTGTCGGGCCCAGCGACCCAGAGCTGCCAAGACCTTTCTCTTCAGGGATGGGATCAAGGTGCTGGTCAGCGCATGAGCTGTAGCGGTCAGTGACCCAAAGTTGGCTGCTAGTGTCGGGCCCAGCGACCCAGAGCTGCCAAGACTTTTCCCTTCAGGGATGGGATCAAGATGCTGGTCAGCGCATGAGCTGTAGCGGTCAGTGACCCAAAGTTGACTGCTAGTGTTGAACTAAAACACCAGAGCAATGTAGACCGGCAGTCGGTAGGGCGCCATCTTTGTCGCTCTTAGGTTCTAACCGCTAGGTTACGCATACATTACGAATCCCATTGATATCGCCAGACAGTTCTTGTTCTGGAACCAGTTCTTATCTCCATCTGCCGACTCTATGTACATGTTCTCACCTTCCCTGTTCTTGTTGGATATAGGTTGGATAATGTCTCAACCTTCCCTGTTCTTGTTGGATATAGGTTGGATAATGTCTCAACCTTCCCTGCTCTTGTTGGATATAGGATGGATAATGTCTCAACCTTCCCTGCTCTTGTTGGTAATAGGTTGGATAATGAAGAGATACCACGAGGAAAACAAAACTGGCTTTCAGTGGACGTGGACACTATCACAATTGGAGGACCTAGAATACGCAGATGTTCTGGTACTTTTTGAACACAGTCATAACCAAACGCAAAAGAAACTTGATAGGGTGAAAGAACAATCAGCCAAACTGGGACTGAAAATCAACATGGAGAAAATCAAGCTCTTTAAAATAAACCCTATTAGCAGAGAACCAATCATGCTGGAGGGAGAGCGGTTGGGAGAAGTGGATAGCTTTCCTTTGATAATCTTATTACTTACTTCCCTTGTCCTAGCCCCACGTCATATAACGTTCATCCAACTTACTTCCCTTGTCCAATCCCCATGTCACATTGCGTCCATCCAACTTACTTCCCTTGTCCACGCCCCACGTCACATAGTGCTCATCCAACTTACTTCCCTTGTCCAATCCCCATGTCACATTGCGTCCATCCAACTTACTTCCCTTGTCCACGCCCCACGTCACATTGTTCTTATCCAACTTACTTCCCTTGTCCAATCCCCATGTCACATTGCGTCCACCCAACTTACTTCCCTTGTCACGCCCCGCGTCACATGGTGCTCATCCAACTTACTTCTCTTGCCTACGCCCCACGTCATACAGCGTTCATCCAACTTACTTCCCTTGCCCAAGCCCCACGTCATACAGCGTTCATCCAACTTACTTCCCCTGTCAAAGCCCCACATCATACAGCGTTCCTCCAACTTACTTCCCTTGTCAAATCCCCACGTAATATAGCGTTCATCCAACTTACGTCCCTTGCCTAAGCCCCACGTCATACAGCGTTCATCCAACTTACTTCCCTTGCCCAAGCCCCACGTCATACAGCGTTCATCCAACTTACTTCCCTTGCCCAAGCCCCACGTCATACAGCGTTCATCAAGTGTTCAGCGACTTGAATTGCCCTGTCGTTCGCCTTCAGCTTGTCGCTCTGGTCACATACATCCGGCAGGTTGGGATAGATCATCAGATAACCTAGATCTTGTACCACACCACAGTCCCATGTATCGCCGACTGAGAGACCCCATCTCTTAATACTCCTCCTACATCGTGATCCGCCAGTTAGAAGTCTATTTATTGTCTTCCAAAGTGAGTAGGGTAAGTGATGTCCAGGGGAAGGTTGCTCCTGAAGCTTGATCCCTGGACCCTGTATCATTTCGTGCCCTAATTCAATGCGACTGATTCTACGGCTCGTCTGTTTGGGCTGTTGATTTAAGGAAACTATGTCTACATTTGAAACCGAACCAAACTGCAATAAGTGAACATTCGTACGATGACGTCGCTTCTGGTGTAAACAGCACATACCAACGGCTAAGTATGCAAAATTTCATAATCCTCCGACTCATAGTTTCCTCAACAGACCGTTAAAAACATGGCGGGTGTGATGCGGTTTCTAACAGCTGAAGGTTGTCGACCAGTTAAGAACTGGACGATGTTTAAAGAAGGACGTGAGTTAAGGAAAGATCTTCCGAGACCAGGTCAGGCGCATATTGTTGCGTTAACTCACGTCCGAGACCAGATCAGGCGCATATTGTTGCGTTAACTCACGTCCGAGACCAGATGAGGCGCATATTGTTGCGTTAACTCACGTCCAAGACCAGGTCAGGCGCATATTGTTGCGTTAACTCACGTCCGAGACCAGATCAGGCGCATATTGTTGCGTTAACTCACGTCCGAGACCAGATCAGGCGCATATTGTTGCGTTAACTCACGTCCAAGACCAGGTCAGGCGCATATTGTTGCGTTAACTCACGTCCGAGATCAGATCAGGCGCATATTGTTGCGTTAACTCACGTCCGAGACCAGATCAGGCGCATATTGTTGCGTTAACTCACGCCCAAGACCAGGTCAGGCGCATATTGTTGCGTTAACTCACGTCCGAGACCAGATCAGGCGCATATTGTTGCGTTAACTCATGTCCAAGACCAGATCAGGCGCATATTGTTGCGTTAACTCACGTCCGAGACCAGATCAGGCGCATATTGTTGCGTTAACTCACGTCCGAGACCAGATCAGGCGCATATTGTTGCGTTAACTCACGTCCAAGACCAGGTCAGGCGCATATTGTTGCGTTAACTCACGTCCGAGACCAGATCAGGCGCATATTGTTGCGTTAACTCACGTCCGAGACCAGATCAGGCGCATATTGTTGCGTTAACTCACGTCCAAGACCAGGTCAGGCGCATATTGTTGCGTTAACTCACGTCCGAGACCAGATCAGGCGCATATTGTTGCGTTAACTCACGTCCAAGACCAGGTCAGGCGCATATTGTTGCGTTAACTCACGTCCGAGACCAGATCAGGCGCATATTGTTGCGTTAACTCACGTCCAAGACCAGGTCAGGCGCATATTGTTGCGTTAACTCACGTCCAAGACCAGGTCAGGCGCATATTGTTGCGTTAACTCACGTCCAAGACCAGGTCAGGCCCATATTGTTGCGTTAACTCACGTCATTCTTTAAACATCGTCCAGTTCTTCACTGTTGTCTTCGACACACTTTTGTCCCCATACACTACCGGCATTCCGCAATGAATGTCAACTGGTCGACATCCTTCAGCTGTTAGAACCGAATCACCGCTCGCTGATCATCTCTGGACCGATTCCGTATCACACCCGCCATGTTTTCAACGGTCTGCTGAGGAAACTATGAGTCGGAGGATTATGAAATTTTGCAACCTTGACGGTTGTTGTGTGCTGTTTACACCAGAAGTGAAGAAATCATGCGCATCGTACGTATGTCCACTTGTTGCAGTTTGGTCCGGTTTCATTTGTACACGTCTCGTTCAAAGTAAGGCTTGTACCGAAAAACCTATGCATTTAAAAAACATTTCCTTTGCACTTGTATATAGTACTAAGCTCTTTGTTTTGATCTTCAATACCGTCCCTGGCTTGTCGTATTGCTTATAACTACAGGTGAAATACCACACCTGCCTTTCACCTGTTCTATAAATGACGGCAGAGCGCAGATATTACGGCCAGTTCAAGGTCATCTGTCAGACGATTTAAAGTACTGGCACATAAACATTGCCAGAAGTCACCTTGACCTAATTTGGAGTCCTGTGGTGCATTGAGAATAATTTGCTGCTTCTTTTTCTTCGTTCTTCTCAGATCATGATCATGGTTTTTCTTACAAAGGACACATATGTTCACTTAGGCGTCTGAGATCCATTGAGTGGCCACATCCATGACCCACAGCTGCGATGTGGTTCCAGGTCAGATGTTGATACCTGTTGGAGTCATACTGTGCGAGGGCGGTTTCTTATGCACCTCAAGTCGATCGGGAGAAGACTTAAGGCCTGAGGAACTTCTTCTTCATCGATCAACTGATGCTGTGCTGCAATTCCGGTGAGGTTCATGAAGGAGACTGTGCGTTTCAGGTCTTCACGGTTCCCCCACGGCTTTTCGATCATGGCCGGTCCCCCAGGCTAGACTGCCTCTTTTCGGTCTGCATAGGTCGGGCATTCTTTCAGAATATCTTTGCTTGGATGTTCCACAATCTCACGTGGCAGTGTCTCTGAGACCTATTCTGTGGAGGTGGGCCTTGAGTCTACAATGTCCCGTTCTGAGTCTGAAGATCTTTGTCTGCCCATCTCTGCCAAGTTTGTCTATGCTGTCATGTTCTGGCTTGTGTTCTTTCTGCTGCTCTCTCCATTCTGTCCTCATGGATCGTTTGATGAGTGTCTTTGCTTCTTGATAGCTCTGTGGATGGGGAGTCTGCTTGCTGCCACTTCCATCTTTTTTTTTTGGAGACAGCAATCCTATGTTGTATTTTATTTCATGTGATAGTCTATCTTGTTTGTGGCTTGAGGTGGCCTAGAGTACACTCCTGGAGTCTGTTGGGGATTGTGAGTGGAGGGGGGGGGGGGGAGGAGAAGAGAATGTTTCTCGAGCAAGGAGAGAGCCGAAAGACAAATACATACCAGGATACTGGGCTACAGTCCGGTAAAGAGTGAGACGACAAAAGAAGGAGGAGAAGAAGAAGAAGAAACTCGCTTGCCATGTGAATTAATGTGTACAGCCACGAATCTCATTCCAGCTTGACAATCGCTGGGATATATCCATCGTGAAGATGAGATCCATGTCTAAACTTCCGGCTGGGAAGTCTAGATGCGCGCTGGTCCAGGCCAAAGCCTACACGCAAATAGACGCACGCCATCACGCGAGAAATCGCAGATAAGAGGCATCCACTATATATGAGTATTGCAGATATTAATGTTACAATCTAGCCATCGCTGCAATCTCTCCAACGGAGCAATCTCCCCAAAGATGCAACCTTCCCAACGATTCAATCTCCTCAACATTTTACCTCCCCAACTATTCAACCTCCCCGCCAATGCAACTCCCCAAAGATTCAATCTTCCAAACAATGTACCCTCCCAAACAATTCAACCTCCCCAATGTTACAATCTCCTCAATGTTACAATCTCCTCAATGTTACAATCTCCCAAATGTTACAATCTCCCCAATGTTACAATCTCCCAAATGTTACAATCTCCCCAATGTTACGATCTTCCCAATGTTACGATCTCCCCAATGTTGCAATCTCCCCCAATGTTGCGATCTACTCAATGTTGCGATCTCCTCAATGTTACGATCTCCTCAATTTAACAGAGCCGTATCGATTCCCCAATCAATACGGCGCCACAAAATACACATACACTGTACATTACCTGCTATAAATACATCAATGTGCAAACAGCAGACACGGATGTCCTGTCAACAGTTTTATATTATATATACACACACAGTCGGCCTCGACATAAGATGCCCGCCTCGGATGCCGGAGGTCGCGGGTTCGAATTACGGTGGATACCGGGATTTTTTTTCACGTGTATCTTCTGATAAAAACCCTCTTGATCTCTGGGTAGTGAGATCGGGCTCCTGTGTTTAGTGACGATCACGTTAAAAATCCCTTGGCAGAAATCGAAAATAGTAGGATTAACGGCCGCTGCCAGAGATAAAATTCAATTTAAATATCTGCCCAAAGTATATGTACCTCCCCACAGACCTAGTAAGCCGAGGCACATTGGTAAGACCATCGCATCTGCGGCTCCAAACTTCGTCTCCAGCGGACCCCAAGGGAGTCTGACCAATACACTGGAGGTCTTCCCCGCGGTCTTTCCTTTTGTCTCTGGGGTACCAGATTCCTGCCGCCGTGTCCCATAGATTAGTCGTAACATGTGACCTGCCCATCTGTTGTGCCTTGTCTGCATAGATTACCGCATGATTCACCAAGGACAATCGTTAAATGTCTGAACTGTGGAGCTTTTGTATACATTGGTTGTGGAGATTGGTTGGGGATTCCGTAATGAAGTGGTTAAGCCGTCGGTCTCGTGATCAGGTGGTGTGGGTTCGACTCCGGACACGCCATCATTATCACGGGTGCTTGATGCGGAGTACTCTGCAGCTCGTAGTCGCCCCCTAGCAGTCTTGTCCTTGACTTGCCACTGGGGTTGGGCGGCTCGAGACGAGAGAGTAGGGATAAAAAGTAGCGCAGTTAATCCTTACTAAAAATAGCGCTTGCAAAATAAATTAAGCCATAATCGTCTGCGTTGGACGGTGGCCTTTGCTTTTGGTTCTGGAGAGTGATTCCCACCAAGCGTCTCTCAAGAGAGGTCTGGGACACACTCAATTTGTTCTCCAGAGATTCTGTGTTAGTGTCCATGTCTCAGCACCGTAGCACATGGCAGTGAGTACA
This sequence comes from Ariolimax columbianus, assembly GCA_036924085.1. NCBI lineage: Eukaryota > Metazoa > Mollusca > Gastropoda > Stylommatophora > Arionidae > Ariolimax > Ariolimax columbianus. The sequence goes on from JAVGWX010000024.1 coordinate 10,813,882, forward strand.
TTGGAACTGACGCGAGAGGCTCGTAGATTCTGGTCCTGTCAGGCATCCAGGAACATGGTACTCGACAAGGAGGCTGCACAGTCCACGTGGCGACGTCTTGTCAGTTCAGGATCTAGGTCATTCTCCATATTGGGATCAAGATGCTGAGCAGCGCATGAGCTGCAGCGGTCTGCGACCCATAGCTGACTGCTAGCATCAGGGCCAGTGAACCAGAGCTGCCAAGACCCTTCTACATCTCCACGCGGTGATCCTGGATAACAGGCTGCAGCAGGGCAGACTGGCTAAGGAGAAGGGATCGAAGAGGGAATGCTAACTCAGTACTCAACAACTGCTTGTTGAAGCCAATTGTGTTGGAACGAAAGGTGCAACTATCGCAGGCAAGCTGTAAACTACGACACAACGCATTCCGTTCTCTGGACTACATTCTGCTACTTAAGCCCTTTCAGGGTTTGGTAGCGGGAGATTGAGAACGAACGAAGCCAAGCCAAGCCATTCTCCATATTGAGGAGGCACCCAGGATGGACGTACTCGTTGACATCCTGTAGTCTCACCCCACCATTCCCGCTTTCCTGCCTTCACCAGCTGCATCATTTAGTTGGCTTCCGCTGCTTATTCTATTGTCCTTATTTCTGCTTCGTACTTGGAAAAGGTCTCTCAGAAAGGACCATAAATGCAGGGGTGGTCTTCTTGGGGGAGGTTAAGGTTCTTAGTTCTTAGTCGACCTGTACTTCTACAGGGGCAGATGCCGAATCCAGCTCTGGTATGAGCCGGATGTAGCCGGGAGAGGGCTGCCTTGGTGTTAGCGCTGGTAGCAGATTCATCTGTGAATACTTTCTGTTTGAATAAGATGGACATTGTTTCAGTTAGATGAGTATTCTGTTTCAATAAGATGAACATTCTGTTCAAATGAGATGGAAATTCTGTTTCAATTAGATGGAAATTCTGTTTCAATAAGATGGACATTCTGTTTCAATTAGATGGACATTCTATTTCAATTAGATGGACATTCTGTTCCAATTAGATGGACTTTTTGTTTCAATTAGATGGACATTCTGTTTCAATTAGATGGACATTCTGTTTCAATTAGATAAACATTCTGTTTCAATTAGAGGGACATTCTGTTTCAATTAGATGAACACACTGTTTCAATTAGATGGGCATTCTGTTCCAATGAGATGGACATTCTGTTTCAATTAGATGGACATTCTGTTTCAATTAGATGGGCATTCTGTTCCAATGAGATGGACATTCTGTTCCAATCCTTCTTGTCTTCTGAGACATTCATCTCTAGTCCCGCTTTCCTGCCCTCGCCATCGAGTAGCTGCATCATTTGGTTGGCTTCTGCTGTTGACTCTGTGATGAGCATTATATATATATATATATATATATATATATATATATATATATATATATATATATATATATATATATATATATATGTGTGTGTGTGTGTATGTATATATATGTGTGTGTGTGTGTGGTCCTGGGTTCATTCCCCAGTTGAGGCGCAAATGTCTTTTTAGACCGCAACGGGTCCCGGGTCGACCCAGCCTTAAATGGGTACAATTCAGTCCGGAAAGTAAAAGCGGCGAAGGAGAGGAGATGGCTAGCAGTAATAGTATGGGTTACTTTGCGTTAAACACGGCTTGATAAAAGCGCACATCTGCTTGTCTGTGACGAGTAAACAAATTTATTTGACGAGTAAACACATTTATTTGACGAGTAAACAAATTTATTTGACGAGTAAACAAATTTATTTGACGAGTAAACAAATTTATTTGACGAGTAAACAAATTTATTTGACGAGTAAACAAATTTATTTGACGGGTAAACAAAGAAAATAATGTTTTAATCGTGACTACATAACGACTCTCGCACGATTATTAATGATATTACGGTAAGAATAGATTGTACATAAGCTAGTTTATGGTGAATCTAAATAGACATCCATTGTCACAATTTAAACCTACTAAAGCCATCGATAAATGGTACTTGTGCTAAAACTAGCAAGCATATTCAGGGACACAAACGCCATCATCCTGACAGCAGTACATCATCTCTTAAGAAGAACTAGGCTAATACTGTGTAAGTTATACAATATATGTTGGTTTTGTGCGTATTGTTATGTAGAAAAAGAAGGTGAATTAGCCTAGTTTAAATTTGTTAACATAAAGTGTATGACTGTAGTCCGACCATAGTCTTAGTCGGCCTGTAATTCTGCTTCTTCGTTTGTTCTCAAACTGAGTTAACGCTACCAAGTGATGACAGAGTATGGCAAGTAGCAGTCTGTAGAAGGAAATGCGTTGTGTCGCAGTTTACAGATTGACTCCGATATTTGCACCGTTCGGTTCGACACATCCGACTTCAGCAGGCATTTTTGAGTACCGGGTTGGCCTTCCCTCTTCGATCCCTTCTCCTTAGCCAGTCTGCCTTGTTGCAGCCTGTTATCCAGGATCACCGGGTGGAGGTGTAGAAGGGTCTTGGCAGCTCTGGTTTCCATCCCACTGCAACATTCAAGGCAACGAGGAGGCAGACAGACTGGCAAAAGAAGGTGCAAGGCTACCACAACCAGATACTAGTGTGACATACGAAGAGTCAAAACGGCTTATTAGAGCTAGATACATGACCAAATGGGAAACAGAACATACTGGATACACCGAAAACGATGCCTATTACCAGTTAAACAGAAGAGAGCAGGTCGTGGTCTTCAGACTTCGCACTGGCCACAATAGACTGAGGTACCACCTATTCAACAAACTGAAGATAGGTGGCACTGACGAATGCTCGTGTGGTACCGGGAAAATGACCGCTGAGCATTTGCTGCAAAACTGCCCGACATACGAGGATCAGAGAGAGCACATGTGGCCATCACCAGTGGCAACCCTAGACAAGCTCTATGGCAGTGTCGACAGCCTCAGGATGACCGCTGCTTTTTTCGAAAAAAATAATGGTTGCTGTCTGACTGCGTACGATGAAGATGAAGAAGATCCCTTCTCCTTAGCCAGTCTGCCCTGTTGCAGCCTGTTTTCCAGGATCACCGCGTGGAGGTGTAGAAGGGTCTTGGCAGCTCTGGTTTGCTGGTCCTGACGTTAGCAGTCAGCTATGGGCCGCTGACCTGGAACTGAACAACGATGTTTAAAGAAGGACGTGAGTTAACGAAAGATCTTCCGAGACCAGGTCAGGCGCATATTCTTGCGTTTTCACGTCCTACTTTAAACATCGTATTCCAATTCTTCACTGTTATCTTCGACAAACTTTTGTCACCAAACATTGCTTGCATTCTGCAATGAATGTCAACTGGTCGACACCCTTCAGCTGTTAGAAACCGAATCACCGCTCGCTTATCAACTCTGGACGGATTCCATTTCACACCCGCCATGTTTTCAACAGTCTGCTGAGGAAACTATGAGTCGGAAGATTATGAAATTTTGCAAACTTGACGGTTGGTATGTGCTGTTAACACAAGAAGTGACATCATGCGCATCACACATATGTTCACTTGTTGCAGTTTTGTCCGGTTTCATTATTTACAGACAGATAGATAGTTAGTTAGATAGGTAGATAGTTGGATAGTTAGATGGATGGATGGATGGATAGAGATAGACGAATATGCATTTAACGATCAGCTCTTCTCTCCCCCATATATGACGGGCAAGACTAAACAGACAGACGTGGGGAGAGATAGCACGTATGCACTCTTAATAACTGACACCAATTGAGCCGTCACGTACAGGCCGAGATAAGCGTTTCAAGCCGGGCCCCCCAAGATACGCCAAGCGCAAAACAACGCCAACGTGAAGGATAATTCCGTATCTAAGCTTATATCTGTCACACATTTATCGGTTGGGTTATCAGTACCGTTGCTGCAGTGCAATGAGTTGAACGCTGGGATGGCTGGACATCATTCAGGAAGGCCATTTTAGCAGCCACGCCAGAACAAGGTTAATACCTTCAGAATGACCAGAAGGGATGGCTTAGGTACGAGTGGATAGCTACTGGTGAGGCCTCAAACCTCCAGGGGTTGACATGGATCTACTGCCCTGGTCATGCTAGGGTGCAGGGTAACGAAAGAGCTGACATCATGACTTCACAAGCTCCCATCATGGCCACGTTAGTGATGGGAATAACGTTTTGAAATCAATCAATAACCGCCTGTTAGATGAGGACACTGCAATAGATGAAGCAATCCACAGGCTGCAAAGTTTCGACATTAAACGAGGTTCGAGTTGAGTAGGACGCACGAGAGGACGGAGCAGGAGAGTGTACAAATTATTCTGCCCGTAAATCCCGAGACTGACTGCACGCCTAAACAAGTTCAAGGACGCCGTCGAGAAATTGGGAGGACTCAGTGGTCTCGAGGTAAGGTGTCCGCCTCTAGGGGAGACTCAGTGGTCTCGAGGTAATGTGTGCGCCTCTGGTGGGGGACTCAGTGGTCTCGAGGTAAGGTGTCTGCCTCGGGTGGGGGACTCAGTGGTCTCGAGGTAAGGTGTCCGAATCGGGTGGGGGGGGGGGGGACTCAGTGGTCTCGAGGTAAGGTGTCCGCCTCGGGTGGGGGACTCAGTGGTCTCGAGGTAAGGTGTCCGCCTCGGGTGGGGGTCTCAGTGGTCTCGAGGTAAGGTGTCCGCCACGGGTGAGGGACTCAGTGGTCTTGAGGTAAGGTGTCCGCCTCGGGAAGGGGACTCAGTGGTCTTGAGGTAAGGTGTCCGCCTCGGGAAGGGAACTCAGTGGTCTCGAGGTAAGGTGTCCGCCTCGGGTGGGGGACTCAGTGGTCTCGAGGTAAGGTGTCCGTCTCGGGTTGGAGACTCAGTGGTCTCGAGGTGAGGTGTCCGCATTGGGTGGGGGAGGTCACAGGTTCGAATCCCGGTGTAGCGATATCAGACTCCCGAATAATCTGGCAGTTAGAAATATAAAAGAGAACGCTTAACGGCCGCTGCCCGGACAAAATTCAAAATTCTAGCTAAAAATCTACCAAAAAATGAGTTGTACCTGATGGCACATAACTGGCTGCGGGTTTACTTAGTTCTAGTGTTTGTGTCTATTAAGATGGACTCGCACATCCGTAACAAAAACACCCTCCAAAACACTGATTGTATACAAATTCTGTGGAGTCTTCTAAACGGATATAAAGAAGTTAAGTTAAGTTAGATATTCCTCTATGGTTGTGAGACATGGACAATTACAGCTGACCTGCAGCGGAGAATAAATGCCTTGGAGATGAGACGTTACCGATGACTTTCTAAACGTCACTTACAAAGATCGCGTTACAAATGAGGAAATATGAGAAAGAATTACAACAACAATAGGGCCTTTTGAAGACCTCTTGGCAACTGTCAAAAGAAGGAAACTCCCTTGGTACGGTCACATATCGAGATCAAATGATCTTGCAAATACGATCCTGCACGGAAAGGTGCAAGGCAGACGACGAAAAGGCCGTCGCAAAAAGAGGTGGGAGGACAACATAAAAGAATAAACGAATCTCCGACCAGAAGAGTCACAGGCAGCGACCGCTGACATAGAAGGATGGCGTGACTTTGTGAGGGTGTCTTCATGTGTGCTCCAACGACCTCACTGGTTTCGGGATGAACTGAAGTTAAATGAAGTATAGGAGATTACTTGCTTAATTTTTCGTGTCCCAACCACCATGGATTACCACTATCGCTGTCAATCAGCAGATTGTCCCACTGCAAGTCTCCATGATGTTTGGGCTGATCTTTCAGATGGGACTGGTCTTGTGTTACTCCACATCCGCATGTCTCATTATTCCTGTTTCCCCATCTTTTCAGGTTTTTCCTGGATCGTGATACGCCGGTTCCAAGTCTTCTTCTACGTTTGTTCTCAAACTTCCGCTACCAAGCTCTGAACAGGGCTTTGCGAGTATTCGATGTTGTCCGGAGAATGGAATGTGTTTTCGCTAGTTTACAGCTTAACTGCAATATTTGTACCTTCCGGTCTGACACATCCGTCTTCAGGCATTTTGTTCTCCTTAGCCAGTCTGCTCTGCTGCAATTTGTTATCCAGGATCACCGCATAGAGGTGTAGAAGGGTCTTGTTAGCTCTGGTTTGCTGGCCCTGACGCTAGCAGTCAGCTTTGGGTCGCTGGCCCTGACGCTAGCAATCAGCTATGGATCGCCGACCGGTTCAGCTTATGCACTGCTCAGCATCTTGATCCCCTTCAAAGTCTATGTAGTTTGTTTTTTTATTGTTGCTTTTTTTTGCGTTCACCTTATTTCTCTGTTCCTCAAGGCGGTGTGCGTAGCACTTTGGTTTTTATTTTGCGCCTATCGGCCCAGTGCATCCGACTCCAGCTTGTATTTTATGCAAGGGTCTGCTTCCTTCTGCATTTTCTACGGGGTTGCGTCCCCGGGGTAACGGCCGGTGCTGTGATAGTTATCGAACCCAGCACCTTCGGATTGTGAGCCGTGCCACTTAACCCTTAACCCACACCGTCCTCTAGTCTACGTAGTGACTTCCACGTTGAGTAAGGCAGGAGATGTCCAGGCGCAGGTTCTACGCGTAACTTGATTCAGATTACCTGAGTCGGCTCGTTCCATATTTCGATGCGGCGTTTTCTGAGACTATTCTGTTGGGACTGGGTTGACTGTAAGAAACGGTGTCTTCTTGTGCGCTGCACCTGATGTCCAAACATAGGATGCCTTGGGTCATGTACCTGTTTCTCTCTATCTATCTCAGATTTGATAATTCTTCGTGTCTCAAGTGGAGCCACGCTGATTAGGGGGTATGTTTTCTCAGTTGGTGTAGGTCGTAAGCACCCAGCGACCATCTGGCCTGTCTCATTCATTGCAACATCAATATAGTTTGACATGTGCTGAGTTGTATCAGACTGAAGGGGTGTACTCAGCTACAGAGGAACACTCAGCGAGTGTTGATATCCTGAGGACATCTGGCTTTGCTACCCACGTTGTGCCAGCGCTGATGTTCTGAGGACATATGGCTTTGCTCCCCATGTTGTGCCAGCGCTGATGTTCTGATGACATCTGGCTTTGCTAAACATGTTGTGCCAGTGCTGATGTTCTGATGACATCTGGCTTTGCTCCCCATGTTGTGCCAGCGCTGATGTTCTGATGACATCTGGCTTTGCTACCCATGTTGTGCCAGCGCTGATGTTCTGAGGACATCTGGCTTTACTCCCCATGTTGTGCCAGTGGTGATGTTGTGAGGACATCTGGCTCCCATGTTGTGACAGTGCTGATGTCCTGAGGATATCTGGTTTTACTCTCCATGTTGTGCCAGTGCTGATGTCCTGAGGACATCTGGCTTTGCTCATGATGTTGTGTATGATACTGTTTCTCGCATGCATTTTGGTTTGGCTCCTGGCAATGTAACGAATAAAACAGTTTGCGATCCACGTTTACTTCCAAGTATCTGAGGTCTTGTCTCCTGGCAATGTAACGCATAAAACAGCGTGCGATCCAACTTTACCTCCAGGTATCTGAGGTCTTGTCTCCTGGCAATGTAACGCATAAAACAGCGTACGATCCAACTTTATCTCCAGGTATCTGAGGTCTTGTCTCCTGGCAATGTAACGCATAAAACAGCGTGCGATCCAACTTTGCCTCCAGGTATCTGAGGTCTTATCTCCTGGCAATGTAACGCATAAAACAGCGTGCGATCCAACTTTACTTCCAGGTATCTGAGGTCTTGTCTCCTGGCAATGTAACGCATAAAACAGCGTGCGATCCAACTTTACTTCCAGGTATTTGATGTCTCCTGGCAACGTACCACATTCATAGCGGCAAAGATGGCACCCTACCGGCTATGGAGCTGCATTGCTCTGGTATTTTAGTTCATCATAGATGCCGCCAGGCCACGAATTTGTCTGGAATTCACACTAGTCGACGGCTTACACTTGCATTCACGAAAACGTGTCGTTTTCCATTTGTACTGGTTAATTTGCTCGTTTTTTCTTTTGGTGTTATCTTCCTTCCGATTATCCTGGACATCGGCTTTATGAATTAGCACTACGCATAAATGAGTGTCGTATTTTCACGGTCTAGTTCACACGCTGAACCTCATGAGAGCCACGCCCTTCACCCTAGCTGCAGACAGCGTCGGTATTGGTGTGACTGAAATTTAGAAACGACTATATAGGACTAGAACACGGCCCGGGATAGATGTCCCTACAACCTCTTGCGGTTTTATGGGAAAGACACGACAAACAACGACCCACCTCCACTGCCTTTCGAGATACCTGTTTACAGGAAAGGCTTCAGGAGTAAACCCTGAGGGAAAATCTGCATCCTGTGCCATCCCCAGTCGTCTCCATAAACTCTTACCACTGGCCTAAGGTAGCTTGGGACGAGAGAGTAAGGTCAAAAAGCGTAGTTTCTTCCTCACTTTAATCAAAAATACGGCAATAGAAAGGACTGTCGACACGGCTGAACAATGAGAGTGGTCTTCATGACATGTAATGGATGAACATCACCACAGAGGCCAAGGGTGCGATCCAACTTTACTCCCAGCTATCTGTGAGTCGTACCGTGTCCCTGCTCCTTCCCTTCGATCTACATCTCTCTTCTTGCTTTTCTGTTTAAACACCTAAGCACCACTCATGCCGTATTAGAGCTGTCATTGCATGAAGCCACAGTTTGCTCATGAAGTGGGGTGGCCAGTTTACTTCTTCGTTGTCTTTTCCTTCCCAGTCGTAATCCAGGTACGCATTTGTGCTTCGTTCAAATGGGAGCTGTGAAGAACAGCCACTGGAACTAAAAACCAAGTGAAGATAATGGGCACATATGCTTCGGACGACACTGTCCAACATAGCCCGACATGCGCTTTCGTGGAATCCTCAAAGGAAAAGAAAGAGAGACAGACCCAAAAATTCACGGAGAAGAGAATGTGTGATGATGGAACTACAATTCAATGACTACACCTGGAGAGAGGCAGAAAGAGTAGTCCAGGACAGTGTATGCTGGCGAGGTGTTGTCAATTACTTATGCACCGAGAAGAGCGGAAGGATTAATTGTATGATTGAGGGTGACCAGAAACTGAACTATGTACTTACGTTAAAAACGTATTTCTTCTTGGAACTATTTCTCCTCAACCAAGTCCCCATGTTGGATTAGTGCACGTTTCCAATGACGAAAAAGTAGTCCAGCCGAGGTGGTCTTTCCGTATCATAACACTGTCCATTAAATAAGTCCCAGTGGAAATGAACTAAACTGTCACTCTACATAGCACACTTGGTTGAAGAAGATTCCTCCACTGCACACTTGACTAATATGGACAATCCGTAACGTAAGAGTACTTGGAGTAATTGAGCGAAATATTAGAAGGAGTAACTATTGACATAGCCAAGATGGCGATGCAATTAACACTTTTGGTTTATGTTTAATGTTTGTTTCTAAATCATGTTTTGTAATGAATGATTATTGATTGTGAAATATAGGTAAATTTAAAATCAATAATCAATCTTTGGAAATTTCGTGGCCCATTTAGGAAATTTTGCGAAACACTGAGAATATCATGACACACTTCAAAAATTTCTAATAAACTTCAGAAATTTCACGTCACACTTCGGGATTTCGCGTGACACATCGAATATTTCGCGTGCCACTTTTGACACTTACGTGATACTTTGGAAATTTCGCGTCACACTTTGGAAATGTCCTGGAACACTTCGGAATTCCGTGGCACAGTTAGTAAATTTCACGTCACACATCGAACATTTCGAGTCAAACTTCGAAAATGTCACGTTACTCCGGAAATTTTGTATCACTTCGAAGAAAATTTCGTTGCACAGTTCGTAAACGCGCCACACTTCAAAAATTTCGCGTTGCTCGTCAGAAATTTCGCGTCGCACTTGGGAAATTTCGTGCCACACTTCGGAAATTTCGCGTCGCACTTCCAAAATTTCGCGTCTCACTCACAAAATTTCGTGTAGCGCTTTAGAAATTTCGTGCCACACGTCGGAAATTTGGCGGCCGCACACCTAAAGGTTGCAGCCCCAGCACACTGAGTACCGCGGAACACCGGTCCGCCATCTATGGACTAGTGCTTTCACTTCCTGACATAAGTACGTGTCACCTCACACAGTCGAGTATGCAGAAGTTACAGCTGTTTTATCATTGGCAGAAACATGCGCGCGACGGGGAGCCAAACCATGGCCCGCGAAGTGCGTGCGGCTCGCGGATATATAATGTACAGTCCGCGAAATACATTTTGATGAGTTCATTTGTGTACCACAATTAATATAAATCAAACAATAAATAGTAAACTTACGGCTTCTTCCCGTAACTCACCCCCCCCCCCCCCCCCCCCCCCCCCCACAGCCTGTCGGAGCATCTCTTGGGGTGGGACTTCACGGGAAAGGCGAGCAACGTGACCGAACAGGGAGAGACGACGGCGATCAACCGTTGAGACAATGCCTGCAAGTTAAGTACGTCGAACTACTTCACTGCTGGTAATCATGTCATGCCAGACGATCCCGAGGATGCGCCTTTGGTTGTGCAGGTGGAAGGCCTCAAGACGGTGACTGTCCTGCTGTAGCAGTGTCCAGGACTCGAGAGCCGTATTGGAGAATGAGAACAATGCAGGAGGAGTAAATATGAAGCCTGGTCTCCAGTGAGAGCCTTCGCCGGGACCAGACTCTGCGAAGGGAGTGCCTGGATGAAGCCCATCATTCGAGTGATGTAGTAACAACTAATATACAATGTAAAGATTGTCCTGTTTACAGATGCCCTGTCCGTGGTTACAGCACTAAAAAGCCAGAAAAATGCAGAACGTAATGACTTAAGAGCAGTACTATGTCAACTATACCAGCAGTCCACACCCAAAAGAGTAGTGGTACAGTGGGTTCCATCTTACTGCAACATTCAAGGCAACGTGGAGGCAGACAAACTGGCAAAAGGTGGAAGGTTACTACAACCAGATTCTAGTGTGACCTACGAAGAGTCCAAAAGGTTTATTAGGGCCAGATACATGGCCAAATGGGAAACAGAACATACTGGCTACATAAAAAATGATGCTTGGTACCAGTTGAACAGAAGAGAGCAGGTCGTGGTCTTCAGACTCCGCACAGGCCACAATAGACTGAGGTACCATCTATTCAATAAACTGAAGATAGGTGGCACTGACGAATGCACCTGCGGTACAGTGAAAATGACCGCTGAACATCTGCTGCAAAATTGCCCGACACACGAGGACCAGAGATGCACACGTGGCCATCACCAGTGCCAACACTAGACAAGCTCTATGGCAGTGTCGACAGCCTCAGGATGACCGCTGCTTTCTTCGGACAAATTCGAAGAAGAAGAAGAAAAAAAAAAGAAGAAGAAGAAGAAGATGATGATGAATATGAAGATGAAGAAGAAGAAGAAGAAGAAGAAGAAGAAGAAGAAGAAGAAGAAGATATGCAAGGTAAATTGTAATGTTTTAAGCTTCCTCATTATGTACCGGGTATAATTGGGGAGAGGATGGTAAACGTCAGGATCAGACAAAACATACTGATCAGACATGTTAGTCAGGGTCAGGCACAACATACTGATCAGACATGTTAGTCAGGGTCAGGCACAACATACTGATCAGACATGTTAGTCAGGGTCAGGCACAACATACTGATCAGACATGTTAGTCAGGGTCAGACAAAACATACTGATCAGACATGTCAGTCAGGGTCAGACAAAACATACTGATCAGACATGTTAGTCAGGGTCAGGCACAACATACTGATCAGACATGTTAGTCAGGGTCAGACAAAACATACTGATCAGACATGTTAGTCAGGGTCAGACAAAACATACTGATCAGACATGTCAGTCAGGGTCAGACAAAACATACTGATCAGACATGTCAGTCAGGGTCAGACAAAACATACTGATCAGACATGTTAGTCAGGGTCAGGCACAACATACTGATCAGACATGTTAGTCAGGGTCAGGCACAACATACTGATCAGACATGTTAGTCAGGGTCAGACAAAACATACTAATCAAACATGTTAGTCAGGGTCAGGCACAACATACTGATCAGACATGTTAGTCAGGGTCAGGCACAACATACTGATCAGACATGTTAGTCAGGGTCTGGTTAAATTTACCTCACATCCACGAAGGGTCTCCACGGAAACAGACTATTTTCACAGCACCCTGACTAACAAGATGGGGTATCGACGGGCTCCCCGTATTAGTGAGCGACACAGATGAAGCCAATCACATCGCACCCGACTGTAGTATCCGCCCTTTTCAGAGGGCACAAAAGATCCATCTTACTCATGGAAATTCAACAATAAACACAACTAAAACTAACGAGCTTCAAGCAAACACTAAAAGAAGGTGTTGATATGGCTATAGAATCCACTATTGTAATAGCAATCAAACACACACACGCAATGTCTTCTACTACTTTGTTGTTCGCTCTCAAACAATCACAACCAATTTCTAACATAAACCCCGCGATCTTTTCTCAGGCCTCTCTGATTGCCATATTTTTTTTTTTTTAAAGGCGAAAAGCGCTTTCCTTGCATTCAGGAATGTATGGAAGTTAACAGAGATGAAAACCACCCCCCAAATAAGAATCTTCAACTCCAAAAGGTAAAATCCGTTCTATTATATGACTCTGAAAGTATGGAGTTTAATGTAGATAAATGTACAGATCTACACATGGGTAGATCCAATTTGGAACATAATTACAGAATGGGAGAGAAAAATATTAGAATGATAGAAAAGGAAAGGGATCTAGGGGTTATAAAAGATCATACAGGTAAAGTGAATTAGCAAGTTCAGGTAGATGTGAAAAAGGCAAATGGAAAGTTAGGTTTGATAAAAAGAAATATTAAACATAGGAGCACGGAAGTGATAGTCAAACTGTATAAAGTATTAGTTAGACCTAGATTGGAGTACCGTGTACAGGTGTGGAGTCCTTATTATAGAGGGGATATAAACATGCTGGAAAAATGCAGCAAACAGGACGTGGACATTATTGGCTCAGGATTGGACGACTTGGCAAGTAGTTGTTGAGGACCTATCTCAACAACCTGTTGAGGACCTATCTCAACAACCTGTTGAGGACCTGACCCCAGACAGGCTGTCGAATTCCCAGTTTCTGTGGTTTATCAGAAGGCCCTTTTGATTTTTAAAAAAACGTGGTAAACTGAAACCATGGCAGTGATTCCCTTCCTGAATAGCATGCCAAATAATATGCCCATGTTGTTAAACAGTTCACCGTGGTTATTTCCGAACTGCGCTGAACGCAGGGGTTAACAACGAGGAATGGCCAGATAACATGGATTTAGTTTTTCTCTTATCAGGTTTACATCTACCCAGAATATTAGCGTGGGAAGGATTAACGCTAGTTTGATCCATTTACAAAGATATTCGCCATACAAATCAATTAGACCTACACCTTACTGGAGAGACAGGTAAGTAGAGAGAGAGAGAGCGAGAGAGAGTGAGAGAGAGAGGGAGAGGGTAGAGGGGGAGGGGGAGAGGGGAAGAAATGGAGAGGGAGGGGGAGAGGCAGGGGGAGAGAGGGAGGGAGAGAGAGGGAGGGAGAGAGGGAGAGAGAGAGGAGGGGAGGGGGAGGGGCAGAGAGGGGAAGGGGCAGAGAGAGGGAGAGAGAGAGGCGGAGAGAGGGAGAGAGAGGGAGAGAGGGAGAGTGGGAGAGAGAGGGAGGGGGAGAAAGAGGGGAGGGGGAGAGGGAGGGAGAGAGGGAGGGAGGGGAGAGAGGGAGGGAGGGGAGAGAGGGAGGGAGGGAGGGGAGAGAGGGGGGAGAGAGGGGGAGAGAGAGAAGGAGAGGGAAGGGGGAGAGGGAGAGAGTAGAGAGGTGGGTGTGTGCTTTTTCTTGTTGCTGTAATGGTTTGGTGTCCGTTGAGAGTGGTCCGCCGGGGTCTTTGTGTATGATAAGAAAGACAAGAATAGCACCACTGTCCCACAGAGAGCCTGTGGTAGGAGGTGACATGACATAACCCCGGCCATGGTTTAGGTAGTTTGTTGAGAGCAGCACAGATGGCGCCTAACAGACTGTGAGTCTACTTTACTCTAGTAAGTAAGTAGCATGTTCTTTACAGGGCCTCACCTCTTACAACTGCCACCTATTTGGCTTTTATACGTTTCGTGGAGCATTCGCAAGAGGAGAAAAAAAAGCAGTGGCTGCTAAACTGGACACAAGTGGGAATCGAACCCGAAACTCAAACACAACACAGAACGGAGGGGTAGGGGCATTCCTAAGCCTACCAAATGGCAGAAAAATAACACTGTCATTGGCAACTGGAAAATACACAAGCAATTTCAGAGCGGAGGCAGAGGCACTGAGGGCGGCAGTGGAAGAAATGGTGACAGGTAAAAGGAATGAAAGCCATATAGTCCTGCTTACAGATTCCCTGGCCGTAGTCACAGCACTAAAAAGCCAGAAAAATACTGAACTTAATGATTTAAGAGCAGTACTCTGTCAACTGTGCCAGCAGTCCGCACCAAAAAGAGTAGTGGTACAGTGGGTCCCATCCCACTGCAACATCCAAGGCAACGAGGAGGCAGACAGACTGGCAAAAGAAGGTGCAAGACTACCACAACCAGATACTAGTGTGGCCTACAAAGAGTCCAAAACGGCTTATTAGAGCCAGATACATGACCAAATGGGAAACAGAACATACTGGTTACACAAAAAATGATGCCTATTACCAGTTGAACAGAAGAGAGCAGGTCGTGGTCTTCAGACTCCGTACAGGCCACAACAGACTGAGGTACCACCTATTCAATAAACTGAAAATAGGTGGCACTGACAAATGCACTTGTGGTACAGGGAAAATGACCGCTGAACATTTGCTGCAAAACTGCCCGACATACGAGGATCAGAGAAAGCACATGTGGCCATCACCAGTGGCAACACTAGACAAGCTCTATGGCAGTGTCGACAGTCTCAGGATGACTGCTGCTTTCTTCGAACAAATACAGGTTGACGTCTGACAGCGTACGAAGAAGAAGAAGAAGAAGAAGAAGAAGAAGAAGAAGAAGAAGAAGAAGAAGAAGAAGGAGAAGGAGAAGAAGGATCAAGCCATGTGGATGACTGTACATTTATCTACATTAAACTCCATTTGGCAGCTTACAGACCATTCTTGAATTTTATCTAAATCCGACCTCAATATATCCACTTCTACTTTAGATGAGACACTACTGCATAATTTTGTGTCATCGGCGAATTTTGCAATCATGGATCCCCCATCAATGTCCAAATCGTTTATATATATCAAGAATAAAAGTGGTCCGTAAACCGAGCCCTGTGGCACTCCACTTTATGCCCACCCTCTGCCTTATTCCCGTTAACCAATGTTCAATTCAGTTGGCAACTTCCCCACCTATTCCATGTGATTTTAACTTTCGAAATAATCCTTTATGATGTATTCTATCAAAGGCCTTTGCAAAATCTAGATAAATAACGTCCACTTATCTATCATTTTAGTAACCTCCTCCATGAATTCAAATAGATTTGTTAAGCATGATCTCCCTCTAGTAAACCCATGCTGACTATTTCTGATTAGATTAAACTTGTCTAAATGCATTACAATGTTTTCTTTGATTATTTACTAACAATTTACAGACTATGCTCTTTAAACCACTTTGGTATCTATCTATCTATCTATCTATCTATCTATCTATCTATCTATCTATCTATCTATCTATCTATCTATCTATCTATCTATCTATCTATCTATCTATCTATCTATCTATCTATCTATCTATCTATCTATCTATCTATCTATCTATCTATCTATCTATCTATCTATCTATCTATCTATCTATCTATCTATCTATCTATCTATCTATCTATCTATCTATCTATCTATCTATCTATCTATCTATCTATCTATCTATCTATCTATCTATCTATCTATCTATCTATCTATCTATCTATCTATCTATCTATCTATCTATCTATCTATCTATCTATCTATCTATCTATCTATCTATCTATCTATCTATCTATCTATCTATCTATCTATCTATCTATCTATCTATCTATCTATCTATCTATCTATCTATCTATCTATCTATCTATCTATCTATCTATCTATCTATCTATCTATCTATCTATCTATCTATCTATCTATCTATCTATCTATCTATCTATCTATCTATCTATCTATCTATCTATCTATCTATCTATCTATCTATCTATCTATCTATCTATCTATCTATCTATCTATCTATCTATCTATCTATCTATCTATCTATCTATCTATCTATCTATCTATCTATCTATCTATCTATCTATCTATCTATCTATCTATCTATCTATCTATCTATCTATCTATCTATCTATCTATCTATCTATCTATCTATCTATCTATCTATCTATCTATCTATCTATCTATCTATCTATCTATCTATCTATCTATCTATCTATCTATCTATCTATCTATCTATCTATCTATCTATCTATCTATCTATCTATCTATCTATCTATCTATCTATCTATCTATCTATCTATCTATCTATCTATCTATCTATCTATCTATCTATCTATCTATCTATCTATCTATCTATCTATCTATCTATCTATCTATCTATCTATCTATCTATCTATCTATCTATCTATCTATCTATCTATCTATCTATCTATCTATCTATCTATCTATCTATCTATCTATCTATCTATCTATCTATCTATCTATCTATCTATCTATCTATCTATCTATCTATCTATCTATCTATCTATCTATCTATCTATCTATCTATCTATCTATCTATCTATCTATCTATCTATCTATCTATCTATCTATCTATCTATCTATCTATCTATCTATCTATCTATCTATCTATCTATCTATCTATCTATCTATCTATCTATCTATCTATCTATCTATCTATCTATCTATCTATCTATCTATCTATCTATCTATCTATCTATCTATCTATCTATCTATCTATCTATCTATCTATCTATCTATCTATCTATCTATCTATCTATCTATCTATCTATCTATCTATCTATCTATCTATCTATCTATCTATCTATCTATCTATCTATCTATCTATCTATCTATCTATCTATCTATCTATCTATCTATCTATCTATCTATCTATCTATCTATCTATCTATCTATCTATCTATCTATCTATCTATCTATCTATCTATCTATCTATCTATCTATCTATCTATCTATCTATCTATCTATCTATCTATCTATCTATCTATCTATCTATCTATCTATCTATCTATCTATCTATCTATCTATCTATCTATCTATCTATCTATCTATCTATCTATCTATCTATCTATCTATCTATCTATCTATCTATCTATCTATCTATCTATCTATCTATCTATCTATCTATCTATCTATCTATCTATCTATCTATCTATCTATCTATCTATCTATCTATCTATCTATCTATCTATCTATCTATCTATCTATCTATCTATCTATCTATCTATCTATCTATCTATCTATCTATCTATCTATCTATCTATCTATCTATCTACCTACCTACCTACCTACCTACCTACCTACCTACCTACCTACCTACCTATCTATATATCTATCTATCTATCTATCTATCTATTTTCAGTCCACTGTGTCGTTAGACGTCGTGGAGATGTATGGCCACTTTTGATTCATGTATTTTAGCAAGCGGATACTAGTGTGACATACGAAGAGTCAAAACGGCTTATTAGAGCTAGATACATGACCAAATGGGAAACAGAACATACTGGTTACACCAAAAACGATGCCTATTACCAGTTGAACAGAAGAGAGCAGGTCGTGGTCTTCAGACTTCGCACTGGCCACAATAGACTGAGGTACCACATATTCAACAAACTGAAGATAGGTGGCACCGACGAATGCCCGTGTGGTACCGGGAAAATGACCGCTGAGCATTTGCTGCAAAACGAGGATCAGAGAGAGCAGATGTGGCCATCACCAGTGGAAACACTAGACAAGCTCTATGGCAGTGTCGACAGCCTCAGGATGATAGCTGCTTTTTTCGAAAAAATAAAGGCCGACGTCTGACATCGTACGAAGAAGAACCCGGAACTTTGATATTGTGAAAACCAAGCGAGTTTCACGCATAGGCCACGCATCCTCCAACTTTGCTCTAGTGTTTGAGTATATTAAAATGGACTTGCACATCAGTTAACCACCCTCCACGGTACTTGTCCCAGTAGAGTAGTGAGCTGCTCGTGCCTAGTCCGCTAAGCAGGAAATCCTTCACCCAGCTAACGCCATAGGGGCATCCGTCCCTGTAGAAGTTCAGGTCGACTAAGACCAGCCTACTTGCTAGGTCGAAACGGGTTCAAAACCTTGATTCGGCAATGTCATTGTTGTTTATCGCGGATAATATTAAAAAAGAGGAGCACGTGGCCGAATGGTTTCGAGGCCTGTCTACCGACGAGGAGGGCAACGGTTCGAATCCCTGGTATGGCATATGCTGTTTGTTTTTTTTTGTTGGGAGTGAAATAAACGAACATAGCCAGCACACGACGTGGCGGCGACAGCAGTGCCGAAGCGGGCTGTAACCCTCAGCCTTTAAAACCCATCGACTACCCCAGCAATGGGAAGAATGTCGTATGACAGCACATTAAAACCCATAGACTACCCCAGCAATGGGAAAAATGTCGTATGACAGCACATTAAAACCCATCGACTACCCAAGCAATGGGAAAAATGTCGTATGACAGCACATTAAAACCCATCGACTACCCCAGCGTTGGGAAAAATGTATGACAGCACATTAAAACATTAAATATATTGACTACCCCAGCAATGGGAAAAATGTCGTATGACAGCACATTAAAACATTAAAACCCATCGAATACCCCAGCAATGGGAAAAATGTCGTATGACAGCACCGTAAAACATTACAAAAAACACTGCGCAACTACTAAATTTGCATAATCATTTATTCAACTGGATCCACTTGGAGCATAAGGCAACAGCACGCAGCATATACCCCCTATCTGATTCTATTCCATACTGTTTACTTGTTCCGATGCGTCTTCCTCCGAGACCAGATAAATAAAATACTAGACAGCAACTGAAATACACATGCAGATACCATTACATGGCATTTGGCGGCAGGGCAAGAGCCCAGATGCTGATGGATCCGTAACATTAACAACTTAAGTTGTGATAAGACCCCGATTGGACCGACTTACTTCTCGACCATTCGTCAGGGATCAAGATGCTGAGTGGGGTCAAGATGCTGAGTGGGATCAAGATGCTGAGTGGGATCAAGATGCTGAGTGGGGTCAAGATGCTGAGTGGGATCAAGATGCTGAGTGGGATCAAGATGCTGAGTGGGATCAAGATGCTGAGTGAGGTCAAGATGCTGAGCGGGATCAAGATGCTGAGTGGGATCAAGATGCTGAGTGGGATCAAGATGCTGAGTTGGGTCAAGATGTTGAGTGGGATCAACATGCTGAGTGGGGTCAAGATGCTGAGCGGGATCAAGATGCTGAGTCGGATCAAGATGCTGAGCGGGATCAAGATGGTGAGTGGGATCAAGATGCTGAGTGGGGTCAAGATGCTGAGTGGGGTCAAGATGCTGAGCAGCGCATGAGCTGCAGCGGTCAGCAACCCATAGCCAGCGAACCAGAGCTGCCAAGACCCTTCTACACCTCCACGCGGTAATCCTGGATAACAGGCTGCAGCAGGGCAGACTGGCTAAGGAGAAGGGATCGAAGAGGGAATGCTAACCCGGTACTCAAAAAATACTTGCTGAAGTCGGATGTGTTGGACCGCAAGGTGCAAATATCGCAGCCAAGCTGTAAACTACAACGCATTCCGTTCTCTGGACTACATTCTGCTACTTAAGCCCTTTCAGGGTTTGGTAGCAGGAGATTGAGAACGGAAAAAGAAGAAAGATTACCTGCCTCATGGCAACACAGTTAATGGGCAATGTTATGCAGATCTTCTTACCAAACTAAGAAAGACTGTGACCAGAAAACAAGGGTTAGCGCGCACTCATATTCTGCTTTTGCTTCAAGACAACGCCCTCTCCCATAAAGCAAGGCTTGTGCTGCAAACAGCCAACAATTTGAATATTGAAATTCTTCCACACCCACCATATTCTCCATCAGACTTTTTTCTTTTCCCAAAACTAAAAAAACCGCTGAAAGAAAATCGTTTTGACAGTGACGAAGATGTCATACCGGCTTGTGATAACTGGTTTAGTTCGAAAAATAGGTAACTTTATTCTTAAGATCTTTTCAAGGTCACGCAGAGATGGCAGAAATGTATTAGTTTAGGTGGTGCTTCATTGAGAAAGAAACACTGTGCCAAATTTGAACTTTCTCCTCTTACTCCTCATGGCCAGGGTAAAGACTTATGACAAGCCCCTTGTACAATTATAATGACAAGTTCCGGGCTGTCTGAGAGCGCATTGAGTATCTCATGTCCTAGCTACCATTATCCACATATGGTTGTGGCTTCTTTGCTTAGAAGTGGTAGGGAAGGTGGTCGCTGAGCACAAATGCGCATTCAGAACAGCAAGCTTCCTCTGGAGAATGGAGACGAAAGCAGCGACTGTGACTCTTGAGACGTCTATCTGGGATATCGTTGACAGGGGCAGTCATCTTGTCTCCCAATCCTTACTGCGTAAAGCTGGAGTCTGAGTGGTTTCAAGGTAAGACGTCGGCTTCAGGTGCTGGAGGTCGCGGGTTCAAATCACGGTAGAGACAGGGATTTTTTTCACATGGACTTTCTGGTATTTCCCCGGATCTCTGGGCAGCAGAGATCGGACGCCCGTGCAAAGTGTCGCGCGCGTTAAAAATCCCTCGCTGCGCTGGTAAAATTAAAATATTGTTGTTCTACCCAATCTACTACAGAATTACCGCCGGTGCTACGGAGTCCGTGTAATGTGCAGAGCTTCTCCAAAAAATACGGAGAAGAACAGCACTTATGGTTTAAACCCCAGCCTACAGCCAGTCTGATTCATGGGGATATCCCTCTGAAACGTCCCATTCCAAGGCTGACTAAATAAGGGAACTTATATGTGTGGAAAAGTCATGGTTAAACCTTATGCAATAACGCTGATTCTTCGATTAAACTAAACTTCGGAAAGTTACAGAAGGGCTGGCTAAGGCATGAGTAGCAGCTGTAGAGGCATCAAACCTGAAGGGGCTGGTGTGGATCTACTGACCTGGTCATTCTGGGGTTCAGTCCAACGAAAGAGCTAACATCCTGGTTTACCGGCACAAATTAGGGTACACTAAATACGGATAGGAGTGGCACTTTAAAATATATCAATGACTGCCTTATCTATTACGACACTGCATCAGATGAATCAGTAACTCACCAGATAACAAAGCTTTGAAATCGAACGAGGATCGAGCGGACTGGGGCGCGAGACAGAGTGAAGCAGAAGTGTTTCACCTGATCCTGAGCAGAAGTGTTTCACCTGATCCTGAATAACATTGCCTGATCAGTACGTTTCACCTGACCTCACTATATATAACATAACCTGATCAGTATGCTTCACCTGACTCTGACTAACATAAACTGATCAGTATGTTTCACCTGACTCTAACATATCCTGATCAGTATGTTTCACCAGACACTGACTAACATAACCTGATCAGTATGTTTCACCTGACCCTGACTAACATAATCTGATCAGTATGTTTCACCTGACCCTGACTAACATAACCTGATCAGTATGTTTCACCTGACCCTGACTAACACAGTATGCCTCTAAAACAAACTACGCATTTCAAAGAATGTTATTCATCTATACAACTGACCTGACTACATCTCACCACAGCATCATATACTTAACCAGCTCCCCGTAGAAACCAAACGCGGTCCTGCTTGCCTCCGTATATCAAACTCTTGAAAGTAAAGGAAAGGCTTAAGCCCAGACACTCAATTACATAACTTGTTAGCAAACTTTGACTATATCGAATTTCATTACGCAAACACTGCGCCATGGTACAGATGTTGCTGTAATATCGCTGGGTTTTTACGGCAACACCGGACAAACTGATCACCGAACATCGCGGGGGAAGTGTCCGGCGAAGCGTTTCTATGGCATTTTTAATTATGGATCACCATGTTCTATCCACGTGTGCCGTTAGACGTCGTGTGCCAGGTTGTGTCGTCAATGTTGTTCATTCCGTGTTTCTTCGGTGTCTCACTTACAAGGTCTATTCATCTTTTTCTTGGTTTCCCTCTTGCTCTGTAACCCTGATGTCCGGTTGGTATGGTAACTTTGGTTGCCTTCTTGTCAGGTGTCCGAACCATTTTATTATCTGTCTTTCCATGTACTCCCTGCACGGTGCTGTACCGACCTTCTGTCTGATTACTTCGTGTCGTACTCTATCCAGCATCGTGACCCCGGCAGCCTTGTGACCCCGACAGCCTTGTGACAGCCTTGTGACCCCAGCAGCCTTATGACCGCGACAGTCTTGTGACCCTGACAGCCTTGTGAACCCGACAGCCTTGTGACCCCGACAGCATTGTGACCCCGACAGCCTTGTGACCCCGACAGCCTTGTGACCCCGACAGCCTTGTGACCCTGACAGCATTGTGACCCCGACAGCCTTGTGACCCCGACAGCATTGTGACCCTGACAGCCTTGTGACCCTGACAGCATTGTGACCCCAACAGCCTTGTGACCCCGACATCCGTGTGACCCTGACAGCCTTGTAACCCTGACAGCATTGTGACCCCGACAGCCTTGTGACCCTGACAGCCGTGTGACCCACACAGCCTTGTGACCCTGACAGCCTTGTGACCCTGCCAGTCTTGTGACAACCTTGTGACCCTGACAGCCTTGTGACCCTGACAGCATTGTGACCCTAACAGCCTTGTGACCCTGACAGCCTTGTGACCCTGACAGCCTTGTGACCCTGATAGCCATGTGACCGGCAGCCTTGTGATAGCCTTATGACCCCGACAGCCTTTCTCAAATACCTCATTTAGCATACCATGAGTTGTCTGTCCTGTGTCTTGATGAAAGTCAGTGCCTGACGCTAGTTGGTTTTTGTTTGTTGTTACTTTCGCCTTATTTCTCTATTCCCCAATGCGGTGTGCGTTGCACTACGGTTTTTATTCACCAGAGAGCGAGGAATGCTGCAGCAGAGTGATACAGAAATCACATACAACGAGACTAAAGCATTCATCAGGGCAACCTACTTGGAAGATTACGGTGTTCCTATGGAAACAGAGAAGCTAGTCCAGTCAGGCACAATATATTGACCACGACGTCGCGTCAGGGTCAGGCACAATATATTGATCAGGACGTCGCTTCAGGGTCAGGCACAATATATTGACCAGGACGTCGCTTCAGGGTCAGGCACAATATATTGACCAGGACGTCGCGTCAGGGTCAGACACAATATATTGATCAGGACGTCGCGTCAGGGTCAGACACAATATATTGACCAAGATGTCGCTTCAGGGTGAGACACAATATACTGACCAGGACGTCGCGTCAGGGTCGGGCACAATATACTGACCAGGACGTCGCGTCAGGGTCGGGCACAATATACTGACCAGGACGTCGCGTCAGGGTGAGGCACAATATACTGACCAGGGCGTCGCGTCAGGGTGAGGCACAACATACTGACCAGGGCGTCGCGTCAGGGTGGGGCACAATATACTGACCAGGACGTCACGTCAGGGTCAACATGCTGGCCAAGACCCACAATCTCTCTTCCGTGTAGCGCTCCCTGGAAACAGGCTGTTTTCAAGGCAGCCTGGCTGACGAGATGTGATCCCCGTAGTTGTGAGCGCCACGCAGATGAAACAAAGCATAGCAAAACCGCCTGGAGGACCCCGGTCCACCTTCATCAGCACGCTCGGGATGTCAGGAAAGCTACAACAAACCGCCGTAAAACATCCTTTTTAGGGCGCACAAAAGGGGAAAATCTACCCATTGTGGGCATTCCTTCAACCACAACCCTTTCCCTCCAAGCAAAGCAATGGGGCACCACTTCAACTTGCCCGTTTACAGGAAGCATGTGCCCTAGCATCTACACTTTCGATTTCAATAACAACGGCTTAACATAATGAGATCCCTAGTCATTTTTAATTCCTTTTTTCACAACACACTTGAAAATTGCGCTGTTCCAAATTGCTTCGAATCTGGTACAAGCGACCAGAGTCATTAATTCTTAAAAATAAGCAGTGAACTGGTAAGCGGCGGTTTAAGAAACAAAACAACACACCGTTAGCCTTGAATATAATTGAACTCACAGGAACACCACAAAATGTTAAAGTAACACAAATAATCCCACAGTTGTAAGGTCCTCTTAGGGCAATATCTCAACATTCTTCTAGGCAAGCTGTCCGTCATTTAACTGTAAGTGTTGTGCCCTTAGAGACCCGGCGAACTGTGGCCTCTTTTAAGCTCCTGTCTGGCTGTACTACCCGCAAAATGAACAGCCAGACGATGGGGGGCAATTTGAATCTGCGTTGGTTGACGTGCAGGTTTGTGAAAGCTTGATAATATATGACTTTAGTTCAAGTACTAGTTACAAATTACATCAACCAAAAATTTCCACCAACAGCCTGGACGCACGCCTATACGGATGGTTCAGCCAAAGATGCCATTGGAAACGGGGGAGGAGGCATCACTATAAAACTAAAAAGTAAAGTATACTCAGCAGCATTTGCCACTGGGAGACGCTGCAGCAACTTCAGTGCCAAAGCCAGTGCCCTGAGACAAGCAGCTGAAACTCTTATAGACCATAAGGAGCAGGTAGAAAAGCAGGTGGTCATTTTCACAGACGCCCTCGCAGTGTTAATGGCGCTCAAGAACCAGCACAAAAATGAACTCGGTGCTCTGGCAGACTTGCTCGAACGCATGTCCCAGTGCTTCAAAAAAATCACAGTCCGGTGGATACCAGCCCACTGCAACATTCCAGGCAACGAGGAGGACAGACAGACTAGCCACAGAGGGAGGATTGCTGCAGCAGAGTGATACAGAAATCACATACAATGAGACAAAAGCATTCATCAGTGCAAAATGGAAAGAAGACCACCCTGGCCACATAGAAAACGATGCCTACCATCAACTCTCCAGGCGAGACCAGGTGATAATTCTCCGGCTACGCACAGGTCACAACAGACTTAGATGTCATCTGTACAACAGGTTCAAGATTGGCACTACAGACCTTTGTGCCTGCTGCACAGCCCCCATGAAGGCAGAACATATTTTGCAGTCCTGCCCACTGTATACCGACAAAAGAACTAACATTTGGCAACAACCAGTGTCCTTCCACGAGAAGCTGTACGGAGGTGTACCGAGCCTTGAGTCGACGTCTGCCTTCGTTAGTCATTGACGTTGAAGTCTGAAGATGAACGAAGAAGAAGAAGACGTTCAAGTAATATCTCCGCATCGAAGGTAGCCTCCAGTGGGGATGGGAAACTGACGTCTAGTCAGGCAAAAGATATTCAATGCTGACCAGCGTACGAGCTGCAGTGGTCAGCGACCTACAGCTGACATCTAGCGTTGGGGCCAGAGAATCCAGGGCTGCAAAGACCCCTCAACACCTTCACGGGGTGATCCTGGATAACAGGAATAGCAGAGCAGACTGGCTAAGGAGAAGGGATCAAAGAGGGAAGGCTGACCCGGTACTCAAAAATGCATGCTGAAGTCGGATGTGTCGGACAGAAATGAGCAAATATCGCAGACGAGCTGTAAACTACAACACAACGAATTCCGTTCTGCAGACAACTTCTTGCTACTTGCAAAACCCTTTTCATGGCTTGTAATAGGAGATTGAGAACGAGCTAAGAAGAACGAAGGAAGAAGATAGAATATCAGAGTACATTCTACATGAATGCCCACTCTATAGTGGAGTAAAATACCAGAGCCGGCCAGATGTTGCGGAGCTGAGAGAAGAGCTGTGTGGCAGCCTCTCCGAGTTGGTGGGGTCTACAGACTCCATCCTGGCGATTGGCATACAGGTATGGAGTGAACAAATATCCTGAACGCAAAGAAAGAAAGTCGGTCCTCATTAAAGAGGTCTTCCGTGTCACTTGGGAGTGAAAGTGTCCTTGTCAGGTCTACATTGAGATCAGCAGGAAGCTATTCCCGAAATAGATTGAATGTCATAATTCTCCCGTGTACTAGCGAATGTCAAAATGGTAGCAAGGAATGGCAGCCCTGTGCCCTGTCAGGTATGTCTACTACTACTACTACTACTACCTCCTCCTCCTCCTCCTCCACCGTAACCTCCTCCTCCCCCCCCCCTCTTTCGTCTACTGTACTGTCATACATTGTCCCATTGCTGGGGTAATCAAGGGGTCTTACAAGCTGAGGACTACAGGCCGCTTCGCAACTGAGGTCGCCGCGTCGTGTGCTGGCTATGTTTGTTTATTTCACCCCCAACAGAAAAACAGCATATGCCACACCGGGGATTCGAACCGCTGCCCCCCCTTGTCAGCAGCAGGTCTCGAAACCATTCGGCCACGCGCTCTACTACGGCCTACTACGATCAATTAATGCTATGCTTCTAGCCCAGCGAGGTGCGCCAAGGAGACTGCGTTTCAGGTCTTCTCCAGTGCCCAGCAAGTTCACTCCCCCAGGCCAGTCTGCTTCTCTTTGGTCTCTATAAGTGGGGGCAGTCCTGCGCGACATGTTCTGGTGTTTGTCTGTGATCGTCTGTTTAACAAAGGACTGGAGTCGTTGTTGAATGGCCAGGTCGTTCGCAGGCAACAAAACGCCGACTCGGTAGCAGCAGCTTCGAATAACAAATTCGGCAGAGGTCAGCAACCCGTAGCTGGCTGCTAGCGTCAGGGCCAGCGAACCAGAGTTGTCCATAACCATTCTACACCTCCCCGCGGTGGTCCTGAATAACAGGCTGCAACTGGAGGGAAGGATAACCCGGTACTCAAAAGTGCCTGAAGTCAGACGTGTTGTACCGAAAGGTGCAAATATAGAAGCCAAGCTGTAAACTACGACACAATGAATTCCGTTCTCTGGAGAGCATCATGCTGCTTGCAAAGCCCTTTTAACAGGACTTGGTAGCGGAATTTTGAGAACAAACGAAGAAGGATGAACGAAGAAAGAGAAGAACAAAGAAGGAGAACGAACGAAGAAGGAGAACCAACGAAGAACGAGAACCAACGAAGAAGGAGAATGAAGAAAAAGAATGAAGGAGAACGAACGAAGGAGGAGAATGAAGAAGAACGAAGAAGGCAAACGAACGAAGGAGAATGAATGAAGAAGAAGGAGAACGAATGAAGAAAAAGGAGAACGAACGAAGGAGAACGAACGAAGAAGGAGAACGAACAAAGAATAAGGAGAACGAACGAACGAAGAACAAAGAAGAACGAACGAATGAAGAAGAACGAATGAAGAAAAACGAAGAAGAAGGAGAACGAATGAAGAAAAACGAAGAAGAAGGAGAACGAACGAAAAAAAAGGAGACCGAACGAACGAAGAACAAAGAAGAACGAACGAATGAAGAAGAACGAATGAAGAAAAACGAAGAAGAAGGAGAACGAATGAAGAAAAACGAAGAAGAAGGAGAACGAACGAAGAAAAAGGAGAATGAACGAAGAAAAAGGAAAACAAACGAAGGAGAACGAACAAAGAATAAGGAGAACGAACGAACGAAGAACCAACGAAGAAGGAGAATGAACGAATGAAGAAGAACGAATGAAGAAGAACGAATGAAGAAAAACGAACGAAGGACGAAGAAGAATGAATGAAGAAGGAGAATGAACGAACGAACAAAGAAGAACGAACGAAGAAGAATGAATGAAGAAGAATGAATGAAGAAGGAGAATGAACGAACGAACAAAGAAGAACGAACGAAGAAGAATGAATGAAGAAGAATGAATGAAGAAGGAGAATGAACGAACGAACAAAGAAGAACGAACGAAGAAGAATGAATGAAGAAGGAGAACGAACGAACGAACGAAAACAAAGAAGGAGAACGAACGAACAAAGAAGAATGAATGAAGAAGAAGAACGAACGAAGAAGAATGAACGAAGAAGGAGAACGAACGAACAAAGAAGAACGAACGAAGAAGAACGAACAACAAATTCTGATAACATCTGTAGGACACGCACCCACGACTCCCGATTCCTCTCCAAATTCTTGGCGATTAACTCTAAATACGTTCCACTCAATGAATCTACTACATATCAAGGAATTATGTTTCCTAGAATTAAGCACGTATTGATGTTTCTAACTTGCACACACAGTCAACAACTGGACCGAAACTTACTTAAATAAAGATTACGTATTCGTTGCCTAACCTAAGCCGGAAAGGGGAGCAAAAATAGTAACACCGTAATCTACCCGGCATGTCGTCTCCACCTAGTTGTGTTATGGTGTTCGTCCATCGTATTAGATGAGGACGACTTTGTCAACATGCACTGTTCACATGAGTTCCAATATGGCTAAATAGGTCACCGAAGTTGAAGAATGGTTGATGTGAGCTGATGTGCGGACCTATCGTCTTTCTTGTCGCCTCATTTATTCTTGATGCCCCATGTCTCTGAACACCCTAAGCAATAGTGCTGCGCCAGTCTGTGCGATTCTTTCCCAGCCATCGTGGTTAATGCCGCACTGGAACACCGATCTCTTACGCGTCTCGTTGTACCTTTT
This sequence comes from Ariolimax columbianus, assembly GCA_036924085.1. NCBI lineage: Eukaryota > Metazoa > Mollusca > Gastropoda > Stylommatophora > Arionidae > Ariolimax > Ariolimax columbianus. Next base: position 10,842,403 of record JAVGWX010000024.1, read on the forward strand.
CCGCTTTCTAACGCTTTGCTGTCTTGCCATTTTGGAACAACTCTTTTGGTAGACGTTGATCCGACATGCGTATCACATGACCAGCCCATCTCAGCTGTGCTGGACATATCATGGCGTGTGTACTGGACATCCCTGATCGCGCTAACACATATGTATTTTATTACTACGCAGTTAGATAAAAGACACGGTTCGTTTCGTTCAAAAATGATCTCACTTTTCTAATACAAATAATAATGTTCACCTAGGCATCTAGAGCCTGTTACGTCGATCGACCACTAATGTCCAACAGCTGGGGCGTGTAGGGATCGACCATGTCCAACTGCTGAGGCGTGTAGGGATCGACCATGTCCAACAGCTGAGGCGTGAAGGGATCGACCATGTCCAACAGCTGAGGCTTGTAGGGATCGACCATGTCAAACAGCTGAAGCTTGTAGGGATCGACCATGTCCAACAGCTGAGGCGTGTAGGGATCGACCACTACCATGTCCAACAGCTGAGGCGTGTAGGGATCGACCATGTCCAACAGCTGAGGCGTGTAGGGATCGACCATGTCCAACAGCTGAGGCTTGTAGGGATCGACCATGTCCAACAGCTGAAGCGTGTAGGGATCGACCATGTCCAACAGCTGAGGCGTGTAGGGATCGACCATGTCCAACTGCTGAGGCTTGTAGGGATCGACCATGTCCAACTGCTGAGGTGTGTAGGGATCGACCATGTCCAACTGCTGAGGCTTGTAGGGATCGACCATGTCCAACTGCTGAGGCTTGTAGGGATCGACCATGTCCAACTGCTGAGGCTTGTAGGGATCGACCATGTCCAACTGCTGAGGCTTGTAGGGATCGACCATGTCCAACTGCTGAGGCTTGTATGGATCGACCATGTCCAACTGCTGAGGCTAGTAGGGATCGACCATGTCCAACTGCTGAGGCTTGTAGGGATCGACCATGTCCAACTGCTGAGGCTTGTAGGGATCGACCATGTCCAACTGCTGAGGCTTGTAGGGATCGACCATGTCCAACAGCTGAGGCTTGTAGGGATCGACCATGTCCAACAGCTGGGGCTTGTAGGGATCGACCATGTCCAACTGCTGAGGCGTGTAAGGATCGACCACTACCATGTCTAACAGCTGAGGCGTGTAGGGAACGACCACTACCATGTCCAACCGCTCAGGCTTGTAGCCAAACCTTGTTCACTACCGAACGAGAGACTGCTATCTGTCGGAGCCGTGTGGAACGGGTACGGACCTTCCCACGCCTCCAGCCGGCCGGCGGGAGATCGTGGTTACACATAGCAGACTTGGACATTATCTGGTTAGCCGGAACTTCCTTGCCCAGTCGAATCACGTGACCGAAAAGAGACGGGCGGCGGCGGACCACAGTGTACGAGATGAAGGGAAGACTCGTCTTTGCGGACACCTCGACATTACGGGCGAGACTGAACCACTGGGTACCGAGGATGCGTCGCTGGTAGCGAATATGAAAGATATCGAGTCTTGATATGTCCTGTTTAATTCACTTTACTAATGACATACACAAAAGTTATTAGCATGGCCTTTGCTTAACGACGCTTCTTACGCGGCTGTTATACGTTTCTAGGCATGTGTGCTGTACAATAGGTTGCCATTACTTTCCGTATATGAAGGAGCAAAAATAAAACCATGTCTGTCAAACTGGACACGAGCGGGATTCGAATCCCGTGCGTTTAAATTGTGGAACGGACGCTTCACACCGAGGCCACGCAGCTGGAGCTGTTACCCTCAACAATGTATTATTTGTATGTGCTGAAGTTACGAAGGCTTGAAGGGAGACTGTCTCTCGGGATAGTCAGACTGTATAGAGCATGAGTTAGACCTAGATTGGAGTACTGTGTACAGGTGTGGAGTCCTTATCTTAGAGGGGATATAAACATACTGGAAAGGATACAAAGAAGAGCGACAAAACTAATATTGGGATTCCATAATTACAGTTATGAGGAAAGACTCAGAAAAACCGGCGTAAGGTGCCTAGAAAAGAGAAGAAATTCGAGGTGACTAATAACAGGTTTATAAGACAATCAAAGAAAATGATAAATTAGACCAAAACAAGTATTTTAAAATACAACCACCAACAACAACAAGAGGACAAAGCTTACAAATTAACTAAAGAACGGTCCAGATTAGATATAAGGAAATATTTTTGTAGTCAGAGAGTGGTGAATGCTTGGAATGCATTACCACACGAAGTAGTGGTGGCAGTGACAATTAATCTATTTAAGAATATATTGGATGAGCATAGCTTTTAGAGCAAGGAAATGTAAATGAAACTGTTTGTATACAGACTCTGCAGAGTCGTCTAAACCAGTATAAAGACGTTAAGTTAAGTTACATGTGTACCCATTGCTGGGGTAGTCGAGGGATTTTGAAGGCTGAGGACTATAGACCGCTTCGCCCCTGCTATCGACACGTCGTGTGCTGGCTATGTTTGTTTATTTCACTCCCAACAGAAAAACAACATATGTCATTCCGGGGATTCGAACCGTTGCCCTCCTTGTCGGCAGGCAGGCCTCGAAACCATTCGGCCACGCGCTTCTCATTTACATATCCTCATTAATACATTAGTAAAACCCTGAATAAAGATATTAAAGCTCGTCCAAGATTTCAATCCTGACTTCCTGTACGGTAAGCGAGAATCTCGTGTTGGATCAGTCAATCAAATCACTCCCGCAATCGTCGGACAAATATGTGGAAAACGAGAAGTAATAGTATCATAATATCTTCCATTCACTTATATCTTCCGTACGAATTGGCATTCACGATGGGCTCATTCATGCGTCTACCTAGGCCAGGAGAACAACAACAACCACAAAATTGAAAGGGAGATCTAACGAAGGAGAGCAGCGAGTTCGGGGAGCTTCAAACGCATTGAACCGATACTCGGGATCAAGATGCTGAGCAGCGCATGAGCTGCAGTGGTCAGCGACCCATAGCTGACTGCTAGCGTCAGGGCCAGCGAACCATAGCTGCCAAGACCCTTCTACACCTCCACGCAGTGATCCTGGATAACAGGCTGCAGCAGAGCAGACTGGCTAAGGAGAAGGGGATTGAAGAGGGAATGCTAACCCGGTTCTTAAAAAATGCTTGCTGAAGTCGGAGTGTTGGACCGAAAGGTGCAAATATCGCAGCCAAGCTGTAAACTACGACACAACGCATTCCGTTCTCTGGACTACATTCTGCTACTTACCCTTTCAGGGTTTGGTAGTGGGAGATTGAGAACGAACGAAGAAGAAGAACAGATACTCAAGCAAATGACGGACGCCATGGCCAGGGCTCACACCTTCAACGGCATGGCTTATCCCAGAAATGGTGTTTGGATGTAAGGTTGGGAGTCCGTCTACACAGATCGGACGGAGAGAATCTCAGAACTACCAAATGTGTGATGTCGGATGTGTCATGCCATACCCAAAAGGTGCATATATCGTGGTCAAGCTGTAAACTACGACAATTCTGGCATTCCGTTCTATTTGTAAGTTCATGGCTGGGTAGCAGGAGATTGAGAACGAGTGGATAGCAGCTGTTGAGGCCTCAAACCTCCAGGCGTTGACCTGGATGTACTGTCCTGTCCATGCCAGGGTTCAGTGCAATGAAAGAGCTGACATCTTGGCTTCACAAGCTCCCATCATGGGCACATTAGTGATGGATAGAAGTGACATTTTGAAATCAACCAATGACCGCTTGCTGGAAGAGGACACCACAATAGATGAGGCAGCAATCCATAGACTGTAAAGTTTCGACATTAAACGATGTTCAAGCAGAGTGGGGCACATGAGAGAACGGAGCAGGAGAGTGTACAACCAGCGAGCTACAAGGACCATCAGCATCCATACCTTGCGCAATTTGATGAGAGAGACTGAGCACCTATGGGTATGCCGGGAGTGCCGTGACGTCGATTCTTAGAAACACGATGAGAACGAACGAAGAAGAAGAATATCCGAAATACCGACATCCGCGACGTTCCGGGACGTCGTAGACTCTGTGAAAGTACAGACGGGCCGGCCATTCGGCCCACATGACTGACGATGGATGGGCCGGCCATTCGGCCCACACGACTGACGATAGACGGGCCGGACATTCGGCCCGCAAGACTAACGATAGACGGAAGAAAAGGTTGTCTTCCTGGTAGCCATTCAACTACAACACCCCCCCCCCCCCCAACGAAATGGGAGAGATGATCTGCACCACCATGGTGCTCCATAGCGAACCACAGGCTCAGATTCACGAACCTTTTGGCTACCTGGCATCAGACAGCACTGCCTCATTGAATACCCGGATTCAAGTAAGCATCATGATATTCTGAGTGGTCTCGAGTTCAAATCACGGTGAAGACCGGGATTTTTTAACGTGCACTTTCTGGTATTTCCCTGGATCTCTAGGTAGTAGAGATCGGACAACCGTTTTCAGTGTCGCGCACGTTAAAAAATCCCTCTGCAGTTGGAAATCGAAAAGAGTAGACTTAACGGCCGCTGCCCGGGCAAAATTCATAACAACCATTAAAAATCTACATATTTTTTAAAATTATTTTGACGTTCGCCTTATTTCTCTATTCACCAAGGCGGTGTAAGTTGCACTACGGTTTTTATTGTGCGCATGTCGGCCCAGTGCATCCGACTTTGGCAAGCATTTTATGTAAGGGTCTGCTTCCTCCTGCATTTTCTAAGGTTTTGCTTCCCCGGCATGACCTCCGATGCTGTGATGAGGATCGAACCCAGCACCTCAGGTTTGTGAGCCGTGTTACTTAACTAGCCCACGCCGTCCCCTCTACCCAATCTATTACTGGACCCACACCGGTGCTACGGAGTTTGTGCAATGTGCTCAGATTCTCACACAATATGGAAAGAACAGGGCACTTACGTGTTAAACCTTGTGCACTGACGTTAATTCTTCGACTAAACTAAACTAAGTATACGAGCCATCATTATACAACGAAAGACGCATTGAACTAAGCCAAGCATGCATTACAAAAATGTCATACACATTCTAATTGATTGAAAAAGATCAATAATCAATGAATTAGGAACTGGTTCCCGCCGATGTGTCGCACTGTCTTAGTGGTTCCCGCATTTTGGTTTCTGTTTCTAAGAATCGATGTCACTGCACTCCGGGCATACCTATAGGTGCTCAGTCTCTCTCTCTCATCAAATGGCGCAGGGTATGGATGCTGATGGTCTCTGTAGCTCGCTAGTTGTACACTCTCCTGCTCCGTTCTCTCATGCGCCATACCCCGCTCGAACCTCGTTTAATGTCGAAACTTTGCAGTTTGTGGATTGCTGCTTCATCTATTGCGGTATCCTCATCAAACAGGTGGTCATTGATTGATTTCAAAATGTCACTTCTATCCATCAGTAATGTGCCCATGATGGGAGCTTGTGAAGCCATGATGTCAGATTTTTCATTGCCCTGAGCTCCGGCATGAGCAGGGCAGTAGATCCATGTCAGCCTCAACAGCTGCTATCCACTAGTACCTAAACCATCCCTTCTGTACCTTCTGAAGTACGGCTTGCGCGTCTGTCACGATGACTGCCCTTGTTATAGAAGTCTCAGATTTCCATTTCAGTGCTGAGGTCACTGCTTCCGTCTCCATTCTCAACCTGGAGGTTGTTGACATGTATGCCCTACTGCGCTCAGCAGCGATATGTCCTGTCACTCTAGCCGAGAATCCCCAGCCTGATGTCCCACTGCGCAGCACTGATCCGTCGGTGTATATGACGGCGGACCAGTGCTTGGAAAAGTCCTGGATAATCGCGTTTTGAAAATTACTGGAGACCACAGGTCCACTAGATAGCAAAGGTTGGTTGGTTGGTTGGTTGATAATGTCCACAATGGGTTGGTAACCCACTTGTCCGCAATGAAAATGCCGGAACTTGTGGCAGAATGTAGTAGCTTTCCTGACAACCCGAGCGTGCTGATGAAGTGAACCGGGGTCCTCCAGGGAGATGTGCAATGCTTGGCTTTACCTGCATGTCACTCACTTCTACAGGGATCACGTCAAACATCACCTTGTCAGCCAGACTGTTATCCTCGACAACAGCCCATCCCCAGGACGACCAACGAGGATGTCAGGTGAGGGTCTTGGCCAGTACATTTGTCCTGACCCCGGCTAACGTTTGATCAGTGCGTTTTGCCTGACCAGCGTTAGCTTCATCATCCCGTCAGGTGAGAGTCTTGGCCAGTATATCTCTCCTGTAACAGTTCCCGCCGGAGCAAGGGGAGTTTAGGATGCCTGAACATGTTAAAGCTTAAAGCTACCTGAATGCATGTCAAGGTCACTCACCGTCTCAGCAAAGGAGAACAGAGTTGGGTTAAGGAATGTGGACAGATAGAAACTGACCACTGGCCTTCTGATTTTGGTAGGGGGAGATTGATTGACAGACGAAATTGGCAACGGGGCTTGCTGCGAGAGAATGAGTGACAGGTGTGCAAAGTGTTTCGTTCCAATTGGGATTGAAGATGACCATACCTGAGATCGATTGGTCAAGCTCTGGCCTTGCTTGAGGATATATAACTCGAGACAAAGTTTAGCTCAGGGGGCTGGAGAGAGAGAAGGGCTGTATGGAAGAGAGTGAGAGAGACTGAATGTGGATAGTATGTTTAACTCACCGACTTAGAGGAGCGATTGATAGACGGTTGGACGAATGTTTAGTGATAGAACAGGATCGCTCAAATAGGTGTGTGAGTTTTGCATTAATAGATAATGTGAAAGTGTGTTTGTAAGCAAGGACACATTGTGAACGAGTTATGTCGAGATCGCCCGCCTGAGGGGATTTCAGTGAGGAAGAGTATTTGATAAGGTGTGTTGAAGACGCAGTTAAGGCGATGTGTGTGTGTGATGTAATTGCAAGGCAATAGAACTGGGTTTTTAGATAGTTGGGAATTCCATCAATAGCTAATGCTTACAATTCCCGTTTTAGTAGAATGTTTAGTTAAGATATGTATTATATTGTGTTTGTAATTTCTCTACTCATTCTATGATATGAGTATGATATAATAAATATGCCACCTGCTGTGTGATATGTCATTTACTGAGTATGGTCATGATGATGTGGATGAGTGTGAGAATGTTCTAAGTTAGATCACGGCAAGCAGAGGTCTGCTACACGTTATTATTATTTTGGTGCCTGTTGACCACGGATAGTCGTGGTAGATTTATTAATATAGTGCGTGTGCAGCTATAGATCTTGATTCGCATGTTTAACACAAGTGTCGCAGTTATATATAACTTGTGTGTGTAGTTAGGAATAGAGGAGTAGCTAGTGGTTAGAGTGTTAGAACCATAGACAGCTTTTCCAATCATCTGACTGGTAAGTGTGACATTTTTCTTCCACCCATTGTTGTATTATTGACAAGACTTTGTGCGAATGCAAACGAGACAAACGTTCGCTCAGAGGTCCAGATAAAATGTTACCGCATCGGACAGCGTAGGCCGAGAATTCAGGAAGAGGGTATTACGTCGATTAACATGGTCGGGCGTGCTGAAAGGGGCCAAGTTTACCAGGAACTTGTGGTCAAGCCTGGTAGAAAATTAGTTAAAGTCGACGAAGAATCGAACAAGGAAATAGTCGGAGATTCGTCAGATAAAGAGGAAATGAATGGTGGCAGGACCAGCTATGGTTTCGTGCCCACCCACGCCAGGTCCTAGCCATGCGGGAGAAGTTGTTGAACAGACCGAAAGAAGGGACAGCCCTTCGGTCACCGAGGAAGGAAGTGGGAATGACGCACAGTTGGAATGTGAAACGGACGCACCGGGTAAGAATACTCGTGCAGCCAACAAAGGAGGAACAGAGTTTCTAAGGAAGAAAAGGGAAAGACAGGTTAACCACAGCCAGGACAGCGAACCAGTCATCGAAGCAAAGATGAAAAGATCTCAGTTCGAGATAAGCCAACAGTCAAACGAACAGTGTGAAAAGTCTCTCCCACAAATAGTGAATACAGATGGACGGAAGGCTGAAGTAGCGGACGATGTAAGTGTACGTAACACTACCAGAGAACCGGTGGATACGAACCAAACAACCGTGAAACAAACAGACCAGACGATGGGCGTTTTACAGGAGGAAATCGCGCAGCAATCAGAGACAGCTGATGGAGCAGCGCATAGTCTGGTTAAAATAAGCAGTAGTGATAAGGAACGGTTGATGCAATGTTTACTGACGCTAGCCAAAAACATGGAATTCAGAAATGGTATTACTTGCATTTTTAGTGGGTTGTATGGTCGATATAGTATGCATTGAATTTTTCTTTATTTTGTTGTTGTTTTGTTGTTTAAACATGATTACATATCCTGACAGTATCAAAGTGTGATACTTGCTGACTGAAATATTGATATCATGAGTATGCGTGCAAATATTTTGACATTTGTATTTGGTGGGGGTTTTGACTAATGGTATTACTTGCATTTTTAGTGGGTTGTATGGTCGATATAGTATGCATTGAATTTTTCTTTATTTTGTTGTTGTTTTGTTGTTTAAACATGATTACATATCCTGACAGTATCAAAGTGTGATACTTGCTGACTGAAATATTGATATCATAAGTATGCGTGCAAATATTTTGACATTTGTATTTAGTGTTTGGGTTTCGACATTGTATGCAATGCATTTGTCTTGTGTTTTGTTGTTGTTTTTTTGTTGTTGTTGTTGAATCATCATGTTTACAGGTATTTTATACAGGTTATATAGGTGATCTACAGAGCAGTATATCTCATCCAGACTGTAGGCCTCCGCAAGCACAGGTCACCACGAGTTCCAGAATAAGAACTAGCATGTGGGACACTCAGCTGGACGACTTAATCGGAGATACATCATAACAAGACATATTGTTATTTTATCACATGTATGTGGAGTCTTTGCAGAGAAGACTACATTGATCAGAAGTTTTAATATTGACTATGACATATGTTGTCAAATATCGTTTTTGTGGGAAACATAAAGAATTTTGCTGTTTTCTTTGAGAGGGGATAGCTGTCAAGAGAGACAATGATAACTAGCCAGAGGATAACTCACGTAAATTCGTGGCCTCACAGGAGTAAGTATGAAGTGAATCGTCGGCCAGGCGTGTAATGAGACCGCCTGAGAAAGTTGACCTGAACTGGTCGAGTGTAACAATGAAGGTTCGTGTCCTTAGAGGAAGGCACGGGAAACAGGGCGAGGTATGTTGACCTCAAATGAGTAAGGAGAATTCCTTAAGGTGTTTCTGTTTTGATGAGTTAAAGGTCCCGCAGGGACAGACTTGGGTGTATTTGACTGCAAAACGATGTAAAAGTGGTGGCTAGTGTTGTAAAAACGACCAGCCAGTGTTTTTCTTCTTCTTGTATTGATTGTGTATGTATTACAAAAAGTTTATATGTACAAATGACATGTCTTTTTATGCATGTACGATGTGAGTGAAGTTGTAAACAGGAGTAGTGTTTACATTATGGATAGTGAAGACGAAAATGGTGGTCATTTGCCAGATGAAAAAAATGACCATCCATGTTTCGGTCTGTAGTTTAGGGAGGTAATGTAACAGTTCCCGCCGGAGCAAGGGGAGTTTAGGATGCCTGAACATGTTAAAGCTTAAAGCTACCTGAATGCATGTCAAGGTCACTCACCGTCTCAGCAAAGGAGAACAGAGTTAGGTTAAGGAATGTGGACAGATAGAAACTGACCACTGGCCTTCTGATTTTGGTAGGGGGAGATTGATTGACAGACGAAATTGGCAACGGGGCTTGCTGCGAGAGAATGAGTGACAGGTGTGCAAAGTGTTTCGTTCCAATTGGGATTGAAGATGACCATACCTGAGATCGATTGGTCAAGCTCTGGCCTTGCTTGAGGATATATAACTCTAGACAAAGTTTAGCTCAGGGGGCTGGAGAGAGAGAGAGGCTGTATGGAAGAGAGTGAGAGAGAGAGACTGAATGTGGATAGTATGTTTAACTCACCGACTTAGAGGAGCGATTGATAGACGGTTGGACGAATGTTTAGTGATAGAACAGGATCGCTCAAATAGGTGTGTGAGTTTTGCATTAATAGATAATGTGAAAGTGTGTTTGTAAGCAAGGACACATTGTGAACGAGTTATGTCGAGATCGCCCGCCTGAGGGGATTTCAGTGAGGAAGAGTATTTGATAAGGTGTGTTGAAGACGCAGTTAAGGCGATGTGTGTGTGTGATGTAATTGCAAGGCAATAGAACTGGGTTTTTAGATAGTTGGGAATTCCATCAATAGCTAATGCTTACAATTCCCCTTTTAGTAGAATGTTTAGTTAAGATATGTATTATATTGTGTTTGTAATTTCTCTACTCATTCTATGATATGAGTATGATATAATAAATATGCCACCTGCTGTGTGATATGTCATTTACTGAGTATGGTCATGATGATGTGGATGAGTGTGAGAATGTTCTAAGTTAGATCACGGCAAGCAGAGGTCTGCTACACTCCTGACCCTGGCTAACATTGTCTGACCAGACGTTAGCCTCATCAACCCGTCAGGTGAAGACCTTGGCCAGTATATCTCTCCTGACCCTGGCTAACATTGTCTAACCAGACGTTAGCCTCATCGTCCCGTCAGGTGAAGACATTGGCCAGTATATCTCTCCTGACCGTAGCTAACATTGTCTAACCAGACGTTAGCCTCATCGTCCCGTCAGGTGAAGGTCTTGGCCAGTATATCTCTCCTGACCCTGGCTAATATTCTCTGACCAGACGTTAACTTCATCGTCCCGGCAGGTGAAGGTCTTGGCCAGTATATCTCTCCTGACCCTGGCTAATATTCTCTGACCAGACGTTAGCCTCATCGTCCAAATATAGCAAAGAGCTGTACGATCCGCCAATGTATAGTTTGAAAATCAGGACATAATTATTGTCACACTTTCATGATCCCCCACGCCACAACGAAACACAAACACCCAGACCTGGGCAGAGAGCCAACGTAAAAACCCCAAGTTTCGCAACCTTTGCCTGCCGACTGCATTCCGCAGTGAATACACGATTTAACATGCCCTGAAATTCAAGTCCGGTATTTGGCGTCAACGGCGAATAACAGTTTCAGATTCCACGCTTACATCTCATAGGGAAAGGTAACAGGTCCGCTTTCCTGGTAGTGACATGCTTCAGTCAACCCAGGTGTAAATATATACCTGCATCACCGTTATCAAAGGCACTGTAGCGAATAAATGGATTGGCCATAACCACCTCAGAATTAACCGACACTAGTACAGTGGATTCTCTTACACCTTCAGTGTCTGCTATCGAGTCGACAATTACCTTTTTGTTTTGCGAATGACGGAGGTGTTCCTATTTGTATACATGTAGAGGTTATCTGAAGAGGGGTCTAAGAATGAATCATGATATCTGCATCGGGTTTTCCCTTAACCAACATTACGCTTGATGCTGCAAGTTGATGTGGGCTATTTGAAAACTGATCTAACTTAACACGACCTGTTGTTTAACATCTATATGGACAAAGTCACATAAGAGACTGGTCAAATTGAGACATCTGAAGCAGAACATAACTCAATTCACGAATTATTCTTTGCAGATGATCAGTGCTTGCTGTACGACGATGAAAACAAACTACAAAACCACATGAACGCGCTTGCGACTACCTGTGCTAAATACAAAATGCGAATTATCGAGAGCAAAACAGAAACTATGAAGATCAGTAGAACTCCTGGGCCACTCAAGATAAGACTAAATGATATTGCTCTTCAACAGGTCCATGAGTTCAAGTATTTAGGCAGTATTTTTTCGGCAGACGGTAGGATCGACAGGGAAATCGAGACAATGTGTCAGAAAGCATATGCGGTGACTTATCAGCTATCCCCACTAGTTAGACACCCGAGCATTAGTTTGGCAACAAAGCAACAGCTGATAAACAGTATATTTATGCCAATTTTGTGCTACCAGTGCCAAACATGGCCTCTGTCCAGGGCGTGCGAGAGCAGAATTTCGACTTCCGAAATGAAGTGTTTGAGGAAAGTTATCGGTGTTACCAGGAGAGACAGAATGCGGAACGACGACATTCGAAGTATGGTCGGCACTACGGCTTGTGCCGAATACATTTCCAGGAAGAAAATAAGTTGGTTTGGTCATCTCATGAGAATGCACCCTCATCATCTTCCACTGATGGCTTACAACGCTGGTAGATCTGGCTACAGGGCAGGGGGGCAGCCGCGAGGTAGGTGGATAGATGACATTAGAGTGATTGTGCAACGACAAGGGCTCACATTGACCGACGCAACGCACTTAGCGCAGGATAGACGACTCAAGCTCCCCACGTCGCTAAGCGACACAAGTGGAAAGAAAACTACTAACACGACTGTTTTCAGGGTATGTGGACTTCTATTTCTCTTATTTTAACCAACTTCCCCATAACCCAGAGAGCTGACATTGTGTCCAGCCTCGACTTGTGCGACCTGTTAATCTATACCGCGCTTTTCAACCTATCGCTAGCGCCAATTAGCTAGCGATTTTAGCTTGCTTGTGGGGGGTAGCAGAATACTGACATTTTGTTTTTAAAACATATTATTATGGCAATGCAGAGACTTTACAACCTGAGGAAATGACGGCAGAATATCGGAGATCAGTCCAGTTTTGTCTATGGTGTGTCTTGTAATCATTGGTTAAGACAAACAGGTGATTAACTGAACTTAACGTCTTTATACTGGTTTAGAAGACTCTACAGAGTCTGTATACAACCAGTTTCATTTACATCACCTTGCTCTAAAAGCTATGCGCATCCAATTTATTCTAAAATGCATTAACTGTCCCTGCCTCCACTACCTCCCCTGGCAATGCATTCCAAGCAGACACCACTCTCTGACTAAAAAAAGATTTCCTAATATCTAATCTAGACCTCTCTTTAGTCAGCTTGTAGCTATGCCCTCGTTCTTGTGGGTGGCTGTATTTTAAAAAACTTGTTATAGTCTAATTTATCGATTCCTCTGATCATCTTATAAACCTGTATTAAGTCACCACGAATTCTTCTCTCTTTTAGACACTGTAGACCAGTTTTTCTGAGTCTTTCCTCATAACTGGAATCCCACTATCAGCTTTGTCGCTCTTTTTTGTATTCTTTCTAGCATGTTTATATCCTCTCTATGATAAGCACTCCACACCTGTACACAGTACTCCAATCTAGGTCTAACTAATGCTTTATACAGTTTGACTATCACTTCCTTGCTCCTATGTTTAATATTTGTTTTTATCATACTTAACATTGCATTTGCCTTTTTCACTGCTACCTGGACCTGCTCACTCACCTTACCTGTATGATCTAGGTCCCTGGGTCCCTTTCCTTATCTATCTTTCTAAAATTGTTGTCTCTCATTCTGTAATTATGTTCCATATTGGATCTACCCATGTGGATGAATGTACATGTATCTACATTAAACTCCATTTTCCAGCTTACAGACAATTCTCGAATTTTATCTAAATCCGATCTCAATATATCCACTTCTGCTTTAGATGAGACACTACTGCATAGTTTTGTGTCATCAGCAAATTTTGCAATCATGGATCCCATTTCAATGTCCTGCCATGGTGGAGGAGGGACTGTCTCCATGTCCGCCAACCTGTTTTTGTCCACAGCTGTTCATTTTATATTCACAATTAACCTCCAAATTAGGAGGCCTTCCAGCGATCCGCTGCCCAGCTGACGCGCCTGATAAAAGTAAAGTGTCCCATAGCGTTACTGCCGTAGGGGTGTGAGGTTTTAAAGATCTCACATTCAGTTCAAAGGCTCGGCTATATGAGGGCGGTAGCCATATCCTCTCCCTCGCCGCTTTTACTTACCTAGACTGAACCGATACTCATTTAAGACTATGTCGACCCGGGAACCGTTGCTGTCTGAAAAAAAAACATTTCCGCCTCAACTGGGTAATAAACCCAGGACCACTCAGATGCGATTCCAGAGCGATACGCGGCTCCCCAAACGCGCTTGACAGGAGGTAAGACACTTCCCCCCCCCCCCCCACCCCCCCCGCTCGAATACCAGCAGACCAGCAAAAGTTAATATTTTGAGAACCCTTTTTGCAGGTGGCCGCATACGGCTGCAGAACATGGAAGAGAATCCGGTCCAAGTCTAAATGTTATAGAACGGTTCTCAGAATACCTCTGAATGACACAATAGAATGCAGGCATTCGACAAGAGATGGGCATAGAGGAGAACTGGTTTATCAATTCCATCATGGCCAGAAAATGAAAATACTTTGGTCACAACGGTCTTTAGAGAACAGTGATGGAAGGTATGGTGCCAGGCAAAAGAGGAAGGGGTAGACCAAGAAGACGATGGCACCAAGATATCCAGGAATGGCTGGGTATGACTGTTGCGGAGGCTGGAGTTTTGGCAAATGAACGAGTTTCTTTCAGACAGACTGTGATGGGAGCGACGTTCTACAAAGGACATGCTACATGATGATGAATATACACAGACTGCAGATGATCGTGAAATGTTCTTCAGTTTAAATTTGAGTGGGCGGTAAGGAAAATTTACCCTCATGAAAGTTATAAAAATGAGCGCCAGATATAAAAAGATTGACAAGCCCTGGATCCATACCATTTTGACGGATCCAGGACAGGTCATTGAAAATCTTTTTACCGAAATACGCAATTTCTTTATATTTTCTTTGTTGAGCCACAATCCCTAAGTCCGCTGTTGTCATGAATGGACGCTGTGAGAATCCTTGGTGGTCTTTATAACAATCCGAATTCACGGACGGACAGACAACAAAATCGGGGCTGTGGTTTATGCCTAGTACGATCGCTTCTCTAATCGACCCAATTGGTACCTGATGATTTGGGAAGGTTAGAACAGCATGGAAGGAAACTGGCCACCCCCATTTCACATTCATAGGCGTATCAGTCTTTGTAGACCATGAACGTGGCACCCTGTGAGTAGCCTCTCAGGGCGCTAGCCTGGGCGCTGAATATGGAGACCCTGGGCTGTCCAAACTGCAGGATCCCCCTCTCGGCCTCGCCGGTGTAATCCAAAGGAATGCAGAGCATGACAATTTGGCAGCAGCTCAGCTGCAGGAGCTGCCGGAATGAGTTCACAAATTTTGAAACAATCCTCCTTAGGTGCTACCACTCCGGGTTTTCTGTCTGGGTTTACTCCCGTAGCCCTACCCTCTCCCCAGATTTCCAAAAGGCAGTGGAGTCGTTGCCCGCAGATGCTAGTTTACTCGAGACATCCGATGATACTCTCATCGTTCCGAGACTAGTCAGCACTACCTGGGACTTGTGGGTTACTCATCTCCTAGGCGAACTGCCTGAATAGGCTAACGAGCTTCGTCTACCCTAGTTTAGAGTTGACCTTCTCTTAAATTGGCTGCCAACCAAGGCTAATGAGCCCAATATGCCCCATTGTGCCAATCTCACAGAATGTGGCTTCGTACATGAATAGCTACCTTCATCTCCGACGGTAGTTGTTGTCATGGGACTGACCTTTAACCTAATCAAACAAGCACAGAGCCAAACCAAAGGTCAAGGCCGGCGCCATCGCAGACGATGACGACATAATTTATTGTGCTCGCGCTATTTTTAGTAAGGATTAACTGCGCTACGTTTTATCCTCACTCTCTCGTCTCGAGCCGCCCGACCCCGGTGGCAAGTCAAGGATAAGACGACTAGGGACTCCGCATCAAGCACCCATGAAAAAAGACTGCGGAGTCCGGAGTCGAACCACCACCACCTGATCACGAGACCGACTGCGTAACCACTTCGCCACGGAATCCCCAAACCATAGAAGATACAAGCAATGGAGTCAGAAATAAGGACAAGGATTGCATCGGCACAACAGACCTTCAGGGAAGTACATACATTGAACAGACCTTCAGGGAAGTACATACATTGAACAGACCTTCAGGGAAGTACATACATTGAACAGACCTTCAGGGAAGTACATACATTGAACAGACCTTCAGGGAAGTACATACATTGAACAGACCTTCAGGGAAGTACATACATTGAACAGACCTTCAGGGAAGTACATACATTGAACAGACCTTCAGGGAAGTACATACATTGAACAGACCTTCAGGGAAGTACATACATTGAACAGACCTTCAGGGAAGTACATACATTGAACAGACCTTCAGGGAAGTACATACATTGAACAGACCTTCAGGGAAGTACATACATTGAACAGACCTTCAGGGAAGTACATACATTGAACAGACCTTCAGGGAAGTACATACATTGAACAGACCTTCAGGGAAGTACATACATTGCTGGTCTCAACGAATATCAGGATAGAATTAAGGACAATAATCATCCTTACTCACATGTGGCCAATTGCACTATCTGGGCGCGGAAACATGGACTTTAGCGAAGATGGATGGGGGACAAAAAAGGGTGGATGCGTTTAAAATGTGGTGCCACTGTAGAACGGAAAGAGTGAGTTGGACAGAAAGATACAAAGATAATGTCCTCACTAAGGTAGGCGCACAAAGATAAATATGTAAAACGATATAGACATAAATATTGAGTTGGCTGGTATACACCATTTGATATGAAAGTCATCTACAGAAGATACTAGAGGGTAAGATCCCGGAGTCAACCAAGACTCGCCTTTACATCTCAGGCATGAAGAGGTAGTAAAGTGCGATCTTATACTGAACTGGAGAGAGCTGCAGAGGATAGGTTCAAATGGAGAGGCATGCTCAGACAATCTTACAGCCAGTCTTAAGACTGACCAACTAGAGGATAGGGTCAAATGGAGAGACATGCTCAGACAACCTTACAACCAGTCTCAGGACTGTGTGGGATTTAAGTAGCGTGATAGTTGATGGGAGTGAGGGTTCTGACTGACGAGAGAGAGAGAGAGTACTGACTGACGAGAGAGAGAGAGAGTACTGACTGACACGAGAGAGACTACTAACTGACGAGAGAGAGTACTAACTGACGAGAGAGAGTACTGACTGACGAGAGAGAGAGAGAGAGTACTGACTGACACGAGACAGAGAGTACTACCTGACGAGAGAGAGAGAGTACTGACTGACACGAGACAGAGAGTACTACCTGACGAGAGAGAGAGAGTACTGACTGACACGAGAGAGAGAGTACCAACTGACGAGAGAGAGTACTGACTGGCACGAGAGAGTACTGACTGGCACGAGAGAGTACTGACTGGCACGAGAGAGTACTGACGAGAGAGAGTACTGACACGAGAGAGAGTACTAACTGACGAGAAAGAGTATTGACTGACGAGAAAGAGTATTGACTGACGAGAGGGAAAATACTAACTGACGAGAGGGAGAGAGAGAGTACTGACTGGCACGAGAGAGAGGGCACTAACTGGCGAGAGGGGGAGTACTAACTGACACGAGAGAGAGAGAGAGAGAGTACTAACTGACACGAGAGAGAGACAGAGAGAGTACTAACTGACACGAGAGAGAGACAGAGAGAGTACTAACTGACACGAGAGAGAGACAGAGAGAGTACTAACTGACACGAGAGAGAGAGAGAGAGTACTAACTGACACGAGAGAGAGACAGAGAGAGTACTAACTGACACGAGAGAGAGAGAGTACTAACTGACACGAGAGAGAGAGAGAGTACTAACTGACACGAGAGAGAGAGAGTACTAACTGACACGAGAGAGAGAGAGAGAGTACTAACTGACACGAGAGAGAGAGAGAGAGTACTAACTGACACGAGAGAGAGAGAGAGAGTACTAACTGACACGAGAGAGAGAGAGAGTACTAACTGACACGAGAGAGAGAGCACTGACTGACACGAGAGAGAGAGCACTGACTGACACGAGAGAGTACTGACTGACACGAGAGAGAGAGAGAGAGTACTGACTGACGAGAGAGAGTACTGACTGGCACGAGAGAGAGTACTAACTGACGAGAGGGAGAGTACTAACTGACACGAGAGAGAGAGCACTGACTGACACGAGAGAGTACTGACTGACACGAGAGAGAGAGAGCACTGACTGAACCGAGAGAGCACTGACTGACACGAGAGAGTACTGACTGACACGAGAGAGTACTGACTGACGAGAGGGAGAGTACTAACTGACGAGAGGGAGAGTACTGACTGACGAGAGAGAGTACTAACTGACACAAGAGAGTACTGACTGACGAGAGAGAGTACTAACTGACACGAGAGAAAGTACTGACTGACGAGAGGGAGAGTACTGACTGACAAGAGAGAGAGAGAGTACTAACTGACGAGAGGGAGAGTACTGACACGAGAGCGAGAGAGCACTGACTGACATGAGAGAGTAATGACTGACACGAGAGAGAGAGAGTACTAACTGACGAGAGAGAGTACTAACTGACACGAGCGAGAGTACTAACTGACACGAGAGAGAGAGAGAGAGCACTGACTGACACGAGAGAGCACTGACTGACACGAGAGAGTACTGACTGACACGAGAGAGTACTGACTGACGAGAGGGAGAGTACTAACTGACGAGAGGGAGAGTACTGACTGACGAGAGAGAGTACTAACTGACACAAGAGAGTACTGACTGACGAGAGAGAGTACTAACTGACACGAGAGAAAGTACTGACTGACGAGAGGGAGAGTACTGACTGACAAGAGAGAGAGAGAGTACTAACTGACGAGAGGGAGAGTACTGACACGAGAGCGAGAGAGCACTGACTGACACGAGAGAGTAATGACTGACACGAGAGAGAGAGAGTACTAACTGACGAGAGAGAGTACTAACTGACGAGAGAGAGTACTAACTGACACGAGCGAGAGTACTAACTGACACGAGAGAGAGAGAGTACTAACTGACACGAGCGAGAGCACTGACATGAAAAAAAAACCGACTGACGCGAGAGATCACAACATGTTTTAAAGGTCTCTTCACCCATCGCTCTCCTACTGAACAAACACACAATGGTTGAAAGTATGTTGTAAGTCGCCGCTTGATTTTTAATCCCTACAATACCACAGTCCTCAGTCGGAAGGTGTTAAGACTGCAGCTCGGTGGAGGAACGAGATATCGCCCCCAGGGAAAGGTCACACCAACTTAAGACGCGGTAGAGAGCAACAGAGGTCGTTTGCTTCAGAATTAAATGTCAAAGGTGGTGGGGCAGGTCGTGTTAGTAGTGGCGGCTCGCAGCGCAAACTTGCCCGGCTCGGGTCCTCGAAACAGTACGGGGCCGAATACATCGCCGCTGAGGGAGTACTGTTAGGCTAGGACAGGTAAAACATACCGATCAGACTATGTTAGTCAGGGTTAGGTGAAACATACTGATCAGACTATGTTAGTCAGGGTTAGGTGAAACATACTGATCAGACTATGTTAGTCAGGGTTAGGTGAAACATACTGATCAGACTATGTTAGTCAAGGTTAGGTGAAACATACTGATCAGACTATGTTAGTCAGGGTCAGGTGAAACATACTGATCAGACTATGTCAGTAGGATCAGGTGAAACATACTGATCAGACTATGTTAGTCAAGGTTAGGTGAAACATACTGATCAGACTATGTCAGTAGGGTCAGGTGAAACATACTGATCAGACTATGTCAGTAGGGTCAGGTGAAACATACTGATCAGACTATGTTAGTCAGGGTTACTGCTCAAAGTTAAGCAGCAAATCAAACAGGTGAAAGGTGAAACAGCCGCTGCCCGAACAATGAAAATTGTGTTTAAAATCTACCCCAATCTGTTATGGGATCCTCAGAGCCAATCTATTATGGGATCCTCAGAGCCAATATATTATGGGATCCTCAGAGTCAATCTATTATGGGATCCTCAGAGTTCGTACATTGAGCTGAGATTCTACACAAATATGAAGAAGAACAGAGCACTTATGGGTTAAACCGTGTGCAATGACGTTGATTCTTCGACTAAACTAAACTAAACAAGGGAAACTAGGAAGACATGGACAGAACTGGAATGATGGTCAAGGACAGAATTACTTCAGGGTAGGTTAGGTCATCCCGTAATCGGTGAGGTCATTTGGGGCACACATGAAGACATCCTCACAATACCACGTCACCCTTCTCTGTCAGCGACCGCTGCCTGCGCCTCTTCTGTTCGAAGATTGGTCCATTCTTTTATGTTGTCCTCCCACCTCTTTTTGGGACGGCCTCTTCGTCATCTGCCTTGCGCCTTTCCGTGCAGGATCGTATTTGCAAGACCATTTCATCTCGATATGTGACCGTACCAAGCGAGTTTCCTTCTTTTGACAGTTGCCAAGATAGCCATTAATTGATAACTTGTGCTCCAATGGGAGCTGAAAGGTTTTGATAATCTCTATAGCCCTACTTCTCAGCCAGTGTCCTGCAAAATTCTACGGGTTCGGCAAGAAATCGTTACCGATTCACAATAATCGTTACTTTTGCACAGTATATCAGACAGTTAGTCTCAACATCAATAGAAAAAATAGCCAAAAGCAGGGTAGAGTTACAGTGGATAACCATCACACTGTATCATAGCAGTAAATGAGGCAGCGACAAGTTGGCAAAGGAGGGAGCAACACAAGAACAAAACAACAAAAAGAACACACAATCACCTTCCAAGAGAAGAAGACACGAATTCAAGCAATAAGGAAAGTTGAATAAAACGAAAGACAACTATCACTGTTCTTATCGAGCAGAACAAGTGATCCTGTTCCGCTCAAAAACGGGACATAACAGATTGAATAGCCATTTGCATAGGTTAAAATTGGCTACATCGCCAATGTATATGTGTCAGCAGACAGCACAGACATCTGAACATATCCTGCAAGACTGTTACATGCTTAGCCAATTGCGTACTAAGCTCTGGCCCACAGTGACGAATCTACACACAAAGCTGTTTGGAAGCCCCGAAGAACCCTTCACTACGGCAGCCTATCCAGAGAACTGGACGTAACATGTAAATGTAACAGGATAAAAGCATGGCAAACAAGACAAAGAATAGAAATAAGACTTTTTACTGAACACTTTCTGCCCTACGGGTAAACTCCAATTGGATGATGAGCCCATCGAAAATGTCAATGCACGTGTCTTCCTACAACAGGAAATCAATGCACGTGTCTTCCTACAACAGGAAATCAATGCATGTGTCTTCCTACAACAGGAAATCAATGCATGTGTCTTCCTACAACAGGAAATCAATGCATGTGTCTTCCTACAACAGGAAATCAATGCAGGTGTCTTCCTACAACAGGAAATCAATGCATGTGTCTTCCTACAACAGGAAATCAATGCATGTGTCTTCCTACAACAGGAAATCAATGCATGTGTCTTCCTACAACAGGAAATCAATGCATGTGTCTTCCTACAACAGGAAATCAATGCATGTGTCTTCCTACAACAGGAAATCAATGCATGTGTCTTCCTACAAGAGGAAATCAATGCATGTGTCTTCCTACAACAGGAAATCAACAATAACCACAAGAATTATTTTTTTTGCGTTCGCCTTATTTCTCTAATCCCCAAGGAGTGTCTGCGTTACACTGTGGTTTTTATTTTGCGCCTGTCGGCCCAGTGCATCTGACTTCAGCATGCATTTTATGTAAGGGTCTGCTTCCTCCTGCATTTTCTAAGGGTTTGCTTCCCCGGGGTAACGGCCGGTGCTGTGATGGGGATCGAACCCAGCACCTTCTGGTTGTGAGCTGTGCCACTTAACCACTAGGCCACGCCGTCCCCCTAACCACAAGATTTATAAGGAAATCTCAAGCAGGAAAGCGGCGGGTTGGCTCAGCTTCAACCGCAATAAACCAATACTCCAGGAGATGACGGACGTCAAGGCCACGACTCACACCTTCAATAGTATGGTTTTCTCAGCAATGGTGTATGGGTGTGAAGTTTGAAGCCCACACAAACCAGACGCAGAGAAGCTCCGAATTACCGAAAGAGTAACGGAGCAAAGAGTCCTAAATATCTCCATAAGACCACATCATCCGAAATGCCGACATCCCCAACCAAACTGAGTTCTGGAATGTCGTTGACTCTGCATCAATACACACATAGCACAAATAGGTCGGCCATGCCTTCCGCATGACTGGCGATAGATGGACGAGGAAAGTGTCTTTCTGTTAGTCCTACAACGGCCGGAGCTGTCACCTGCCAACAAGATGAAGAAATGACCTGCACCACACCTTTGGACCATTATGGTACTCCAGGACTAAGGACAGACACAGATTGAAGCAGCTTTTGGCTACCTGGCATCAGACAACCTTGTCTGATTGAATACCAGAATTCAAGTAAGCAAATCTATTTATGTATGAAACGAGAAAGTGCACAGGAAGAAAAATGTTTTACATTTTGAGGGCTAAGAATAGTGAGTTCGCTAATGATTAAAGGTCCAAAGAAGAAGCTGAGCTGACTGTAGGTGAGAGACAGCCGTGAGAGTTAACCACAGTAACGGAATATAATATTTGGCACTGATTCGTCACAAACGAAATATAGGGTTTTTCCGTTAAAACCAGGCCTAAAGACTTTTAAATGCCACGAAAAAGATTGAGTTACAAATGAGGAAATACGAGATAGAATTACAACAGCAATAGGGCCTTTTGTAGACCTCTTGGCAACTGTCAAAAGAAGGAAACTCACTTGGTACGGTCACATATCGAGATCAAATGGTCTAGCAAATACGATCCTGCACGGAAAGGGGTATGGCAGACGACGAAGAGGCCGTCCCAAAAAGAGATGGGAGGACAACATAAAAGAATGGACCACTCTCCGTCCAGAAGAGGCACAGGCAGCGGCCGCCGACAGAGAAGGGTGGCATGGTGTTGTGAGGGTGTCTTCATGTGTGCCCCAACGACCTCATCGGTTACGGGATGACCTGACCTGACCTAAGAGAATTGTGTAGTCATATTAAAATATAAATATGGTCTGCCGGGGTCTTTGTGTGTGACAAGGACAAGAATAGCACCACTGCCCAACAGAGAGCATGTCGTAAGAGGTGACTGTGTGACATGGCATAACACCGGCCATGGTTATGTGGTTTGTTAAGAGCAGCATAGACTGCGTCAAACAGGCTGTGGGTCTACTTTGCTCTAGTGTTTGAGTCTACTAAGATGGACTCGCACATCGGTTAACCACCCTCCACGGCACTTGTCCCAACGCAGAGAAGTAATGAGCCGCTCGAGCCTAGCCCGGTAACCAAGAGATCCAGCTCATACCAGAGCTGGAACCTGCACAAGGGTATTTGCCCCTGTAGAAGTCGATTAAGACAAATATATAAGTAGTTCCTTCAGGCACTGCATGTGCCTTATACTCATCATTATCATGTTCTCTATATAACGTCGTTCCAACCACAGTGTGTCTGAAAGAAACTTTTTCGTTTGCAACAAACTCCGGCCTCCGCCACAGTCACACCCAGGCATTCCTGGATATCTTGGTGCCATCGTCTTCTCAACCTACCTCTGCCTCTTTTGCCTGGCACTATATTACGCGAGTGAAATAACAAGAAGGGGAGGTCACTCCTGACACACAGCTGCTGGCGGAAAATTGACCTGGTCAACGACGACTATGAAGGTGGGAGCTGAAAACACCTGGTAATCAGGCTAAGGTCGCACCAGTGACTATAACTGGTAAGTGACCAGAACAACGTTCAGAAAGCAATGGCAAACTACTGAACGTAAAACTCTTAATAAGTGTAAGCCTACTTGGTCGAGGTTGGAAAGCTTGCACACCACAATGATGTTGGCGGGAGTTTTACTACTGGCAGGATCACCCAAGTCGAACAGGTCCCTGGAGAGGGGCCAGACAAAAGGGCTGAGGAGCAGGTGGAGCCCTATAGGTGTTAGTGCTGGACCCATTGGCGAGGCATATGCTCTGGGATGCACCAGTCCATCTCCACTTCGTTGGTGAAATGCATTGTTGTCTCATTCTTTACTTTTTTGTCCTCTATCATCCATCTACATCGATGACGAAGCGATGCAGAAGAGCGGACATGGCACTTCTGCCCCTTTGTGACGATCTTCCAGGTGGCGGGGAATGTCACACATACCATCACTCCAGACGGGTTGGCAGGACGTGACGATCTTCCAGGTGGCGGGGAATGTCACACATACCATCACTCCAGATGGGCTGGCAGAACGTGACGATCTTCCAGGTGGCGGGGAATGTCACACATACCATCACTCCAGATGGGCTGGCAGGACGTGACGATCTTCCAGGTGGCGAGGAATGTCACACATACCATCACTCCAGACGGGCTGGCAGGACGTGACGATCTTCCAGGTGGCGGGGAATGTCACACATACCATTACTCCATACGGGCTGGCAGGATGTGACGATCTTCCAGGTGGCGGGGAATGTCACACATACCATTACTCCAGACGGGCTGGCAGGATGTGACGATCTTCCAGGTGGAGGGGATGCCACACATACCATCACTCCAGATGGGCTGGCAGGACGCGATGACCTTCCAGGTGGAGGGGATGCCACACATACCATCACTACAGATGGGCTGGCAAAACTGACGGAAGAATGATGAGATAGCCGAGCTAGATGAATATGATATGTCCCTGGCAGGACGTGACGATCCTGGGACACCGACACACCGGACTGCCTCCCGTCGGGGATAATCGAAATATGCGTCCATAACTTCCCTTCGCAAACATGATGGCTCTAAGACAACAGACTTTATACCAGATTGGACGTCACCTCATCAAGTGAGGAGAATGTATGCTTTTGTCCGGGAGTCATTGGGCTGTCAAGAGCTGCCAGCGAAAAGGATTATATCATCCTCACTGAACATAACATGCCAACAAACCTATGTGCCTTATGTTATGAGGCGGGCTCAAGTGAAACCGGACTTAACTGCACCAAGTGAACATACGTACGATGCGCATGATGACGTTACTTCTGGTGTAAACAGGACATACCAACCATCACATTTGCAACATTTCAAAATCCTCCAACTCATAGTTTCCTCAGCAGACCATTGAAAACATGGCGGGCGTGATACGGAACCCGTCCAGAGTTGATCAGCGAGCGGTGGTTCAGTTTCTAATAGCTGAAGGATGTCGTCCAGTTGACATTCATTGCTCAAATTGCTGCATCAATTTTGGAGACCTGGTCTCGGAAGATCTTTCGTTAACTCACGTCCTTCTTTAAACATCGTTGTCCAGTTCTTCCCTGTTGTCTTCGACACACTTTTGTCACCATACACTGCCTGCATAATGTGATGAATGTCAACTTGTCGACATCCTTCAGCTGTTAGAAACCGAATCACTGTTTGCTGATCAACTCTGGATGGATTCTGTATCACACCTGCCATGTTTTCAACGGTCTGCTGCGGAAACTATGAGTCTGAGTTTTACGAACTCAACAGTTTGTATGTGCTGTTTACATCAGAAGTGACGTCATCATGGCATTGTACATATGTTCACTTGGTGCAGTTAGGTCCGGTTTCATTTGAACACGTCTCATAGATAACCAAATGTTGTCTAAATTCATCTAGTCGTGTCTTTTGCATGGAGCATGATCCCAAACCAAGGTCTTGTCCCTATATATATTTATATGTGTGTGTGTGCATTTGCTCTCTTTGTATTTCTACATGTAACAATATTTTTTGAACCACCTACCTACATAAATATACTAACAAACTATTGGACTATACAGCCACCTCCGAACTCACTGGTGAGGCTCAGCACAACACACCTGACTGCTGTTGTCCTCATCACTTCTGATGGACTGGATAGCTTTTATTATTATTATTAACAAGCGCATGCCATAAGTCCTTCAAAGCAACATGTCCGCTGAGCGTTCAGCAAACAATTCCTCTCTAATAACAAACAAGAAATAAAGGGCGGCTACTGCGTTTTATAGTTAGGTCTTTCTTTGATTCAAAATTGCCTCCCCCTGAATAATTCCGCATTTCAAAGAAATGCAAATATCTCCCACGAAAAAATAATAATTTGTATGTGCCTACATCTGTTACTCTGTCTGATTTGAATTAGGTTATCTAAGTAGCTAATTTTGATTTTCTTGTTCACCCCAAGTGAAGAAAGTGCCTACATCTGTTACTCTGTCTGATTTGAATTAGGTTATCTAAGTAGCTAATTTTGATTTTCTTGTTCACCCCAAGTGAAGAAAGTGCCTACATCTGTTACTCTGTCTGATTTGAATTAGGTTATCTAAGTAGCTAATTTTGATTTTCTTGTTCACCCCAAGTGAAGAAAGTGCCTACATCTGTTACTCTGTCTGATTTGAATTAGGTTATCTAAGTAGCTAATTTTGATTTTCTTGTTCACCCCAAGTGAAGAAAGTGCCTACATCTGTTACTCTGTCTGATTTGAATTAGGTTATCTAAGTAGCTAATTTTGATTTTCTTGTTCACCCCAAGTGAAGAAAGTGCCTACATCTGTTACTCTGTCTGATTTGAATTAGGTTATCTAAGTAGCTAATTTTGATTTTCTTGTTCACCCCAAGTGAAGAAAGTGCCTACATCTGTTACTCTGTCTGATTTGAATTAGGTTATCTAAGTAGCTAATTTTGATTTTCTTGTTCACCCCAAGTGAAGAAAGTGCCTACATCTGTTACTCTGTCTGATTTGAATTAGGTTATCTAAGTAGCTAATTTTGATTTTCTTGTTCACCCCAAGTGAAGAAAGTGCCTACATCTGTTACTCTGTCTGATTTGAATTAGGTTATCTAAGTAGCTAATTTTGATTTTCTTGTTCACCCCAAGTGAAGAAAGTGCCTACATCTGTTACTCTGTCTGATTTGAATTAGGTTATCTAAGTAGCTAATTTTGATTTTCTTGTTCACCCCAAGTGAAGAAAGTGCCTACATCTGTTACTCTGTCTGATTTGAATTAGGTTATCTAAGTAGCTAATTTTGATTTTCTTGTTCACCCCAAGTGAAGAAAGTGCCTACATCTGTTACTCTGTCTGATTTGAATTAGGTTATCTAAGTAGCTAATTTTGATTTTCTTGTTCACCCCAAGTGAAGAAAGTGCCTACATCTGTTACTCTGTCTGATTTGAATTAGGTTATCTAAGTAGCTAATTTTGATTTTCTTGTTCACCCCAAGTGAAGAAAGTGCCTACATCTGTTACTCTGTCTGATTTGAATTAGGTTATCTAAGTAGCTAATTTTGATTTTCTTGTTCACCCCAAGTGAAGAAAGTGCCTACATCTGTTACTCTGTCTGATTTGAATTAGGTTATCTAAGTAGCTAATTTTGATTTTCTTGTTCACCCCAAGTGAAGAAAGTGCCTACATCTGTTACTCTGTCTGATTTGAATTAGGTTATCTAAGTAGCTAATTTTGATTTTCTTGTTCACCCCAAGTGAAGAAAGTGCCTACATCTGTTACTCTGTCTGATTTGAATTAGGTTATCTAAGTAGCTAATTTTGATTTTCTTGTTCACCCCAAGTGAAGAAAGTGCCTACATCTGTTACTCTGTCTGATTTGAATTAGGTTATCTAAGTAGCTAATTTTGATTTTCTTGTTCACCCCAAGTGAAGAAAGTGCCTACATCTGTTACTCTGTCTGATTTGAATTAGGTTATCTAAGTAGCTAATTTTGATTTTCTTGTTCACCCCAAGTGAAGAAAGTGCCTACATCTGTTACTCTGTCTGATTTGAATTAGGTTATCTAAGTAGCTAATTTTGATTTTCTTGTTCACCCCAAGTGAAGAAAGTGCCTACATCTGTTACTCTGTCTGATTTGAATTAGGTTATCTAAGTAGCTAATTTTGATTTTCTTGTTCACCCCAAGTGAAGAAAGTGCCTACATCTGTTACTCTGTCTGATTTGAATTAGGTTATCTAAGTAGCTAATTTTGATTTTCTTGTTCACCCCAAGTGAAGAAAGTGCCTACATCTGTTACTCTGTCTGATTTGAATTAGGTTATCTAAGTAGCTAATTTTGATTTTCTTGTTCACCCCAAGTGAAGAAAGTGCCTACATCTGTTACTCTGTCTGATTTGAATTAGGTTATCTAAGTAGCTAATTTTGATTTTCTTGTTCACCCCAAGTGAAGAAAGTGCCTACATCTGTTACTCTGTCTGATTTGAATTAGGTTATCTAAGTAGCTAATTTTGATTTTCTTGTTCACCCCAAGTGAAGAAAGTGCCTACATCTGTTACTCTGTCTGATTTGAATTAGGTTATCTAAGTAGCTAATTTTGATTTTCTTGTTCACCCCAAGTGAAGAAAGTGCCTACATCTGTTACTCTGTCTGATTTGAATTAGGTTATCTAAGTAGCTAATTTTGATTTTCTTGTTCACCCCAAGTGAAGAAAGTGCCTACATCTGTTACTCTGTCTGATTTGAATTAGGTTATCTAAGTAGCTAATTTTGATTTTCTTGTTCACCCCAAGTGAAGAAAGTGCCTACATCTGTTACTCTGTCTGATTTGAATTAGGTTATCTAAGTTACTAATTTTGATTTTCTTTTTCACCCCAAGTGAAGAAAATACACAATACTGTTTTTTGTCCATCGTTTCCGAAGAGGACCACATTGTCATCTGTCAACCCTGGAGTGGGTTTGTAGGTGCATGATCAAACCAATCCGAGCCCAAAAGCGTATGTCACACCGAGGGCAGAGAAACACTGTCTGACCGTCACATGGAAGCAATTCGTCTTTTGCTTTCGTGTCACTCGTCTCTGTGCAGCTTCCTTGATTCTTGTCTGCTCCATATGTGTTGTGCCAGAAGAGATTTTACTATGCCAGGTAGAGCGATCAGCAGCAATGTTCTCCCAATTATCAGGGTCAAGGTCGCAGTTCTTCAGAGTGTCTTTGTAACGTTTTATTTGGCGGGGGACGGCGTGGGCTAGTGGTTAAGTGACACGGCTCACAACCAGGAGGTGCTGGGTTCGATCCCCACCTCAGCACCGGCCGTTACCTCGGGGAAGCAAACCCTTAGAAAATGCAGGAGGAAGCAGACCCTTACATAAAATGCATGCTGAAGTCGGATGCACTGGGCGAACAGGCGCAAAATAAAAACTACAGTGTAACGCCTTGGGAAAAAGAGAAATAAGGAAAACACAAAAAAAAAATTTTAATTTGGCCACCGCGAGCTCGCTATAGAATATTTTCTTTGAAGGCTGCTCATCTGACATGCGGACAACATGACTAGTCCATCTATGCTGCGATTTGCACAGAGTTGTGTGGATGCTTATCATACCAGCCCGCGAAAGAACTTTTGTGATCCTATCTTGCCGTTTTATGTTCAGCAGTTTATCAGGCAACCCAGATGGAAGTGGTCAAGCCTCTTCGCATGTCGACTGTACACAATCCAGGTTTCACAGGTGTACAGAAGAGTTGGTAGGACGACTGTACACAGTCCAGGTTTCACAGGCGTACAGAAACGTTGGTAGGACGACTGTACACAGTCCAGGTTTCACGGGCCTACAGAAGAGCTGGTAGGACGACAGTCGCATAAACCTTCAAATTTGTTATAAGCTTCAATACTACAGATGGCGTCTTTACAGGAAGCCTGTATTAATGAACAGCTGTTTCCAAACAACAGCCAACCAGTTAACTATATTTCCTGGTGTTCAACATCAGCATTGACGGCGAGGGCTAGTGGTTAAGTGACACGGTTCACAACCCAAAGGTGCTGGGTTCGCTCCCCAATCACAGCACTGGCCGTTACCCTGGGAAAGCAAACCCTTAGAAAATACAGGAGGAAACACGCCCTTACACAAAATGTATGCTCAAGTTAGATGCACTGGGCAGACAGGTGCAAAATAATAACACAGTGGAATGCACACCGTCTTGGAGAAGAGAAATAAGGCGAAAGCAAAGAAAAAAAACGACAAAAAAATCACAGCAGAGATCACTCAAATTTAGACAGGAGACGCTGTCAGAACACATCAGCAATGCAACTTCTTCGATCAACTGATGCTATGCTTCTAGCCTGGTGAGGTTCTCCTAGTGAAGTGGATATCAGGTCTTCACCAGTTCTCCACAGCTCTTTGAGCATGGTCACTCCTCTGGGCCAGGCTGCCTGTCTTTGGTCTGCATAGGTGGGACAGTACGGCAGGATATGTTCTGGTGTCTGCTTGAATTCTCCACAATTGCATGTGGCAGTGTCTCTAAGACCCCTTCTGTGGAGGTGGGCCTTGAGTCTGCAATGTCCCGTTCTGAGTCTGAAGATCTTTGTCTGCCTATCTCAGCCAAGTTTGTCTATGCTGTCATTTTCTGGCTTGTATTCATTGTGCTGGTCTCTCCATTCCATCCTCATGGACCGTTTGATGGGTGTCTTTGCTTCTTTATAGCTCTGTGGGTGGTGAGTCTGTGTGCCGCCACTTCCGGCTTCTGCTAGCTCATCTGCCTTTTCGTTTCAAAGAATCCCACAGTGGGCAGGAATCCGCTGTAGGAGTAAATCTATTTTTGAGACAGCAATCCGAATGTTATATTTTATTTTGTGTCACAGTCTATCTTGTTTGGGGCTTGAGATGGCTTGGAGTACGCTCCTGGAGTCTGTTAGAATGACCATGAGATGGTTTGGAGTACGCTCCTGGAGTCTGTTAGAATGACCATGAGATGGTTTGAAGTACGCTCCTGGAGTCAGAATGACCATGAGATGGCTTGGAGTACGCTCCTAGAGTCTGTTAGAATGACCTTGAGATGGCTTGGAGTACACTCCTGGAGTCCGTTAGAATTACCATTTTTCTTGTAATTGTCTTTTCTGCTAAGACGGATGTGCCGGACCTATAGGTGCAAATATCGCAGTCAAGCTGTAAACTAGCAACACACCGCATTCCGTTTTCCAGACTATTTTTAGCTACTTGCAAAGCCCTGTTCAGGGCTTGGCAGCGGGAGATTGGGAATGAGCGCAGAAAAAAAAGTTGTCTTTTGCCTGATAAGTATCTATCTCTAGAAAACCACACTTAAAATAACTATACCATCAGTATCTTCATCCCTTCAACCATGTAGTTCAAACATAATTTTCCAGTGTGAAAACTAGTGACTCCGCTGAACAGACTCCGAACTGGTGTATCATGGTGCACAAGCCTGCCAAAGACGGATGTGTCGGACCGAAAGGTGCAAATATCGCAGTCAAGCTGTAAACTAGTGACACAATGCATTCCGTTCTCCAGACTACATCCTGCTACTGGCAAAGCCTTGTTCAGGGCTTGGTAGCAGGAGATTGAGAACGAACGCAGAAGAAGACGAAGAATGATGCAAAAGGAATATGAAGCAATGGGGAAACGATGATGGTACATGTGATTGTGACGCAATACAGTATCCAGACCCACCAATGACCTGTCACAACTTCCAGGAGACATGCGATAGGTGTGACATGCTGGAGGCAAATACAAGGCTATCCGTGTTGCTGGATACTGGATGCATACTGTATGATGTTGTGCTTGGACGCGGAAAGTAAGTGGCATCCTGTTCTTAGTCTGTGTAAACAACATAGATTCTGGCAAATTCATTCAAATTCAGAACAAAATACATAATTTTCAGCAAATGTACTTACCAAAGAATCCTTTTACAAGTAGCACACTGACTTGTTGCAATCAGATTTCAAACACAATTGATGCGGATCTACCAGTTGTCATATTGAAGAATATAGATTCACCTGCATCAACAACAACAATTTATTAATTAGGAAATAAAAAAACAAGATAAATTTAATTACATTTTTTTAAGAAAGTTTTTTCTCTTTTCAGTTTGTTTAAGTTCCTCTCTCTCTCTCTCTCTCACAGAGAGAGAGAGAGAGAGAGAGAGAGCGAGAGCAAGAGAGCGAGAGAGCAAGAGAGAGAGAGAGCGAGAGAGAGAGCGAGAGAGAGAGAGAGAGAGAGAGCGAGAGAGAGCGAGAGCGAGAGAGCAAGAGAGCACGAGAGAGAGAGCGAGCGAGAGAGAGAGCGAGAGCGCGCGAGAGAGAGAGAGAGAGAGCGAGAAAGAGAGAGAGAGCGAGAGAGCGAGAGAGAGAGAGAGAGAGAGAGAAAGAGAGAGATGCATGGTCATGTTTCATAGGTTGCAGACAAAATGTCTACATTACTGTGACATTCATCGAAGCAAATTAACCAGCCACCAATACCAACTAATCAGCAGCCAATTATTTATAATGTAGTTATGTATTGTGATATTGCTCAGTGGTCTCCAGGTAAGGTGTCCGCCTCAGTTGCCGGAGATTGTGGGTTCGAATCACAGTGGAGACCAGAATTTGTTTTCACGTGGATCTTCTGGTAAAAATTTACCGGATCTCTGGATAGTGAGATTGGACTCCCATGTTCTTCTTCTTCTTCTTCTTCGTTCGTTCTCAATCTCCCACTACCAAACCCTGAAAGGACTTAAGTAGCAGAATGTAGTCCAGAGAACGGAATGCGTTGTGTCGTAGTTTACAGCTTGGCGGCGATATTTGCACCTTTCGGTCCAACACATCCGACTTCAGCAAGCATTTTTTGAGTGCCGGGTTAGCATTCCCTCTTCGATCCCTTCTCCTTAGCCAGTCTGCCGTACTGCAGCCTGTTATCCAGGATCACCGCATGGAGGTGTAGAGGGGTCTTGGCAGCTATGGTTCGCTGGCCCTGATGCTAGCAGTCAGCTATGGGTCGCTGACCACTGCAGCTCATGCGCTGCTCAGCATATTGATCCCGGACTCCCGTGTTCAGTTTCGAGCACATTAAAATCTCTTGGCAGTTAGAAATTGAAAAGAGTAGACTTGACAGCCACTGTCCGAACAAAAATAACAAATTATAGTAAAAAATCTACCAAAATTATTACCTTCCCCCAGGCCTAGCAAGTCACAGGAAGTTTTAAAATACCTACTACGGATAGTCTAAGGCATGACAACAGACATTAACATGCTTGTTTGAATACCAGGATTCATGTACTCCGTTGTTCCTCTTTTCAGTCGTTTAAGTTATACTCTCTCTCTCTCTCTCCCTATGTGTGAGAGAGAGAGAGAGAGAGAGAGAGCGAGAGCGAGATGCATAGGTTTCATAGGTAGTATACAAAATGTCTACATAACTCTGACATGCATCATTTCTCTGGTGGAAGATAGTTATTTATGCAGACAAGATCAAGCATTGTTGGGCGGGCCACATGCTACAAAGAATGGATGATCTATAGAGCACAGAATCAACAATATGGTACCGCAGAAAAAAGAAGCGACCACCAACACTCTGGTCTAACTCTCTTGCTTCCCACAAAAACATTCCAAATACCACAAATGGGTGACTCATTATCCACTGGTCCCCCAAGGACCATGACAGAGACCGTTGGAAGAGAAGTTGGGAACCGCAGCGGTGTAAACACCATTGAAGGACAGGTCCAGTAATTAAGTTATGTTATGAATTGTGATCGTTTTGTTACAAGTGGGGAAAAAGAGACCCACTACAGCTGTGGTCTCTCCCTTACAGGAAGCCTGTATCTAAACAACTAGGCATCCACCAATTAACAAATTAATCGGCATACACCGATACCAATTCATCTGCCATGAATACCGATTAATTTGAATGCCAATACCAACTAATCGGCCTCCAATTATTTATAATGTAAACATGTATAATCATGAGGGGTAGCGAGGTCTGGGCTGGACGTCCCTCTCGCCAATGGAAAGGGAAGCGTCTGATACTGTGAAGCCTCTCCTTTCCAGGTGTAGATTGCCGATGGATTCACTGTTCGGCTTGCCGTTCAGGAGTTTCCATGCCAATGGCCTCTTCATGAGAGGACCCGCTTCTTACCGAGCCTGCTGTGGGAATACGGCCGAGTATCCGGCGGTTTAACTGGGCAGGCAGATTGGGCTCATTAGCCTTGGTTGGCAGCCAATCTAAGAGAAGGTCAACTCTGACTCTAAACTCGAGTAGACGAAGCTCATTAGCCTGCTCAGGCAGTCCGCCTAGCAGAGGATGAACTCTGATTTTTAACCCACAAGTCGCAGAGAGTGCAGGCTAGTCATGGAACGATGAGAGTATCATCAGATGTCTTGAGTAGCTAGCATCTGCGGGCAATGACTCCACTGCCTTGTGGAAACCTCGGGAGAGGGTAGGGCTACGGGAGTAAACCCAGACAGAAAATCCGGAGTGGTGGCACCTAAGGCGGATGGTTTCAAAATTGCAAACTCATTCCGGCAGCTCCTGCAGCTGAGCTGGTGCCAAATTATCATGCTTTGCATTCCTTTGTATTATACCAGCGAGGCCGAGAGGGGGCTCCTGCAGTTTGGGCAGCCCAGGGTCTCCATATTCAGCGCCCTGAGGCTACTCACAGGGTGCCACAAGCATGGTCTCCGAAGACTGAGATGCCTATGAATGAATCATGTATTGTGATTTAGTATCCACACTGAGTAAGTTTACTCTTTTGTGTTCCCCTGAAATGGGCGTTAGGTGGCAAGTTACAGTAGCTTTCCTCACATCCTGAGTGCGCTGATGAAGGTGAGCCAGGGTCCTGCAGGCTGTTGTGCTATACTTAGCTCCATCTGCATGTAGCTCACTACTACAGTGATCATATAGATCCCCCACCTCACTAGCCAGACTACCATGAAAGCCTAATTCTAGGGAGGCCTGCATGGAATTGAGGTGGGGGTCTTGGCCACTACAATTTGCCTGAATAACATGTCCCATCAGTATGTTCTGCCTGACCAGATGTTAATCATCTCTCTCCTATGTAATGTGATATGAAATGCGTATTGTAATTACAGTACTGAATAAGTGTTCACCACAGACTATAAAACATATGATCCTGCAAAAAAGTGGGCTGTCCTGAAAATTGAGGAATTTTGATGTTTTTACATTATAATTTAGGGGAGGAAGACTAACGGGTTGGTCAGAAGTATCCATTTGTAGTCCAAGATGAAGATGCTCAGCAAGAAAACATAGTATTCCTGACTGATGCCTCGTCAGTATTAGAAGTGCTAAAACAACACAAAGATGATCTCGAGCAATGTATGTTCTCCCTGATACAGCTCTCAGCAGAACACCCAAGGTTGGTCATACAGTGGATTCCCTCCCACTGCAATATTGAAGGCAATGAAGCTGCAGACAAACTAGCAAAGAATGGAGGAGCATCCCCACAAACAGACCTGAGCATCACATATAATGAGGCCAAGACCACAATTAAAGCCAACTTCAGGGAAAAATGGGTTGATCAACACCCCGACTTCTGGAAAGAGACAACTACCTGGTACTTTAACTTAACTAGAGAAGAGCAAGTCATCAATTTTAAAATGAGAACTGGGCATAACAGACTCAATGGCCATCTTTACAACAAAATGAGGACTGGGACAGATGACCATGTGGGCAGCATACCATGACTGC
Organism: Ariolimax columbianus; assembly: GCA_036924085.1. Classification (NCBI taxonomy): domain Eukaryota; kingdom Metazoa; phylum Mollusca; class Gastropoda; order Stylommatophora; family Arionidae; genus Ariolimax; species Ariolimax columbianus. Next base: position 10,877,536 of record JAVGWX010000024.1, read on the forward strand.
GGAACACATCCTACAAAGCTGAACGCTCACACAGGAGGAGAGAGAACAATACTAGTCTCATGAGACAGATATGAGACAAAAGCTGTATGGAGATAAAACTGCCTTACAAACAAGTATCCTTTGTAAGAGAAATCTGGAAAAACAAAACGGAAAGCCTAAACCTGGACAAAGAAGGGAACAAGCTATGGAAGCTAGTCAGAGCCATGAATGACGAAACCCCGTCAAACAAACAAATTACCATCAAGCAGGGCGAAAACTTGCTCACTGGTAAAAAAGCTGCAAACGCTTTTGTCGATCACTATGCCAGAGCAAACCACATCGAGGTCCCTGCAGATAGGCATACAGACACTAGTGAAGAGCAAAAGGGGCACGACAACATCAGTACGGCACCTGAAGAGCATATGATGGCCAAATTAACAATGAGCGAAATCGAAGAGGCCATGAGAACATTAAAGAAAAGGAAATCTTCTGGAAAAGATGGGATAACAAACGAAATGCTGATGGGGCTGGGCCAAACAGCGAAGAGGAAGCTGCTATCGGTCCTGAACCAAAGCTGGAAAAGGGGAATTGTACCCCAGGCATGGAAAGACGCAGTACTGGTACCAGTACCAAAAAAAGGAAAGGACAAAACAGATCCAAATGGATACAGGCCTATCAGCCTACTGAGCTGTGTCGGCAAACTGATGGAACGTAAACACCAGACTGATGTGGCATCTGGAAGAAAAACGAATACTAATTCCACAGCAAGCCGGCTTTAGACAGCACAGATCCACTGAGGACCAGGTCATCCTCATAGCCCAGGAAATAGAAGATGCCTACCAGGCACAGAAGCACACAGTAGCGGTTTTGGTGGACCTGGAAAAGGCATTTGACAGTCTGGAAAGATGGACTTAGAGTCAAGCTAACAAGAAGTGATGTCTGTGGTAAAATGTACAAGTGGATCAACCACTACCTCAAAAACAGAACGGCCAGAGTCCAAGTACGAGGACAGATGAGCAGAAAGGTGACACTCGAGCAGGGAGTACCCCAAGGGGAAGTACTGTCACCCACACTCTTCCTGGTGTATATAAACGACATTACAGAGAATATACCAAGAAGAGTCCATAGCTCAATGTTTGCAAACGATCTGGCTATGTGGACCTCTGAAAAGAATCTCACCATAGCAAGAAATCGGATGCAGCAGGCCCTAACATCGCTGGAAGATTGGGCGAACTCATGGCTGGTCAAAATAAACGAGGAGACACATGCACAATATTCTCGCTTTCAATCAAACCCCAAAATACCAAGTTAAGTTTAAATGGCAAATTCCTGCAGCCAAACGACAACCCAAACTATCTGGGAGTCACATTTGATCGGCTCATGACATGGAAAAGTCAGATCCAGAGAAACCAAATGAGAGCCAGAGAAAGAATGGCAATCATGAGGAAACTTGCTGGCACAAGCTGGGGAGCAGACGAAAGCATACTAAAGAAACTGTACACTGGAAGAGTGAGACCAGTTCTCGAGTATGGCATTGCGGCATGGACAACAGCAGCAAAGGCGAACTTCGATAAAGTTAGCAAACTTCAAAACCAAGCCATGAGAGTTATAACAGGAGGCATGAAGTCAACGCCAATTGTAGAACATGAAAAGATTACAAAACTGCAATCCATGACCGATAGAAGAGACTGCAGAGCCCAGCTGCAGTCAGAGAAACTCCGAAGACTGACCGACCATCCAATGCACCAGAGACTAAACAATTTGGGAAATGGGAAACTAAAGCGGAGAAACTTTGCAGAAATAACCAAAGCAAAGATGCACGAAGATCCCATAAACGCACTAACAACACCAAAACCCATCACTACTGTACGAAAACCTACCTGGAGGCAGGATATATTTCCAAAGGTGGTAGAAAATATACCAGGTATTGGAAACAAAAACGGCCAGACTGAAAAAGAAAGGAGAGATACTACCCTAAGCTTTATATCGGAAAACTACCCAAGCATGGACTGGACCCATGCATACACCGACGGTTCTGTAACAAACACTACACAGAACGGAGGGGCAGGAGCATTCCTGAACCTACCAAATGGCAGAAAAATAACACTGTCATTCGCTACTGGTAAGTACACAAGCAATTTCAGAGCGGAGGCAGAGGCACTGAGGGCGGCAGTGGAAGAAATGGTGACGCATAAAGAAAATGAAAGCCATATAGTCCTGCTTACAGATGCTCTCTCCGTAGTCACAGCGCTAAAAAGCCAGAAAAACACTGAGCTTAATGACTTAAGAGCAGCACTCTGCAAACTGTGCCAGCAGTCAGCACCAAAAAGGGTAGTGATACAGTGGGTCCCATCACACTGCAACATTCAAGGCAACGAGGAGGCAGACAGACTGTCAAAAGAAGGTGCAAGACTACCACAAACAGATACGTATGACGTACGAAGAGTCAAAACGGCTTATCAAAGCCAGATACATGACCAAATGGGAAACCGAACATACTGGTTACACCAAAAACAATGCCTATTACCAGTTGAACCGAAGAGAGCAGGTCGTTGTCTTCAGACTTCGCACTGGCCACAATATACTGAGGTACCACCTATTCAACAAATTGAAGATAGGTGGTACCGACGAATGCCCGTGCGGTACCGGTAAAATGACCGCTGAACATCTGTTGCAGAACTGCCCGACATATGAGGATCAGAGAGAGCAGATGTGGCCATCACCAGTGGAACTGCAAGACAAGCTCTATGGCTGTGGCGACAGCCTCAGGATGACCGCCGCTTTTTTCGAAAAAATAATGGTTACTGTCTGACTGCGTACGAAGAAGAAGAAGTAAGAGAAATCGAGACCTTGATCTGAGGATGAGCAAAGAAGAAGTGTCCATGACTTAATTTCCATAAGCCACGGTTAATCTATGATATTCTTTCACATGTACCACTGGGGCACCCTCGTACTTTCGCAAAAAATTATTACATAAGAAGCATTTCATTATCTATTTATCTTCAGTCCCCTTGTGTCGCTAGACGTCATGGGGAGGTTTAACCGCTTTTGTTTCATATTTTTGGCGGGCGGAGATCTCCTGGTAACTTATCAGTACAATCCCAGTATGCTACCATTTCCTCCTTCCCCCCCCCCCTACTGGATGGGTCATACATTAAGAAAGTATAACCAGGCAATCCCTGTCATGGAACCCCCAGGGAGGAGAGGCATAGGCAGAACAAGGAATACATGTGGAGACGAGAGCTGGAGACAGAAGTAAAGAAAACAGGAAAAAGTTGGAAGGAAGTCGAAAAGATTGCACAGGACAGAGCTGCTTGGCGAGGGTTGGTTAATGGCCTATGCGCCCCTGGGCGATAGAAGGCGAAAGAGATGTTACCAATCGCTAACCCCTGGAATATACGATCACCTATATTTGAGACTGGCGGTGGTGGAAGCATAAATTAGAGCAAGGTGGACCCACATTTAATTATCAGTCAAGGGATAACATTCTGTTCAACTACAACCAACGCCAACAGCATTGATTTCACTTAAATACTAACTCTTTTGTCATCATTGCTCAGGTATCAATAAACTATTCAAGCATGCAAATGTACTGTTCTGTGCTCAAGTATTTCATTTAACTCAATCAATTAGCCCTAAAAGACAAGTGGGCAACACATTGATGAAGCCAAGCACAGCACAAGATAGGAGGAAGTGGAAAGCTACTCTACTCAGACTACTCGCTCAGTCATTGCGACCCGCCACTTGACGGCTTTTTACTTTTTGTTTCAGTGAGGATTCACAAAAGTGTATGCAAACTCATTTTGGGCAGTCAAGAACATTTAATTCAATAATGTGGTGTAGTTAGATGGTTGTTGTCGGTAAAATGGTCTTTAACTTTAAACAGTTATTACTGTGTTGATTATCGTAAAATTATCGACAAATCATGAGTTTTCTTAAATTAGTAATAATATTACTACTACTCTGTACTCAACTAACTACTCACTCAAGCACTGAGGACTCACTCTCAGGCGCAGTTTAATGCGGGGAATCGGGACAAACGATGCGAGATTGAGAAACATTTCTTTTCTAAATTTCTTACTTTATTCTTTAACTTTAAGATGTCAAAATTGTTGCTGCTATTCATTAAAAACAAACGACAAAATTAATCAATGTAACAAATAACATAATACGCCAATTCTCTAGTTTAAGACAATTCTTACGTTCAAGGATGGACTAGTTCAGTACTACTACTACTACTTTACTAGTTGAGTGAGTTCTAGTCACTGACTGAAGACGAAGAGTGATTCAGTGAAGAAGGTTAGAAGGCGATGGAAACTTTGTGTTCGTTAACAACCTAATTACGCCTGTAAAGTTCTGTTTCATTATTAAATCCGTTCCGCTGTTGCTAAGAAACCACTATGTGACCAATATCTCAGTGATAAGATAGGAGAGATGAATCAAAATCTAGACTTACAAATGTTATCATTTGAGAGGGGCCTAGATGACAGGGCTTCTTTTGAAGCAGAAACAAGAATTGGAAGGGGAGGCCATTCCTGTAAACAATCTAACAGAATCTGCACAAATAACCGTAACTTACCGACAATTCAGGTCTTTATAAAGATGATCTATCTGTCTAAGTAACTTAAACTTTACATCTTTATATTGGTTTAGAAGACTCTGCAAAGTCTATATACAACCAGTTTCATTTACATTACCTTGCTCTAAAAGCTATGCACATCTAATGTATTCTTAAATGCACTTATTGTCCCTGCCTCCACTACCTCAGGTGGCAATGCGTTCCAAGTATTCACCACTCTCTGACTAAAAATATATTTCCTAATATTTAATCTGGACATATCTTAATTTGTATCTATGCCCTCTTGTTCTTGTGGGTGGTTGTATTTTGAAAAACTTGTTATAGTCTAATTTATTCGTTCCTCTGATCATCTTATAAACCTATATTAAGTCACCTCGAATTCTTCTCTTTTCTGGACACTGTAGGCCGGTTTTTCTGAGTCGTTCCTCATAACTGTAATTCTGGAATCCCACTATCAGCTTTGTCGCTCTTTTTTGTATTCTTTCCATCAAATTTATATCCATGCTATGATAAAGAATCCACACATGTACACAGTACTCCAATCTAGGTCTTACTAATGCTTTATACAGTTTAACTATCACTTCCTTGCTCTTATGTTTAATATTTATTTTTATCATACCTAACATTGCATTTGCCTTTTTCACTGCTACCTGAACTTGCGTACTCACCTTACCTGTATGCTCTATTATAACCCCTAGGTCCCTGTCCCTTTTTATCTTCTTAATAATGTTCTCGCCCATTCTGTAATTATGTTCCATATTGGATCAAGCCATAGCACAGGAAATAGAGGATGCATACCAAGAGAAAAAGCATACAGTAGTGGTTTGGATGGATCTAGAGAAGGCATTTGACAAGGTGTGGAAAGAGGAACTTAAAGTCAAGCTACGAAGAAGTGAAGTATCTGGAAAAATGTACAAATGGATCAGCCACTACCTCGAAAACGAACAGCCAGAGTTCAAGTACAAGGGCAGATGCGCAAAAAGGTGACACTGGAGCAGGGAGTACCTCAAGAGGGGGTACTGTCACCCACACTTTTCCTGGTGTATATAAACAACATCACATAGATTATACCAAGAAGAGTCCACAGCTCTATGTTTGCAGACGATCTGGCTATGTAGACGTCTGAAAAAAATCTCACCGTAGCAAACAATCGGATGCAGCAGGCCCTAACATCGTTGGAGGAGTGGGTGAACTCATGGCTGGTCAAAATAAACGAGGAAAAAACAACATGTACGATATTCTCGCTTTCAAATAAACCACAGACCACCAAAATAAGTCTTAACGGCAAATATCTGCGACCAAACAACAACATAAACTACGTGGGAGTCACATTTGATCGGCGCATGACATGGAAAAGTCAGATCGAGAGAAACCGAATGAGAGCCAGACAAAGAATCGCAATCATGAGGAAACGTTCTGGCACAAGCTGGGGAGCAGACGAAAGTATACTAAAGAAACTGTACACTGGAAGAGTGAGGCCAGTTCTCGAGTATAGCATTGCGGCATGGACAACAGCAGCAAAGGCGAACTTTTATAAAATTAGCAAACTTCAAAACCAAGCCATAAGAGTTATAACAGGAGGCATGAAGTCAACGCCAATTGTAGAACTTGAAAAGATTACAAATCTGCAATCCATGACCGACAGAAGAGACTGCAGAGCCCAACAGCAAGCAGAGAAACTCAGAAGACTGACAGACCATCCAATGCATCAGAGACTAAATAGATTTGGAAAAGGGAAACTAAAGCGGAGAAACTTTGCAGAAATAGCCAAAGCAAAGATGAGCGAAGACCCTATGAACACCGTAACAATATCAAAGCCCATCCCTACTGTACGCAAACCCACCTGCAAGCAGCATATCATGCCGGAGGTGGTATAAAATATACCAGGTATTGGAAACAAGAACAGCCAGACTGAAAAAGAAAAAAGAGACATAACCCTAAGGTACATAACGGAAAACTACCCAAGCATGGACTGGACCCATGCATACACCGACGGTTCTGTAACAAACACAGCACAGAACGGACCGGCAGGTGTATTCCTGAGCCTACCAAATGGTAGAAAAATAACACTGGCAACTGGAAAATTCTCAAGCAATTTCAGAGCGGAGGCAGAGGCACTAAGGACTGCGGTAGAAGCAATGCTAACAGGCGAAAGCAATGAAAGCCAGATAGTCCTGTTTACAGATGCCCTGGCCGTAGTTACTGCACTAAAAAGCCAGACAAATACTGAACTTAATGATTTAAGAGCAGTACTCTGTCAACTATGCCAGCAGTCCGCAACAAAAAGAGTAGTGGTACAGTGGGTTCCATCCCACTTTAACATCCAAGGCAACGAGGAGGCAGACAGACTGGCAAAAGAAGGTGCAAGACTACCACAACCAGATTCTAGTGTGGCCTACAAAGAGTCCAAAAGGCTTATTAGAGCCAGATACATGACCAAATGGGAAACAGAACATACTGGTTACACAAAAAATGATGCCTATTACCAGTTGAACAGAAGAGAGCAGGTCGTGGTCTTCAGACTCCGTACAGGCCACAACAGACTGAGGTATCACCTATTCAATAAACTGAAGATAGGTGGCACTGACAAATGCACTTGTGGTACAGGGAAAATGACCGCTGAACATCTGCTGCAAAACTGCCCGATATACGAGGACCAGAGAAAGCACATGTGGCCATCACCAGTGGCAACACTAGACAAGCTCTATGGCAGTGTCGACAGTCTCAGGATGACCGCTGCTTTCTTCGAACAAATACAGGTTGACGTCTGACAGCGTACGAAGAAGAAGAAGAAGAAGAAGAAGAAGAAGAAGAAGGAGAAGAAGGATCAAGCCATGTGGATGACTGTACATTTATCTACATTAAACTCCATTTGGCAGCTTACAGACCATTCTTGAATTTTATCTAAATCCGACCTCAATATATCCACTTCTGCTTTAGATAAGACACTACTGCATAATTTTGTGTCATCGGCGAATTTTGCAATCATGGATCCCACATCAATGTCCAAATCGTTTATATATATCAAGAATAAAAGTGGTCCGTAAACCGAGCCCTGTGGCACTCCACTTTATGCCCACCCTCTGCCTTATTCCCGTTAACCAATGTTCAATTCAGTTGGCAACTTCCCCACCTATTCCATGTGATTTTAACTTTCGAAATAATCCTTTATGATGTATTCTATCAAAGGCCTTTGCAAAATCTAGATAAATAACGTCCACTTTATCTATCATTTTAGTAACCTCCTCCATGAATTCAAATAGATTTGTTAAGCATGATCTCCCTCTAGTAAACCCATGCTGACTATTTCTGATTAGATTAAACTTGTCTAAATGCATTACAATGTTTTCTTTGATTATTGACTAACAATTTACAGACTATGCTCTTTAAACCACTTTGGTATCTATCTATCTATCTATCTATCTATCTATCTATCTATCTATCTATCTATCTATCTATCTATCTATCTATCTATCTATCTATCTATCTATCTATCTATCTATCTATCTATCTATCTATCTATCTATCTATCTATCTATCTATCTATCTATCTATCTATCTATCTATCTATCTATCTATCTATCTATCTATCTATCTATCTATCTATCTATCTATCTATCTATCTATCTATCTATCTATCTATCTATCTATCTATCTATCTATCTATCTATCTATCTATCTGTCTGTCTGTCTGTCTGTCTGTCTGTCTGTCTGTCTGTCTGTCTGTCTGTCTGTCTGTCTGTCTGTCTGTCTGTCTGTCTGTCTGTCTGTCTGTCTGTCTGTCTGTCTACCTACCTACCTACCTACCTACCTACCTACCTACCTACCTACCTACCTACCTACCTACCTACCTATCTATCTATCTATCTATCTATCTATCTATCTATCTATCTATCTATCTATCTATCTATTTTCAGTCCACTGTGTCGTTAGACGTCGTGGAGATGTATGGCCACTTTTGATTCATGTATTTTAGCAAGCGGAAATAGCTGGCGACTTGCCATGTCAATCCCAGTATCTGTTACTGGCACCTGGAGTATTCAGTACAAGTCCAATTGCCATCTCCGCATCGAAGGTCGGCTGCAATGCATCTCCAGTATACTTTATCTCTCTCCGTAATGACGCAATCTGAGAGGCTATTTCCAGTCCATCTTCTGATGTTATCCACCCACTTAAAACGTCTGCCTCTTGAACGGCTGCCTTCCACCCTACCCTCTAGTGTAGTCTTCTTCAAGGACCCGCGACCTCCAGCACCAGAGGCGAACACTCTACCTCGAAACCCCCATTCTTGCTATTTGAACAAAATCCTGTTGAAGTCGAATGTGTCGGACCGAAAGGTGCAAATATAGCAGCCAAGCTGTAAACTACAACACATTTCTTTCTCGTGACTACGTTCTGCTACTTTTCAACATAGGAGCAAGGAAGTGATAGTCAAACTATATAACGCATTAGTTAGATATAGATTAGAGTACTGTGTACAGGTGTGGAGTTCTTATCATAGAGGGGATATAAACATGCTGGAAAGGATACAAAGAATAGCGACAAAACTGATAGTGGGATTCTAGAATTACAGTTATGAGGAAAGACTCAGAAAAACCGGCCTACAGTGTCTAGAAGAGAGAAGTCACGTCGAGGTGACTTAATACAGGTTTATACGATAAGTACAGGAAAGGTCAAATTAGACTATAACAAGTTTTTTTCTCAAAATACAACCACAAACAAGAACAAGAGGGCACGGATACAAATTAACTAAATAAAGGTCCAGACTGGATATTAGGAAATATTTGTTTAGTCAGAGAGTGGTGAATGCTTGGAATTCATTGCCACAGGAGGTAGTGGAGGCAGAGACAATTAATGCATTTAAGAATAGATTGGATGCGCATATCTTTTAGAGCAGGGTAAAGTAAATGTGACCGGTTGTCTACAGACTGATGAGTCTTCTAAACCAGTATAAAGACGTTAAGTTAAGTCAAGTTAAGTCAGTTAAGTCAAGTCAAGTCAGTTAAGTCAAGTTAAGTTAAGTCAGTTAAGTCAAGTTAAGCTAAGTCAAGTCAAGTTATGTCAAGTTAAGTCAAGCCAAGTCAAGCCAGGTTCAGTCAAGTCAAGTTAAGTCAAGTCAGGTCAAGTCAAGTTAAGTTAAGTCAAGTCAAGGCAAGTCAGACCAGGTCAAGTCAAGTCAAGTCAAATTAAGTTAAGTCAAGTTAAATCAGTGTGGGAAGATTGACAATGCCGAACGGAGCAAAAAGCATTTGACACACATCCCTTAACATGTAAAACAATGGATCGTATTAGAGGTAGGTCCAAGATGTTGAGCAGAGCATAAGCTGCAGCGGTCAGCGATCCATAGCTGACTGATAGAGTAGGAGCCAGCGACCCTTCTACACCTATTCGCAGTGGTACTAGATAACAGGCTGTAATAGGTCAGACTGGCTAAGGAGAAGGGATCGAAGAGGGAAGGCTAACCCGGTATCCAAAAATGATTGCTGAAGTCGGATGGGTCAGACATAAAGGAACCGATTTCTGATGATACAACGCATTCCATTCTCCGAACTTCTTCCTGCTAAGCCATTTTCAGGGCTTGGTAGCAGGAATTTGAGAACGAACGAAAAAGAAGTATTGAATTACATTTTTATTATATTATTTCTTAAAAGCAACTTCGCATATAGTAGACCATATCAATGTGGAATAAAGTCGCTTCTGAGTCCTATCAAGGATTAGAGATCTTGAAATTTAAGCTTACTTACTTCCTTTGTCCTAGACCCCACACTTACTTACTTCCCCTGTTTTGGCCCACACTCTTACTTACTTCCCCTGTCCTGGGCACCGCTCTTACTTACTTCCCCTGTCCTGGCCACACTCTTACTTACTTCCCCTGTCCTGGCCCACACTCTTACTTACTTCCCCTGTCCTGGCCCACACTCTTACTTACTTTCCCTGTCCTGGCCCACACTCTTACTTACTTCCCCTGTCCTGGCCCACACTCTTACTTACTTTCCCTGTCCTGGTCCACACTCTTACTTACTTCCCCTGCATTGGCCCACACTCTTACTTACTTCCCCTGTATTGGCCCACACTCTTACTTACTTCCCCTTGTCCTGGGCACCACGCCAGACATCATGTTTCCAATGTCCATCCACGTTGATTGCCTTGTCACTCGGCCTCAACAAGTCATCCATATTGGATGTTTCCAGAAGATTTGGGCAGATCATCAGGTGGTCTGGGTCTTGTGTTGCTCCACAGTCCCACGTCTCATCATCCCTGTATCCCCATCTCTTTAAGTTCTTCCTGTATCGTGATACACCAGTTCCAAGTCTATTTAGTGACTTCCATGTTGCGTGAGGCAGGTGGATGTCTAGGTGCAGGTTTCTCCCACAGCTTGGTCCAGGGAACCTTCGTCAGTTCATTGCATTTTTCGATGCTGCGTTTTCTGGGACTAGTCTGAAGGGACTGACTTGACTTAACTTGCCTTAACTTGACTTAACTTGACTTAACTTGACCTGGCTTGATTTAACTTGACTTGACTTGCCTTAAGTTGACTTGACTTAACTTGACATAACTTGACTTGACTTGACCTGACTTGACTTAACTTGACTTGACTTGACTTGACCTAACTTGACTTGACGTAACTTGACGACGTAACTTGACTTGACTTGACTTAACTTAACTTGACTTAACAACATAACATCTTTATTCTGGTTTAGAAGACTCATCAGTATGTGTACAACCAGTCACATTTACATCACGCTGCTCTAAAAGCTATGCACATCCAATCTATTTTTAAATGCATTAACTGTCCCTGCCTCCGCTACCTCCTGGGGCAAGCATTCACCACTCTCTGACTAAAAAAATATTTCCTAATATCCAATCTGGACCTTTCTTTAGTTAATTTTTATCTGTGCCCTCTTGTTCTTTGTGGTTGTATTTTGAAGAAAAAACAACTTGTTATAGTCTAATTTAACCTTTCCAGTAATTATCTTTTAAATCTGTATTAAGTCACCTCGAATTCTTCTCTTTTCTAGACACCGAGTCTGTAAGAAACATAGCTTAGATTTGAGTCTTGTGCACCGCACGTGGTATACATACATAGGGTGCCTTTGGTCGATTGCCTGTTTCTCTCTGTGAATTTTTGATGCGACTTTGCTTCGTGATTCAGGTAGTGCTACATCGATTATGAGGTATATTTATCAGTTGGAGTAGGTTTTAGGCACTCCGTTACCTTTTCGGCCAATCCCATTTATTGCTGTACAAATCAATTTTGAGTTTTTTGTTTTATTTATTATTTTGTTTTGCGTTCGCCTTATTTCTCTATTCCCCAAGGTGGTGTGCTTTGCACTGTGGTTTTTATTTTGCGCCTGTTGGCCCAGTGCATCCGACTTCAGCTTGCATTTTATGTAAGGGTCTGCTTCCTCCTGCATTTTCTAAGGGTTTGCTTCTCCTGGGAAACGACCGATGCTGTGATGGGGATCGAACCCAGCTCCTACGGGTTGTGAGGGGTGTCATTAAACCTATTTAACCAATTTTAGTTTGACATAAGTTGAGTTGTTCCAAACTGATGCGGCGCCTTCAACTACAAATAAGCAGAGGGCAAGCACAGATATTCGGAGGACACAATTTTAACGTCTTTATACTGGTTTAGAAGACAGCAGAATCTCTATACAACCAGTTTCTTGAAGGGTTGTTAACCGCTGTGCGAGTCCATCTTAATTGACTCAAACACTATATCAAAGTAAACCCGCAGCCTGTTCGGCGCCATCTATGCTGCTCTTAACAAACCCCATAACCATGGCCGTTGTTTTGCCATGTCACACATGTCTGTGAGGCAGTGGTATTAATCATATCTTTGTCATACACAAACACCCCGGCAGACCACTTGGCTTTGCTCCTCATGTAGTCAATTTTTTAATTATATTATTAATCGCATGTATCTTCTTCTGCAAAATTCAAATTAAAAATCTACTCAAATTATTCCAGGGATTCTCGTCCCACAGAGCATATTTTGCCAAACAGGGGACTGTGTGGTCAAAGCAACAGGTCTTGGTTATGTGGTTAGCGAAGCAGCTTAGATAGTGCATGAAAGGCTGCGGGTCAACCTTGCTCTAACTTACGCTTCCACCTCCACCAGTCTCAAAAATAGGCGATTGTATATTCCAGGGGCTAACAGATGCTGGAATTGACCTGGCAAGCCACCAGTGCATTTTCACCTGTCAAAACATATGAAACAAAGGAGGTCTCACCATCCCACGACGTCTAAAAACATAAGTGGACTGAAGATAGATAGATCTTCTTCTGTGTTCGTTCTCAATTTCCGGCTTCCAAACCATGAACAAGGCTCTGCAAGTTGCAGAATGTAGTCAGGAATGCGTTGTGTCGCTAGTTTACAGCTTGACTGCGATATTTGCCCTTTTCCGGCCGACACATCCGTCTTCGGCACCTCGCATGTATTCTTAGCTTAATCTTTATTGCTGTTATGGATAACAGGCTGCAGCAGGGCAGACTGGCTAAGGAGAAGGGATCGAAGTGGGAATGCTTACCCGGTACTCATAAAATGTTTGCTGAAGTCGGATGTGTTGGAACGAAAGGTGCAAATATCGCAGTCAAGCTGTAAACTTCGACGCAATTCAGCTACTTAAGCCCTTTCATGGTTTGGTAGCGGGGTGGGAGATCGAGAACGAACTAAACCAAGCCAACCCATAATCAATTCGCCACTGACATGAACAGAGAAGAGAAATAGAGATTCGTTTCTTACGGTTTTATTCGGTAAAACCGGCGTCTATCAAGGGAGATAACAAAACAAATTTCATTGATTTATCAATCGCCTGGCAGAGCTTTAACTGTCATTTACATTTCGGAATATATATTCAACAGCGCTCTCGGCTTTCAAGTTTAAACATGACGGAAACTGAACAATTCTGGGTTCCAATCGAATCTAATCCAAAAGTACATTCTTGTTGCTTCTTTTTCAAATGTTTGACTGCTTTTCTATGTGTGTTGTAATTGATTCCGTTCAAAACATGGCTTTTGGTGACTCAGAAGACAAAGCTCACATTTTGTATACGGCTTTCATTGTCACAACATTATCATGACACCCAGCAGAAGATTTCGTTAATATGTATTTATTTTAAGTTAAATGTATTCAGTTATATATTTTGAACATTACTATATTCATCATTTCATGACTTTTCTCATTTTAAAAGTACGTTTTCTTGTATTTATTTCTCGTTTCAGGTTATCAACAAGGTAAATCAATGAATACCCAGTGTGCAGGGTCACTGCATCAATTAGATCTTTTTAATGAAAACGGGTGATGAACAAAGAATGAAATGATATTAATCATGGACTTGTACACTTTGGAGATAAGATAAAATGCTCAAGCTAGCTTTGGATTGTCTCATAATCATATACAAAAATAATCAAAATGCTAGTTTAGTTAGTATTACTTAGCTATCAATTTATTATTACTATTATTATTGCCAGATCATATAAATTTCTTCATCTGTCTGTGTTCAGGATTTTTTGTCATGCTTGATTTGTAGTGCCGTTGCTAGGATGAAGTCTACAGATCTTTCCAGATCAGGGCGGCGGCTCAATAGATTCTGTGTCAGTTCGGGTCTTTCTGGCCAGGTTTGCCAATGTAATTGTAGGTCTCTGTATATTAGGCAGCTATGTATGATGTGTTCAGGGGTCTGGACACCGGTTCCTCATGAGCAGTCACTTGTTTGTGATATCTTGAGGCTATGTAGGAGACCCAGTAGTCTGCGGTGGCCTGTCCTCAGGCGAAAGATGGTGGTTTCTTAGTGTCTGAGATACTGGTGGATTGGGTCAGGTCTATTGCTAACGTCCATGCCTTACTTCATTTGGAGTTCTACTTATTGAGGATGATAGTTTTTGCCACTGTAGGGCACTGGATAAGTTTCTCCATCCTGTCACCTGCTATGGAAAGGGCATCGGCTCTCTTGTTCCCTCTTCCACAAGGGGAGGGTAGACACTTAAGATCAACTGTTGTGGTTTTTAAAAATTTGATTGAGCTCTGATCTGATTTCCTGCAACAATTGTTCACCACTTGTGTTTTATATTGCTTCTAGTAGTGACCTGTAAAAAAAATAGACATAGGAAGAATACACAGAGAAGGGATGATATATTATTGGATATTCATAATTATACTCATTGGATATTCATAATTATTCTTATTGGATATTCACTTATTTGTATTCATAATTACACTTATTGGATATTCATAATTACACTTATTGGATATTCATAATTATACTTATTGGATATTCATAATTATTATTATTGGATATTCACTTATTTGTATTCATAATTATACTTATTGGATATTCATAATTATACTTATTGGATATTCACTTATTTGTATTCATAATTACACTTATTGGATATTCATAATTACACTTATTGGATATTCATAATTATACTTATTGGATATTCACTTATTTGTATTCATAATTACACTTATTGGATATTCATAATTACACTTATTGGATATTCATAATTATACTTATTGGATATTCATAATTATTATTATTGGATATTCACTTATTTGTATTCATAATTACACTTATTGGATATTCATAATTACACTTATTGGATATTCATAATTATACTTATTGGATATTCATAATTATACTTATTGGTATACATAATTATTCTTATTGGATATTCACTTATTGGTATACATAATTATACTTATTTGATATTCATAATTATTCTTATTGGATATTTATGATTGTTATTATTGGATATTCATAACTATTTAGGATGTTCATGATTATTATTAGATATTCATATTTATTATTGGATATTCACATATATTGTTATTGGATATTCATAATTATTGTTGTATTCTTATTGGATATTCCTGAATAGTGTAATTGGATATTCCTGATTAGTGTTATTGGATATTCCTGATCGTTATTATATTCTAATCTCCTCTCCCTCCCGTACAGTATTGCCATGGTCTGGGTGTGGACTGCAGCTGGAACTTTGTCGACGTGTATGGCCTTGACCCTGACCTCTTGGCCATGGTTCCAAGGCCAGTGGCAGCTCTTGTGCTGCTGTTCCCCGACACAAAAGTAGGTCATTGTTGCTGTTGTTGTTGCTGCTGCTGTTGTTGCTGCTGCTGTTGTTGCTGCTGCTGTTGCTGTTGTATACAGACTCTGCAGGGTCTTCTAAACCAGTATAAAGATGTTAAGTTAAGTTAAGTTAAGAATGCCGTTGATGAGTAAGTTACTCTTTTGTGCACCCTGATAAATAAGTTAAGTTGGGGGTTATAGTAGCTGTCCTCACATCGTTAGCATGCTGATGGTGCCACATCGATTCCCCACCTCATTAGACAGACTGAAACTGCCAGTCTCTGAAGAGAACTGCATGGAAGTGAGGTGGGGTTTGGTGGGTATATTTTACCGGACCCTGACTAACATAGTCTGATCAGTATGTTTACCTGACTAGACATTAGTCTCCTCTCCCCACCTGACACTGACTAACCTTGTCTGATCAGTATGTTTACCTGACCAGACATTAGTCTCCACTCCCCACCTGACACTGACTAACCTTGTCTGATCAGTATGTTTACCTGACCAGACATTAGTCTCCACTCCCCACCTGACACTGACTAACCTTGTCTGATCAGTATGTTTACCTGACCAGACATTAGTCTCCACTCCCCACCTGACACTGACTAACCTTGTCTGATCAGTATGTTTACCTGACCAGACATTATTCTCCTCTCCCCACTTGACACTGACTAACATAGTCTGATCAGTATGTTTACCTGACCAGACATTATTCTCCTCTCCCCACTTGACATTGACTAACCTTGTCGAATCAGTATGTTTTTGGATGTTATTGTGTTGTAAAAATGTGAATCCGTACAAGATGGAGACCAAAACAAGTCAAACAACTAAAATTTATAACTTTCTTCAAATTTATCCTATTTTCAACAGTCCACGAAAAATATTTCCTATTGTTACCCGTCCGCAGTTGTAACAATGTTGGAAAATACTGCTCTAGTAGCATTTGTTAGGTCAGCTTCTCATCTGCAAGGCATCATGTGGTTTGGAGACAAAAATAGTTCTCCCCCAAAATGAGCTATTGGCTCATCTGTCTTAATAATAAGTTTGCTTAAGTGTGAAAGGCCCATTGCGTCGAACAACCACTACCATGTCCAACTGCTGAGGCTGTGTTCATGCGTAGTGTGTCGCCCGAAGTCCCTACAGACTCTCCAGCAGAGAACTTCGCTGCCTTGGGATGTGGGCTGTGAGGAGTATGTGTTAGACCAATGTTTTTGTCAGGCATTCTGTGTTTGTCTGTGTCTGACTCCATGTTTTTTTCATGTTCCGTCACCTCAATCTCCCCCCCACCCCCACCCCTTCCGAGACCTTTGGTTTATGTCCATCTTCGGTTAGCGTGACCCTTGCTGTACTGAGAATACGAGGTTAGGGGAGGGGAAGGAGGAAGGGGGGCTTAATTCCGAGCAGGGAGCTCCCTGAGTCGTAATAACCTGGACTGAATTCTGGTGTGCAGTTAAGCGAACGTTGACCTCCGCCTTGGACTGGTTCCCCACGGCTTGACCCAGGCATGAAATACAACAAAAGGCAGCATAACAAACAGGATAGCCGATTGAAACCACAGAATAAAGTCCTTGACACCACCTGGTAGCGGAGTTGAGGAATTTTAATCTAAACAGGAACGAGCAAACATCAGAAAACGACACAAACACCAGAGCGAGTCAGGAGCGCGGCCATCTTACTTGCAAGTCATCTGCCTAGGGAGTCCCCCATTGTCTTCAGTTGCCTTTGTTGCGCCAAAACCTCATCTGTAAGACATCAGGTGGTTTGGAGTCCAAGTAATGGTCCTTTTTCTTGATGATCTTTCTTCCAGGGGCACAAGTCTCATTCACCCAAAGTACCGACCTGGTTTTAGGGCATCAAAGTCACGTACGTCTTGCCTTCTCTTGGTCTGCCCTGTAAGACCAGTAGGTTTGGACTTTCCCATTAGAAGCTATATGGGACAAGCACCTATGGAGCTCCACTGCAGGCAATGACAGCATTGAATATATTGAACTCACACAGTTTACCTGTCAGATTCAGCCAATAAAACCTGAACACCATATCCACAAAAACATGTGCACCATATCCACAAAAACCTTAACACTATATCCACAAAAACATGTACACGTTATCCACAAAAACCTGTACACTATACCCACAAAAACATGTACACTATATCTACAAAAACCTGTACACTATATCCTTGACAACATGTACACCATATTCACAAAAACCCATACACTATATCCACATAAACGTGTACACCATATCCACAAAATCCCATACACTATATCCACAAAAACCTGTACACCATATCCATGAAAACATGTACACACCATATCTACACCATATCCACAAGAGAAGCAGACGACATCAACACCCCACTCAATGGTACAAGATTACCGACTGCGCCAAGCCATTTTCCTATAATTGATCTTCCCTTCTAGCAGCCCCTGGATTTTATCGGAGACCTCCAGAAGGATTTCCCGACGGACCTGTACTACACCAAGCAGACTATTAGCAATGCCTGCGGCACAGTAGCCATTGTTCACGCCCTGGCCAACAACAAGGATAAGATCAAGTTTGACGGTAAGCAGAAGTGTATGTATTGGGTTGAATGGTTGAGCTCAAGTGTAGAAGACTTTCCAACTCATGAATTGTTCGCTTCATCGTGTTTCTCTCATGTTGCTCTCATCATTGGGTCTTTCCGTTTTGTCAGATGATAGTATATTTTGCTTTGAAAAAAGGGATTTAACTGCAATTCATGACGATAACGAATTTGACTCGTAAGACCAATCCGAACAGAGAAGTGTCTTTCACAGTGTGTGCAAGGAAAGTCGAGCCGTTGGTGGCATCGCATGGTCTGGCATGTCTTCTCAAATGCTGAGTCCTTAGCCTATCCGCAATCAGAATCTCCTTTGTCTGTATTCCATGCTTAATGATGTCCCTCCATGCACATGATCCATGCGTCCTGTTCGCATGATTCCAAATCGATGCCCACATCATTCATATTCCGCTTGCTTATATCCTTGTACCGCAGTAGTGCCCGGCCCCTGAGACCTTTCCCCAACTGTAATTCCCCATAGAGAAGATCTTTTGGTATTCTGCCATCATCCATCCTCCGAGATTGTCCCAGCCATCGGAGCCTTCGAAGACTAAGCACGAAAAAGATTGTGACAGTGCCTGTTGTCTCCAACTCCTCTGCGTTGGTGATCTTGTCTTGCCACCCAACCTCCAAGATTCTGCGCAGGCAGCTCATGAATGTTGCTCTACACAAAGCATAAAGAAACCGCTGCAGCTGGCCCCTTTGCAGGAAGCCTGTATCAAGCCACTTACATGTGCCAAAAAGCCTGAATGCAGAAGAAAAAGAAAACATAATTTTTAAGACGAATGCCAGAAACAGAAAAAAAATTCTTAGAGGGTTACAGCGAAACTATTCTTTGCTCCCCGGATTTCCTACTCGGACCTAGTACGCCGCAGAAAAAAAAATGGCAAAAAGAATTTTCTATAGATAACTTTGGCTATATGGCAGCAGAATTCACCTGCTTGTTTTCTTTCTTCCTCTGTGTTCGTTCTCAATCTCACATTCCAAGCCCTGAACAGGGCTTTGCAAGTAGCATGGTGTCGTCCAGAGAACGGAATATGTTGTGTCACTAGTTTACAGCTTGACTGTGGCATTTACACCTTTCGGTCTGACACATCTTCGGCGGCACCTGCCTGCAAGTAATCAAAGCCAACCACCTTGAAATATAAAAAAAACTGCAGTACTACAGGGGCCGCTCAACTTGAGCATTAAAAACGAGGCTCTCCTTCGGACTTTGTAGGTTAGATATCTAAGCAGCAAAGGCTAAGGTTAAAGAGCAACAAAGATGGTGTGAACCGGCTGTGATTTGACATATAATGCAGCAGAATGGATGTGATGCAACCCGTCACTAAACGTCCTTTTCAGGAATCACAATTTCTGCTGCGACGCTTCTTCTAATCTTGGGTGGTGCTATGCAAAATTATGGGGTATATTTTTATAAATGATTGATAAATTATGGCAATAGAAATATCTTCGTTGTTGTAGAGAGCTGATATATGTCTGACACTGATAACAGAGAGCTGATATGATTCATATCACTTATTGTTTTCCCAGATTCAAAGATAACAGAGAGCTGATATGATTCAAATCACTTATTGTTTTCCCAGATTCAAAGATAACAGAAAGCTGATATGATTCATATCACTTATTGTTTTCCCAGATTCAAAGCACTTTAAAACATTCCTGGAACTAACCGTTACAATGTCACCTGATGAAAGGGCCAAGTTTCTGGAACAGGACAATGTGAGTTTCACAGCTTATTTTCTGGTTTGGCTTCATTTAGCACGAAATACCTGTCCTGTGAATATAGAGGGAATTTTTAAAAAATAGATTATATTATAGTGTTCATTGACATGCCGTATTGTTAGGCCCATTTTTTTCTTTGACCACGGTTTGATATTCTGTTCCCACATGCTCTGGTCTACCCAACTGTAAATCACCTTAACCAGTTTTGAGGGAATCCTGAATCCAAGTTGGAGGTTGTGGCGTCAGCTTCACGTCTGCCGGCTATTTCCTGACCAGATTTGCTGTGGTGCACCATTGTTTCAGGTCAGGTTAGGTCATCCCGTAACCTGTGAGGTCGTTGGGGCACACATGAAGACATCCTTACAACCCCACGCCACCCTTCTCTGTCAGCGGCCGCTGCCTGTGCCTCTTCTGGTCGGAGATTGGTCCATTCTTTTATTTTGTCCTCCCATCTCTTTTTGGGACGGCCTCTTCGTCGTTAGCCTTGCACCTTTCCGTAGAGGATCGTATTTGCAAGACCATTTCATCTCGATATGTGACTGTACCAAGCGAGTTTCCTTCTTTTGACAGTTGCCAAGAGATCTTCAAAAGGCCCTATTGCTGTTGTAATTCTATCTCGCGTTTCCCCATTTGTAACTCGATCTTTGTACGTGACGTTTAAAAGTGTTCAGAAACATCTCATTTCATCTCATTCCTGGTGGAGTTCTGCTTCTGAACCCGCCAACCTGCTGATATCATCTGCAAAACGAAGGTTGGTAATCGTTCGGCCCCCTATCTTGACAGTACCAACGTGACAAACAAGTGCCTCACTCATAAATCCCTCAAGGAATATATTGAAAGAGTTGGAGAGAGTGTACACCCCTGTCTCACGCCAACTGATGTGCGAAACCAGTCCCCTCGCCTCCCATTCACAAGAACTGCGTTGAACGCCTTGTCATACATTGTTTAGGCTGGGTCGACACCGCAGCTGTTTGTGAATGACAAAAATGTCCTCCATCAACTAGGAATTTAGCCTAGATCATTAATCTGGGCAGCAATTGCACTACTGAACTACCATGAGGCCATAGAAGCCGTGCATTTAAATTGGGGAATATATTGTTCATCAGGGATGCCTTATCTCACCATTTTGCCTCGATGTTCTTCCACGGGTACTGAGATAACTGCTTTTTGCAGATGATGCCACAATTACGACTCACTCAGAGGAGTAACTGTAAAGCTACTATCTGCATTTTCGGATGCCTCCTGAGAGTTCAGGTTACCAATCAGCAAAACGAAAACACAAGTTATGGTACAGGGTGCAAACAAGCCACCAGTAATCTCCATTGTTCTCGATATAGTAAATTATTCTACGTACTTGGGATTCTCAGTCAATAATAAACTATCCCTGGACCAAGAGATCAACATCAGGATAGGCAAGACAGCAACAACAATGAGCAGATTAACAAAAAGGGTCTGGGAGAACAAGAGGCTCACTGTTAAAACAAAAACACTTGTTTACCAGGCCTGTGTCCTCAGCACTCTTCTTTACGGCAGTGAGACGTGGTCTACCAGCATGCACCAGGAGAGGCGGCTAAACAGCTATCACATGAGGTGCCTGCGCAGAATCCTGGGGGTTGGGTGGCAAGACAAGATCACCGACGCAGAGGAGTTGGGGAGAACAGGCACTGCCACAATCTTGTCCATGCTTAGTCATCGAAGGCTCCGCTGGCTGGGACACACTCGGAGGATGGATGATGGCAGAATACCAAAATATCTTCTCTATGGGGAATTACAGTTGGGAAAAAGGTCTCAGGGTCGGCGACTACTTCGGTTCAAAAATGTATGCAAGCGGGATATGAATGATGCAGACATTGATTTGGAATCTTGGGAACAGGACGCCATGGATCGTGTTACATGGAGGGGCAGGATTACAGACACAGGAGATACTGATTGCTGATAGGCGAAAGATTCAGCGTTTGAGAAGACACGCCACACCATTCGATGCTGCAAATAGTCCTGACTTTCCTTGCACACATCGGGGAAGATGCTTCTCACCTCTGATTGGTCTTACGAGTCACACTCGTTACCGCCATGGAAATGTATTTACATACCTCTTTTTCATAGCATTACTGACTATCGTCTGACAAGACGGAAAGAGCCAATGATTTCTTCCGCGGTTAGTTCAACAGTGGGACGGCTTTGTATGCTATATTGAGCATAATGTTCGATCGGCGCAACTCCTACATGAAGTATTGCTAAAGAACCATTTTCTGTCCTGAAGTAAGATTTTCCTTTGTACATATTCTTCCATACACTTTATAATAAAATGGCTGTTACATAACCTTTTGCTTTCCAGATTACAAAATGACATCTATTTCCTGTATCTGCATAATTTTTCAGCACGTCATGCCCCGACGTTGTTGATTTTGAGAACCTCTAATTTAAAAAAAATATTTTTCTGAGATACAAGAAGATGAAAGTGAAAGTGATGAAAAATAGCTCAAACATATAGACTCATCCAGTAGCGGCTTCCCTTTGTTAGAAAAAATAAATGGCGTACTAATTCTACTATCGATGTTTACCGCAATGGATATGTCTGTCACTTCGGCTATAAACGTAATTATTGTATCTACATAAACAAACTAAATAGATCTACCTTAGAAAATCTGTTGCAGAAACTTAACTCCCCCATTCGCAATAATGGGTGAATCTTCAAATCCAAGCGAAAAGCAGAAGAAATCCTTTCCAAAATCAAATTTAAAAAAATCGCCATTGTTTTTGTCTAACCATGCATGACGGAAATTGGAACTCACTACAATCAAAAGAGCAATATGTTCAGTCGTTTCTATGGAATAAACCAGGTAGTTTATAAACGGTAAAGCTATGACTCTAGAGCTGGCGGCGTGCAACGCCAGTTGAACGGAGCCAAATCATCATAATCTCACGCCGTTGGAGCGGAAAGGATTAATGGCTGTTCCTCGTATTTGAATTGTCATTGTAGAATTTACAACAGACCAGACTGGCTAAAGAGAAGGTATCGAAGAAGAAATTCTAACCCGATACTCAAAAATGGCATGCTGAAGTCAGATGTGTTGTACCGAAAGGTGCAAATATCGCAGCCGAGCTGTAAACTACGTACGACACAACGTATTCCGTTCTCTGGACAACATCTGCTACTTACAAAGCCCCTTTTTAGAGCTTTATAGCGGGAGATTGAGAACAAGCGAAGAAGAAGATGAAGAAGAAGAAGAATGTGTATTGAAGTTTCCACTGAAACAATAATGTGTGTGTTTAATTTTTCTTTATTTTTTTGCTGTTTAGAAAATGGGAGCAGCTCACGAGGACTGTGCTCAAGAAGGAGATACCCAGGTCAGACAGTGAAACATTTGCTGTTTTATTGCAGATAATAATATTGTTGAGGTTTTGAATATCTGGACTCCAGAATTGACAAAAATGGCGACTGCTCGAAAGAAATCAGAAGACTAGCTATGGAAATGCAGAGACTGAACAGCCTGAAGAAATTATGGCAGAGCACCAACAAGAGGATAAAAGTAAAAGTCTTGTGAGCCTGTGTTTTTCCTATGGCAGCTTATGGCTGTGGATCATGGACGATTACCAGAACCTCCAGACAAAGAATCGAATCCTTCGAGTCAAAATGTTACAGAAAGATCCCCAGAATACCCTGGATGGAGAAAAAGACAAATATAGACATCCGGCAGGGGTAGAGCATAGAGGAGAACTGGTTTATCAATTCCATTTTGGTTAGAAAATGTAAATACTTTGGTCACATCAAGGGATACAACGGTCTCGAGAGAACAGTGATGGAAGGTATGGTGCCAGGCTAAAGAAGCAGGGGTAGACCAAGAAGACGATGGCACCAAGATATCCAGGAATGCCTGAGTATGACTGTGGCAGCTGGAGTTTTGGCAAAGGAATGAGTTTCTTTCAGACAGACTGTGATGGGAGCGACGTTCTATAAAGAACATGCTACATGATGATGATGAATATTGTTATGCTGTTTGAAGCCACTGGTATTGAGTTAACTTTACAGTCCAGCCTAATACCCCACTGAACAATAAAAGTACGCAAGTTCCCACAGCCACCGAATTATTTTTTAGGGTCATCAACGTTTTTCTAGGTTGTTCACTTTGAAAACCTGAATTATGTTTGTTTGTTGTTGTATAAATATAATTTGTTTGTGTGTAGAAACATACATGAACAAAGAACTTGTTGGTGTTATTGTTTTTACTGTGTGTGTGTAAGTTTCTGAGATATAAGAAGATAAATGTGAAAATTTAAAAAACGGCAACATTTCGAATTTGCCCATTTCGCTGGGAATCGGGGCCGTTAGAATGGGAAAAGAAACACAGATAGTGTTTCTTACAAGATTGTCAAATCTGCTATTTTCACTTACAAATATATTTAATACCGCTAAATAAACAAATTAAACAGATCTATCTCAGAAAAATATGTCGCAACAACTTACCTTCATCACCCGCAATAATGGAAAATCCGCAAGTCGTCCAGAAAAAGAAAACACATTGTTTCAAAATCTCTTTCAAACTAACTATACTGGCCATTTTGGTTGTTTACATCTGCAATGATGGCATTCACTATATTTAGATTCAAAATGGCCGTGTTTCAACCTGTGTTAATGCACGGCAATGCTCTAGAATAATTGTTTTATGGCAATAAGCAAATTTTCTTATCGATTGGCTGTATACACAGCCTTTAGGTGGACGGCGGACAGCTTTAGTTGTCTGGCCATTCAGACATTAGCGTGCTAAAGTTTAAACACGAATCTATTGATTTAGGTTGGACTATTAAAGGTTAAAACACGAATCTAATCAGTCTGCCCGGACTGTAAAAGGTTAAAACACAAATCTAGCCAGTCTGGCCGGACTGTAAAAGGTTAAAACACAAATCTAATCAGTCTGCCCGGACTGTAAAAGGTTAAAACACAAATCTAGCCAGTCTGGCCGGACTGTAAAAGGTTAAAACACAAATCTAATCAGTCTGGCCGGACTGTAAAAGGTTAAAACACGAATCTAATCAGTCTGGCCGGACTGTAAAAGATTAAAACACGAATCTAATCAGTCTGGCCGGACTGTAAAAGATTAAAACATGAATCTAATCAGTCTGGCCGGACTGTAAAAGGTTAAAACACAAATCTAATCAGTCTGGCCGGACTGTAAAAGGTTAAAACACAAATCTAATCAGTCTGGCCGGACTGTAAAAGGTTAAAACATGAATCTAATCAGTCTGCCCGGACTGTAAAAGGTTAAAACACAAATCTAGCCAGTCTGGCCGGACTGTAAAAGGTTAAAACACAAATCTAATCAGTCTGGCCGGACTGTAAAAGGTTAAAACACGAATCTAATCAGTCTGGCCGGACTGTAAAAGATTAAAACACGAATCTAATCAGTCTGGCCGGACTGTAAAAGATTAAAACATGAATCTAATCAGTCTGGCCGGACTGTAAAAGGTTAAAACACAAATCTAATCAGTCTGGCCGGACTGTAAAAGGTTAAAACACAAATCTAATCAGTCTGGCCGGACTGTAAAAGGTTAAAACATGAATCTAATCAGTCTGCCCGGACTGTAAAAGGTTAAAACACAAATCTAGCCAGTCTGGCCGGACTGTAAAAGGTTAAAACACAAATCTAATCAGTTATGTGTCGTGCCTTTCCCATTACCCCAAGAGGTCGTAGGGACATCACTCAGCGTGTGAGTGAGTTGGGCATCTCTCCCCAGCTGTTTTCAGTCCATTATAGTCATGTCTAAATTATTTAATACCACCGAGAATGGTTGTTCCACATTAACAGCCCCCCCCCCCCCCCCCCCCCCCCCCCATTTAAATGAAACATATCTGACAGCGTACGAAGAAGAAGAATGAAGCATATGCTAATCCAAATGAACTACTTTTTCTTGTACTCTCACAGGCCCCATCTGTTGATGAGCTTGCCAAGTCCCATTTCATTGCTTTTGTCCACTTTAATGGATACTTGTATGAGCTAGGTAAGCTAACAGAATGGATGAGTGGTTAGAGAGCTAGCTTATGGTTTCATAGGGGCTGGGGAGTGGGTCCCATTTCATTGCTTTTGTCCACTTTAATGGATACTTGTATGAGCTAGGTAAGCTAACAGAATGGATGAGTGGTTAGAGAGCTAGCTTATGGTTTCATAGGGGCTGGGGAGTGGGTCCCATTTCATTGCTTTTGTCCACTTTAATGGATACTTGTATGAACTAGGTAAGCTAACAGAATGGATGAGTGGTTAGAGAGCTAGCTTGTGATTTCATAGGTGCTGGGTTTACTCCCCAGCAGCGGAATGCACAAGTCTATCCACTAGTAAATTAAACTTTGCTTTGCCACATTATTTCTCAGCACGTCTCATTTCACTTTGGTTGTTGACTTTGAGAGCCTGTAACCTTTTTAATTTGTTGGTCTATAGATATGATTTTGTTGTGTGTGGAGACATGAATGAATAAAGAACTTGTTGGTGTTATTGTTTTTGTTGTGTGTTTGTTAGTTTCTGAGATACAAGAAGATGGTGACATGTTGAAAAACAGCACAAACTTAATAGGGTCGCCCGTTTTCAGCGCTCCTTAATTTAGTTCCACAGAAAACGGATTATCAGTGTTTACAAGGTGGCCGTATCTGTTAGTTTCCATTATTAACATAATTATTATATCTACATAAACAGGGATCAAGATGCTGACCAGCGCATGAGGTGCAGCGGTCAGCGACCCATAAATGACTGCTAGCGTCAGGGCCAGCTAACCAGAGCTGCCAAGACCCTTCTACACCTCCAAGAGGTGATCCTGGATAACAGGCTGCAGCAGGTAGACTGGCTAAGGAGAAGGGATCGAGGAGGGAATGATAACCCGTTACTTAAAAAATTATGTCCGAAGTCGGATGTGTTGGACCAAAAGGTGCAAATATCGCAGTCAAGCTGTAAATTACGATACAACGCATTCCGTTCTCTGGACTACATTCTGCTACTTGAGCCCTTTCGGGTTTTGTAGCGGGAAATTGAGAACGAATGAAACCAAGCTAAGCCATATCTACATAAACGAACTACACACATCTACTTCATAAAAATCTGTAGCAAAAACTTAACTTCCCCATTCTCAACAATGGGTGAATCTTCAAATCCAAGCGAAAAACAGAAGAAATCTTACCAAATGTCTAAAACAAATTTCGAAATCGCCATTGTATTCAATTGGACAGGACGGAAGTCGGACTCTCTACAAACAAAAAAATAAGTATTTTCAGTTGATTTCTATGGTAGCCCAGTTGTGAATCTGTGATTAAAACGCTATGAAATAACGTTGGCCATGATATGTTGGATAAAAGCGACAGATAATTTTATTCGCCAATGGCTACGTAAAAGTTAAACCCTGTTAACACGCCAGTGTGGCTTATTCAGCATATGGTGTTAGTCCCAAATTTTTCTTGATCAATGACAAACTAGGAATGATGTGGTCAACATCTCGTCGTCCGTCTTAATTTTCCCAGATTATTTTGGTACCCAATGTTTGAGGCTGGGTCGACCTCTGGAGCTGTTTTGCGATCGGAAAAATACACCACCAACTAGGGACCGACCCTGATCGCTCAACTAAGAAGCCAGTGCACTAATCACTTAGCTAACTTGGCTCCCCATCAGCTTTAACCATCAGTAAATTAGTAGCTGACTTATTCTCGGGGAACACAAGACGACACAGGAAAACATGATCTATCTATCTATCTTGGGTCATTAGATGTGTCATTAGGTGTGACCTACTTTTTTTCATATTATTTGGAGGGCGAAAATCAGCTGGTGACTTGCCAGGTCAATCTCAGAATGTGTTAGCTCCTGGAATATAAGATCGCCTATTTTTGGGACTGGTTTTTGGTGGAAGCGTAAATTAAGAACAAGATAGACCCGCAGCCTGTCAGGCACCATCTATGCTAACCACATAACCAAGACCTGATGTTATACCCACACAGTTACCTTTTTGCAACGTATGTAGGGCGAAAATCCCTAGAATAATTTGAGTAGATTTTTAACTTTGAATTTTGCCCGAGCAGCGGCTGTTCTTCTTCTTCTTCTTCTTCTTCTTCTTCTTCTTCTTCTTCTTCTTCTTCTTCTTCTTCTTCTTCTTCTTCTTCTTCTTCTTCTCCTCCTTCTTCATCGTACGCTGTCAGACGTCAACCTTTATTTTTTCGAAAAAAGCAGCGGTCATCCTGAGGCTGTCGACACTGCCATAGAGCTTGTCTAGTGTTGCCACTGGTGATGGCCACATCTGCTGTCTCTGATCCTCGTATGTCGGGCAGTTTTACAGCAAATGCTCAGCGGTCATTTTCCCGGTACCACACGGGCATTCGTCAGTGCCACCTATCTTCAATTTGTTGAATACGTGGTACCTCAGTCTATTGTGGCCAGTGCGAAGTCTGAAGACCACGACCTGCTCTCTTCTGTTCAACTGGTAATGGGCATCGTTTTATGTGTAGCCAGTATGTTCTGTTTCCCATTTGGTCATGTATCTGGCTCTAATAAGCCGTTTTGACTCTTCGTATGTCATAATAGTATCGGGTTGTGGTAGTTTTGCACCTTCTTTTGCCAGTCTGTCTGCCTCCTCATTGCCTTGGATGTTGCAGTGAGATGGCAGCGGCTGTTAAGCCTACTCTTTTTGATTTCCAACTGCTAAGGTATTTTTAACCAGCACGCCACTGCTTATAGATCAAGGGAAATTTTTACCGGATGATCCATGTGAAAAAATCATGGTCTTCACCGGGATTTTTGTTTGTTTGCTTTTGCTTTATTTCTCTAATCCCCAAGGCACTGTGGTTTTTATTTTGCGCCTGTCGGCCCAGTGCATCCGACTTCACCATGCAATTTATGTAAGGATCGGCTTCCTCCTGCATTTTCTAAGCGTTTGCTTCCCTGGGGTAACGGCCGGTGCTGTGATTGGGATCGAAACCAGCACCTTCGGATTGTGAACCGTGCCACTTAACCACTAGGCCACGCTGTCCCCCACCCGAATTTGAATTTGAACAAAAATATATTTTTAGATAAAGTGTTTTTGTAAATATTCATTTATTTAGATAGTGTTTTTGTAAATATATTTTTTTGATGATGTAAATGAGTATTTATTTTTAAAAGTGCTTTTTCTAAATGTATTTTGTTTTTGATCAAATGTTTTTGTATATGTTGGAAATTTAAAAAAATTGAAAATCGTAAATTGCTCATTACAAGCAATAGTGGCGACATCGACATATATTTTTTTTTTTTTTTTGTCTTGATGATGTAACTTGCGCTGTATTTGGATTATAGTGAGAAAGAAACTGCATTGGTCAACAACCTCACTCTCTGGTCCCAAGCTACCTTGGAACAGTGGCAAGAAGATCAGTTGAGATGACTGGTGGCAACTCTTGTAAATGTTTACTTATTTCGAAAGTGTTTTTCTAAATGTATATTTATTTCTATAATCTTCAGATGGCAGCAAAGAAGCTCCAGTTGTCCATGGAAAGACCACACCAGACTCATTCTTGCCAGTAAGGCTTTCCGACTTTTACATAAATAAGAAAAACGAGCATGCGTATTTATAGAAATTCAACTACTTTTGTTCTACCTATTTTAAGACTGCAGTTATCTTTCAGAGTTTTATTTTTTTGCTTTTGCCTTATTTCTCTAATCTCCAAGGCGGTGTGCGTTACACTGTGGTTTTTTAATTTTGCGCCTGTCGGCCCAGTACATCTGACTTCAGCATGCATTTTATGTAAGGGTCTGCTTCCTCCTGCAACTTCTAAGGGTTTGCGTCCCCGAGGTAATGACCCAGCACCTTCTGGTTGTGAGCCGTGTCACCTAACCACTAGCCCACACCATCCACACATCTGTGCTTTTTATTTTCACTTTATGGCCAAATTGAAGGCTTATGCGGCAGTCGCCTACCAACTCTTTTGTACCCCTGTGAAACCTGGACTGTGTACCGTCGATACGCGAAGAAGCTTGACCACTTTCAGTTGGGGCTGACTAAGGAAACTGCTGAAAATGAAATGGCAAAATAGTATCACAGATGTAGAAGTTCTTTTGTTAGCTGCCATGACAGGCATCCACACAACTCTTTGAAATTGCAGCTTTAGGCAAGAAGGTGTTCCCTTATGCTTGGTATGGAATGAATAGGTTAAAGAGAAACAACTTCATATGGGTACGGCGTTGGCTAGTGGTTAAGTGACACAGCTCACAAACCATAGGTGTTGGGTTCGCCCCCCTCCCCACCCATCACAGCCCCTGCCGTCACCCTGGAGAAGCAAACCTTTAGGAGGAAGCAGGCCTTTACATAAAATGCATGCCGAAGTCGGATGCACTGGGCTGACAGGCACAAAATAAAAACAGTGCAATGCACACCACCTTGGGAAATAGAATAATAAGAAAAAATACATAAATATAAAAAACAAGATATTTCAAGAGCAGACCCAATCATAAGCCAGGCAGGGACTAGATTTAAAACAAACATCCCAAATTCCACCATGGAAAAGAAGCAAATTTCCCTGAGATGGTAGAAACTATAGAGCAAATAGGGAAAAAGAGAACTCAAGAGAGATTCAGAAAGGAAATTTATCACAGAAGAATATCTTAGGAGAGTATACCCACTAGAAACATGGATACACATATATACAGATGGCTCATCTAACAAAGCCACATCCAATGGTGTTGGGGGGGGGGGGGCTATTACAGGCTAAGGAATGGAGAAGAAAAAAACTCTGGTACTAACACTAACAACGGGAACATGCTCCAATAACTTCTGTGTGGATGTTGAGGCACAGACGGCCACAGCTGAGCTGGTAATCCAAGATAATATATCCACCAAGAAAACATAGTATTCTTGACTGATGCCGGGTCAGTATTAGCAGCGCTAAAACAACACAAAGATGATCTTGAGCAATGTATGTTCTCCCTGACACAACTCTCAGCAGAACAACGAAGGTTGGTCATACAGTGGATCCCATCCCACTGCAACATTGAAGGCAATGAAGCTGCAGACAAACTAGCAAAGTGTGGAGGAGGATCAAAAATAGACCTGAATATCACATATATTGAGGCCTAGACCATAATTAAAGCCAACTTCAGGGTAAAATTTGCTGATTAACACGCCCACTTCCGAAAAGAAAACTAAAAAAAAAATTACCAAGTGTTGTCTCTGCAAAGAAGGTTGTCGGAAATGGATCTCCATCTGTCCTGTGCCAGGCTGGTGCACGCAGTCAAACTGTGTCTCAACCACATCCTCATGTTAACTTAACGTAACTTTACGTCTTTATACTGGCTTAGAAGACTGTATACAACCACTTTCTTGGAGGGTGGTTTAACCAATGTGCGAGTCCATCTTAATAGACTCAAGCAGCCGAAGATGGATGTGTCGGACCGAAAGGTGCAAGCTGTAAACTAGCGACACAATGCATTTCGCTCTGTGGACTACATCTTGCTACTTACAAAGCCCTATTCAGGGCTTGGTAGCGGCAGATTGAGAAAGAACGCAGCAGAAGAAGAATACTCAAACCACTATAGCTAATAGACCCTCAACCAGTTAAGCACTATCTATAACCACTCTTAACAAACCACCTGGGAAAAGGTACAAATAACTTGGGTAGATTCCGATACAGTAGAGATAGTAGAATCTACCCGAACACCTACTCTTTTCGATTTCTAGTTGCCAAGGAATTCTTAACGTGCTCCGCACTGAACAAGGGAGACCAATCTCACTACCCAGAGGTCAGGGGAATTTTTACCAGAAGGTCTATCCACGTGAAAAAAATCCCTGGTCACCACCGTGATTCAAACCCGCGGCCTGCGGCACTCAAGGCGAACACCTTACCTCGAAACAAACCACTTAGTTTCCCCCCCTGTTGTCTGTACCTTTGTTGCCCTTTGGCTCTCTTGCCCTCCACTCTTCCCACCAAAATAACCTTTAGCAGACTGTCATGTTGACAAATTGTATTGTTTAGCTTTTGACTTCCTTCAGAAATATCTGATCCACCTGAAATTGGTTCGAGAACCTCATTATTGGTTTTCCTATCTTTTCAAGAAACTCATCCAAGTCTTCTGAATACCCACATTTCAAAGGCCTCGAACCTCTTCTCCATTTTCTTTGTCCAGGTATCTTCTCCATTTTCTTTGTACAGGTATCTTCTCCATTTTCTTTGTCCAGGTATCTTCTCCATTTTCTTTGTCCAGGTATCTTCTCCATTTTCTTTGTACAGGTATCTTTTCCATTTTCTTTGTTCAGGTATCTTCTCCATTTTCTTTGTCCAGGTATCTTTTCCATTTTCTTTGTTTAGGTATCTTCTCCAACCTTCTGTCTATCGCCATCTATCTATTGTATGTCTGTCCGTCCGTTCTTCCGTCCGTCCGCCCATCCATCTGTCTATCCCACACCCATGGCAGGTAATCAATTTCTACTGTAGTCTGGTTATAAGGTAGGTGGATAGGCCGCTTTGGAGTCAAGGGTCTCCACACCAACTGTCTTTGAGCACGATGAGTGGCAGAGTCCATGGCTGCATGCAATGTGGATGTTATCTTTCCAATTTGACCTAAACAGGTAGTGCGTGATGACTGCGGGGGCAGGACTGGCGGAGAGGGTAATTTCCCATCCATGATTTTCAAGGTCCTGCTTTAAGAACTGGTGGTCGGGGACATCCTCTACAAGTCCGGCCACATGTTCATATATTCTAAAGCATAAATAAACTACATAGAAGAGATCAAAGTCTCATCTTTCATTTCTGAACAGGACACACCAGAGTCAATTGCCACTTAACTTAACTTAACGTCTTTATACTGGTTTAGAAGACCCTGCAGAGTCTGTATACAACCAGTTACATTTACATCATCTTGCTCTAAAAACTATGCACATCCAGTTTATTCTTAAATGCATTAACTGTCCCTGCCTCCACTACCTCCCCTGGCAATGCATTCCAAGCAGACACCACTCTCTGAATAAAACAATATTTCCTAATATCTAATCTGGACCTCTCTTTAGTCAACTTGTAGCTATGCCCTATTGTTATTGTGGGTGGCTGTATTTTAAAAAACTTGTTATAGTCTAATTTATCCATTCCTCTGATCATCTTATAAACCTGTATTAAGTCACCACAAATTCTTCTCTCTTCGAGACACTGTAGGCCGGTTTTTCCGACTCTTTCCTCATAACTGTAATTCTGGAATCCCAATATCATCTTTGTCGCTCTTTTTTGTATTCTTTCCAGCATGTTTATATCCCCTCTATGATAAGGACTCCACACCTGTACACAGTACTCCATTCTAGGTCTAACTAATACTTTATACAGTTTGACTATCACTTCCTTGCTCCTATGTTTAATATTTCTTTTTATCATACCTAACATTGCATTTGCCTTGAACCGCATCAATCCCCAGCACCTGCCCTTGTGCAGACATTGCTCTGATCCTAATGAAACAATTCGACACCTATTCATTGAGTGAAAGGTGCTTGCGGACATGAGGAAAAGATTCTTACAAGCACTGCCAACATTTGCCAACACACTGTATGGCATTGGGTTGCCAAGAGCAGGCTTGCCCAGCAGTTATGGGAAAACAACAACAACATATTTTAAACAGCGATGGCTTATCTTGATAAATTCATTGTAAATATTATCAATCATCTCCATTAAATTGTTATTTTTTCGTCAAACTTCCAGGACGCCGCTGAGGTCATCAAAAAGTTCATGGCACGGGATCCCGATAATGTCAACTTCAATGTCATGGCGCTTGTGAATTGTAGCGATGTAGAATAATCCACGAGGAACGTCGCCGTCAAACGTAGTCGAGAGAATATTGATTACATCATGTCACAAATCAGGCCTGTGGCCATTACCAAAACAAAAACATAAATCAAAAAAATTAAACGTGCTGTACTTACAAGTTTGTGTTACAATGCAAAAATGAAGTGTTCATCGTGTTTGTTTCGTTATTTCCTTTGATCGTTATTTGTTTTGGGTTTTTTTTTTGGAGGTTGTTTTTTTTTCTCTGCTTTTCTTGTTGATATTTTTTAATATTTTAAACTGGGAAGAAAATAACGTTTGGTCAGACAAAATATACTAGTCGGATATGTTAGGGTCAGGCAAAATATACTGGTCGGCCATGTTAGGGTCAGGCAAAATCTACTGGTCCGACATGTTAGGTTCAGGCAAAATATACTGGTCAGACATGTTAGGGTCAGGCAAAATATACTGATCAGACATGTTAGTCAGGGTTAGACAAAATATACTGGCCAAGACCCCCACCTTGGCTTCCACGTCACACTTCCTGGAAACGGAATGTTTTCATGGCAGCCTGGCTAACGAGGTGAGGGATCAACATGATCCCCGTAGTATTGAGCGACATGCAGATGAAGCCAAGCATAGCACAACTGCCTGGAGGACCCCGGTACACCTTCATCAGCATGCTCGGGATGTCAGGGAAGCTACTGCAACCCGTCACTTAACTTTTCAGGTCGCAGAAAAGAGTAAACCTACTCATTATCAGCATTTGCAAACGACGACAAAACTTAAAGGGAAAGATGAAATCGTTAGGTCGTCACTATTCTGAAATCCGAAAAGCAAGAGACCACCTAAGACGGAGTCGATGAAAAGAACTTGAAATAAGCAAGCCGTGAGGGAGTCGGGCCAGATGTCGGAGATGAGAACGAAAGACAGGCATAAGAAATGTACACTAAACAAAGTCAAGTCGTCCGCAGAGGGTGATAGCGAATAATTGATTGATTATATAAGCATTTGTTCTGTTAAATGGTATCTGTCTATGTGGGATTGAGATGCTGAGCTGCATATATAAAGATACAGAAATGGATATATTCCTCCCCCTACAAGGCACAAGACCACCACTGTAGCAGTTGGCTCTTCACAGGAAGTTCGTTGCAGAACACTTGATGGGAACTTCAAGCGGTGGCTTCTGTAGCAGTTCTGATTTACATGATGAAGTTGCTAGTCGTATGCACAACCCTCACTGGTTGTTTGTTACTCATTGCAAGGAAAGATAGTGACAGCTTCAAACATGCGTATTTGTGCATGAGCATCAGCGACTACTAGTACCAGGGTCAGCGAACCAGAGATGCCAAGACCCTTCTACACCTCCACGCGGTGATCCTGGATAACAGGCTGCAGCCTGACTAAGAAGAAGGGATCAGAGAAAGAGTGCTAACCCAGTACCCGAAAATGCTTGCTGAAGTCGAATGTGTTGGACGGAAAGGTGCAAATATCACAGTCAAACTGTAAACTACGACACAACGCATTCCGTTCTCTGGACTACATTCTGCTACTTGAGCCCTTTTCAGGGTTTGATAGCAGGAGATTGAGAACGAACAAAGCCAAACCATCTGTTTGTGTTCTTTGAATGCCAAAAACGATGTGTAAGGCATAAACAAGTGCTCTGCGGTTTGAACGGTGTGACGCCACTTGTCTAAGTACACATGTAGTTGGATAGTGACGGACTGTGTTCGCTAGTCGCTTCAGTGTTTGTATTTGTTTAGGATTTTCCCAAGTTTCTTCTTCTTCTTCTTTTTCTTACGCTGTCAGACGTTGACCTTTATTTTTTTTTAAAAAGCAGCGGTCATCCTGAGGCTGTCAACACTGCCATAGAGCTTGTCTAGTGTTGCCACTGGTGATGGCCACATCTGCTCTCTCTATTCCTCGTTGGTCGGGCAGTTTTGCAGCAAATGTTCAGCGGTCATTTTCTCGGTACCACACGGGCATTCGTCGGTGCCACCTATCTTCAATTTATTGAATAGGTGGTACCTCAGTCTATTGTGGCCAGTGCGAAGTCTGAAGACCACGACCTGCCCTCTTCTGTTCAACTGGTAATAGGCATCGTTTTTTGTATAGCCAGTATGTTCTGTTTCCCGTTTGGTCATGTATCTAGCTCTAATAAGCCTTTTTGACTCTTCGTATGTCATACTAGTATCTGGTTGTGGTAGTCTTGCACCTTCTTTTGCCAGTCTGTCTGCCTCCTCGTTGCCTTGGATGTTGCAGTGGGATGGAACTCACTGTACCACTGCCCTTTTTGGTGCGGACTGCTGGCATAGTTGATAGAGTACTGCTCTTAAATCATTAAGTTCAGTATTTTTCTGGCTTTTTAGTGCTGTGACTACAGCCAGGGCATCTGTAAGCAGGACTATATGGTTTTTATTCCTTTTACCTCTTCCACTGCCGCCCTCTGCCTCTGCCTCCGCTCTGAAAGTGCTTGTGTATTTTCCAGTTGCCAATGACAGTGTTATTTTCCTGCCATTTGGTAGGCTCAGGAAGGCTTACCCCCCCCCCCCCCCCCCCCCCGCCGCCGCCGTATGCATGGGTCCAGTCCATGCTTGGGTAGTTTTTCGTTATGTACCTCAAGGTTGTATCTCTCCAATACCTGGTATATTTTCTACCATCTCTGGAAATATATGCTGCCTCCAGGTAGGTTTTCGTACAGTAGGGATGGGCTTTGGTGTTGTTAGTGCGTTCATAAGGTCTTCGTGCTTCTTTGCTTTGGCTGTCTCTGCAAAGTTTCTCCGCTTTAGTTTCCCATTTCCAAAATTGTTTAGTCTCTGGTACATTGGATGGTCAGTCAGTCTTCTAAGTTTCTCTGCTTGCTGCTGGGCTCTGCA
The DNA here is from genome assembly GCA_036924085.1 of Ariolimax columbianus. Taxonomy (NCBI): domain Eukaryota; kingdom Metazoa; phylum Mollusca; class Gastropoda; order Stylommatophora; family Arionidae; genus Ariolimax; species Ariolimax columbianus. The sequence goes on from JAVGWX010000024.1 coordinate 10,914,101, forward strand.
GTCTCTTCTGTCGGTCATGGATTGCAGTTTTGAAATCTTTTCAAGTTCTACAATTGGCGTTGACTTCATGCCTCCTGTTATAACTCTCATGGCTTGGTTTTAGAGTTTGCTAATTTTATCGAAGTTCGCCTTTGCTGCTGTTGTCCATGCCGCAATGCCATACTCGAGAACTGGTCTCACTCTTCCAGTGTACAGTTTCTTTAGTATGCTTTCGTCTGCTACCCAGCTTGTGCCAGCAAGTTTCCTCATGATTGCCATTCTTTCTCTGTCTCTCATTCGGTTTCTCTCGATCTGACTTTTCCATGATATGCGCCGATCAAATGTGACTCCCAGGTAGTTTGGGTTGTCGTTTGGCTGCAGGTATTTGCCGTTAAGACTTATTTTGGGGTTTATTTGAAAGCGAGAATATCGTACATGTTGTTTTTTCCTCGTTTATTTTGACCAGCCATGAGTTCGCTAGTCGCTTCAGTGTTTGTATTTGTTTAGGATTTTCCCAAGTTTCAAATCGGATTAAAATTTTCCCAATTGATGGCCAGCATTCAAGGCTGTCTTCTGTGGAGGTTGTTCACTTATATAAGTCTAGTTTGCCGTTGCATAATCACCTTATATCTAAATCCCTATTATCGACAACACATGGGCTGTAAGCAAAATCGTGCAACTGCGAAGGTCTATCAGACCTAGAGACTTCCCTGACCAACAGTCTGCAAGGTCAAGGCTGTCACTGCACTACCACCAAACACAGAACGAGAAAATGTCAGTGGAAAATACTCGACACTGTGTACCGTGGGAACTTTCTGATAGTACTGTGTTCCATTTAGCCACGCTTTTATCAACACGACGACGAAAGCGTGGACCAGTCTGTAGTGCGATCGAAGCACTAAGATTCAGGCTAAGTGAACATGGCCGCTGGGAATGGGTTAGGCTTCACCTATTTTAATTTCGGCCCCTAACAGTTGATGTGTAGTACGCCCTCATTAACAAAACTTCTAATTCTGTCTCTGGTTCGTGTACATCATCACAATTTGGTCGAAATGCACCTGCTACTGCCGCCTCCTTTTGGTTTCAGGCATGCCAACCATTGTATGTATATGACCTCAGCGGCTTCATGTTTGCCCCCGCTGCCTTGTGGGATGCCTGATCGTTGGAAAGGCTTCGGGAGAAAACCCTAAGAAAATATGCATGCTCTTCTGGCCTCAGTCATATTGACCATGTCTTGCCATTGAACAAGGGTAGCTGAGGACGAGAGAGTGAACCTAACGTGCGAAGATCACCTTCACTGTAACCAAATTCACGCGCAAGTCACGAACGCAACTGTCTAAGATGAAAAGTGCTCTTGATATTTGGTGCATGGAATATTCGTACCCTCATGGATCAGGCAGAAGCTAAAAGTCCTGAAAGAAGATCAGCTCTGATTGACAAAGAACTTGCCAGACACAGAATTGTTCTAGCAGCTCTAAGTGAGACTCGCTGGGCAGAAGAGAGCCAACTTACAGAAATTGGTGAGACTCGCTGGACAGAAGAGAGCCAACTTACAGAAATTGGTGAGACTCGCTGGACAGAAGAGAGTCAACTTACAGAAATTGGTGAGACTCGCTGGGCAGAATACAGGAATTTAAAAAAAATTCCCGTTCGCCTTATTTATATATTCCCCCAAGGCGGTGTGTGTTGCACTGTGGTTTTTATTTTGCACCTGTCTGCCCAGTGCATCCGACTTCAGCATGCATTTTATGTAAGGGTCTGCTTCCCCGGGATAATGGCTGGTGCTGTGATGGGGATCGAACTCAGCACCTTCGAGTTGTGAGCCGTGCCCACACAGGAATGTATGAGACTCGCTGACGCAGCTCCAAGCTACCCAACGAGTGATGGCACCTAGAACACTGTCCCTTTCACTGCGAGATACACATCCGCAACACCGCCACCATGAATCAAACCTGCTTCAATGACACCGTATATATAGCGTTGCTAAGATAGTACAGGTGGGCAGGTCATGTGGTACGCATGTCTGACCATAGATGGACACGTAAAGTGACGTCATGGTAGCCCCACATCTATAATTGTCGCTCCGGACGTCCACCAATGAGATGGAGAGATGGCCTTAGACAGGACCTTGGTCCGGCATGGTACTTAATGGCAACGGACATAGATGAGTTTAGACGAGATTCGGCAACATGGAAAAGGGCATATAACGTGCCTGAATAAACACCAGGTTTACAGAATTTTATAAATAGCAAATTTTGAATAAAGACCTTGTAAGCATATTTGAGTCAACGATAATTTTGAATTAATTGTTTAATATTATTAATGTCAGTTCTAGCCGTTTCAAGGATGTCTTGATACCATTGTATGTGAGGGTGAGCTGCTATGTGGACGTCGATTTTCAACTGAAATAACCTGTCCTATGTCCGATCTTGTCCATTTTTTATAAACACCTTACAACACCCCTCTGAGGTAGATGTCATTTCGGGAAATTATTTAAATTTAACTGAGTTTCTAGGGGGCGTCAGAAATACTAAGTTCCGTTTGAAATCTATTTCATAGTTGTTTCCCTTGAGGTGAAAAATACTGATCAGGCTATGTTAGTCCGCGTCAGGTGAAACATACTGATCAGACTTAGTCAGGGTCAGGTGAAACCTACTGATCAAACTATGCTAATCAGTGTCAGGTGAAACATACTGATCAGACTATGTTAGTCAGGGTCAGGTGAAACCTACTGATCAGACTTAGTCAGGGTCAGGTAAAACATACTGATCAAACTATATTAATCAGGGAAACCTACTGATCAGACTTAGTCAGGGTCAGGTGAAACATACTGATCAGACTATGTTAGTCAGGGTCAGGTAAAACATACTGATCAGACTATGTTGGTCAGGGTCAGGTGAAACATATTGATCAAACTATGTTAGTCAGTGTCAGGTGAAACATACTGATCAAACTATGTTAGTCAGTGTCAGGTGAAACACTGATCAAACTATGTTAGTCAGTGTCAGGTGAAACATACTGATCAGACTATGTTAGGCAGAGTCAGGTGACACATACTGAGTCCACGTTCTCAAGTACGCATCGGAATGTGATAAGAGCCGCTGTAACCGGCCACCATAGAAAGTCTTCAAGAGGACCCAATACATGCACGACTGGTATCAGTATTAACAATTCTACTCGTAATGGCGATGAGCGAAGTGTAATGAAAGGATAGCGTGATATATATTGATTGGGGTCGAAGCCGAAAGAGTGAATGAGCTGACACCAGCAAGCGATTCATAGCTGTAACTATAACTGGTGTGATCCAGTCCACTGTGGGATCCTTGGAAAAGTTACAGCAGATGAGCTCGTGAGCAACCGAAGTGGCAGCACGCATTCTCCGCCTCCATATAGCTATAACGAAGCAAAGAAACTCATCAAACGATCCATGAGGACGGAATAGAGAGACCAGCACAAAGAATACAAGCCAGAAAATGACAGCATGGACAAACTTGGCGGAGATGGGCAGACAAAGATCTTCAGACTCAGAACGGGACACTGTAGACTCACGGCCCACCTCCACAGAATGGGTCTCAGAGACACAGCCAGATACGATTGTGGAGCAGGCAAGCAAATACCAGAACATGTCATGGAGGACTACCACTCATGCAGACCAAAGAGATGTAGTCTAGACCGGGAGATCGAACTTGCTCTAAAATATTTGATGGACCACCTGAAACGCAGTCTCTTTTGTGAACCTCACCGGACAAGAAGAAGCACAGTATCAGTTGATAGAAGAAAAAGAAGTTGTGTTGCAGCAGCACCGCCAACGAGAGGGGAATCAACACTATGATTCCTACATCCTACTGAGAAACAAATCATTGCGCTACAGCCTGGATGAACCGGTCCACCTCTCCAGTACGTCTCTGGTATAAGAATTACCACTCAATCTGCTATACCCGTCCTAAGTGGGGGAAAGTCAGAGCGTATATAAAGGCTTGGTTTGGCTTGGCTTCGTTCGTTCTCAATCTCCCGCTACCAAACTCTGAAAGGGCTTAAGTAGCAGAATGTAGTCCAGAGAACGGAATGTATTATGTCGGTTTACAGCTTGACTGCGATATTTGCACCTTTCAGTCCAACACATCCGACTTCAGCAAGTATTTTTTGAGTACCGGGTTAGCATTCCCTCTTCGATCCCTTCTCCTTAGCCAGTCTGTTCTGCTGCAGCCTGTTATCCAGGATCACCGCGTGGAGGTGTAGAAGGGTCTTGGCAGCTCTAGTTCGCTCGCCCTGACTCTAGCAGTCAGCTATGGGTCGCTGGCCACTGCAGCTCATGCGCCTCTCAGCATCTTGATCCCGAGCGTATATATCAGAACAACATCATTGTAGACTCCACGCTTTATCTCGGCCCCACACCTCCACGGACAGCGAAAACGGCGCCGCCTCTGTCTTTCGCGTCGAGCGTAAGCGAGAAGAAACGGAAATAGCGACGTAGCTAGTGGTTAAGTACGTTAAGTAATCCCACTTTGTCGGCGAAGATAAACCACTGTGTACAGCAGTTCTTTCAATTGTTTATCTTACACCGGAAGTTGTGTCCGCTGACGACAGCTGACAGCTCGTCAAGACATTTGATATCCTTGAGGAACAGACGGTGCGTGCAGATCACGTGGTCGACAGATAGGGTTATACACAAAGAATGTTCACAATATTGGCTAACTCTACGAATAGTAAAATACACGAAATATGGACAACTATAAGTATTGTAAAATAAACAGAATATCGCCAACTCTATGAACAATAAAATAAACGAACTGTCGACAACTCTAAGAATAGTAAAATAAACAGAATATTGACAACTCCGAGTATTGTGAAATAAACAGAATATCGACCACTCTAAGAATAGTAAAATAAACAGAATATCGACCACTCTAAGAATAGTAAAATAAACAGAATATCGACCACTCTAAGAATAGTAAAATAAACAGAATATCGACCACTCTAAGAATAGTAAAATAAACATAATATTGACCACTCTAAGAATAGTAAAATAAACAGAATATCGACCACTCTAAGAATAGTAAAATAAACAGAATATCGACCACTCTAAGAATAGTAAAATAAACAGAATATCGACCACTCTAAGAATAGTAAAATAAACAGAATATCGACCACTCTAAGAATAGTAAAATAAACAGAATATCGACCACTCTAAGAATAGTTAAATAAACAGAATATCGACAACTTTAGAGAGAAAAAAAATTTAAGCGGGGGCTCGACTTCATTGTCTTGGGTTCTTTCCCCATTTTAGCTCGGTCTCTCTGTTAACTCCAGAGATCAAGATGCTGAGCAGCGCATGAACTGCTGCGATCAGAGACCCATACTTGACTGCTAGCGTCAGGGCCAGCGAACTAGAGCTGCCAAGACCCTTCTACACCTCCACGCGGTGATCCTGGATAATAGGCTACAACAGAGCAGACTGGCTAAGGAGAAGGGATCGAAGAAGTCTAACCACAAATCAAATAATCAACGCCTATCGCTCCCCTCTGTGCATAGGCCATCGACAACATCTTGCCAGAGAGCGCGGTCCTGAGCTGCTCTTTCTGTCTCTCTACAGGTGTCACACGGTCCTGGCCCGCTCTTTCTGTCTCTCTACAGGTGTCACACGGTCCTGGCCCGCTCTTTCTGTCTCTCTACAGGTGTCATACGGTCCTGGCCCGCTCTTTCTGTCTCTCTACAGGTGTCACACGGTCCTGGCCCGCTCTTTCTGTCTCTCTACAGGTGTCACACGGTCCTGGCCCGCTCTTTCTGTCTCTCTACAGGTGTCACACGGTCCTGGCCCGCTCTTTCTGTCTCTCTACAGGTGTCACACGGTCCTGGCCCGCTCTTTCTGTCTCTCTACAGGTGTCATACGGTCCTGGCCCGCTCTTTCTGTCTCTCTACAGGTGTCATACGGTCCTGGCCCGCTCTTTCTGTCTCTCTACAGGTGTCACACGGTCCTGGCCCGCTCTTTCTGTCTCTCTACAGGTGTCACACGGTCCTGGCCCGCTCTTTCTGTCTCTCTACAGGTGTCACACGGTCCTGGCCCGCTCTTTCTGTCTCTCTACAGGTGTCACACGGTCCTGGCCCGCTCTTTCTGTCTCTCTACAGGTGTCATACGGTCCTGGCCCGCTCTTTCTGTCTCTCTACAGGTGTCATACGGTCCTGGCCCGCTCTTTCTGTCTCTCTACAGGTGTCACACGGTCCTGGCCCGCTCTTTCTGTCTCTCTACAGGTGTCACACGGTCCTGGCCCGCTCTTTCTGTCTCTCTACAGGTGTCATACGGTCCTGGCCCGCTCTTTCTGTCTCTCTACAGGTGTCACACGGTCCTGGCCCGCTCTTTCTGTCTCTCTACAGGTGTCACACGGTCCTGGCCCGCTCTTTCTGTCTCTCTACAGGTGTCACACGGTCCTGGCCCGCTCTTTCTGTCTCTCTACAGGTGTCACACGGTCCTGGCCCGCTCTTTCTGTCTCTCTACAGGTGTCACACGGTCCTGGCCCGCTCTTTCTGTCTCTCTACAGGTGTCACACGGTCCTGGCCCGCTCTTTCTGTCTCTCTACAGGTGTCACACGGTCCTGGCCCGCTCTTTCTGTCTCTCTACAGGTGTCACACGGTCCTGGCCCGCTCTTTCTGTCTCTCTACAGGTGTCACACGGTCCTGGCCCGCTCTTTCTGTCTCTCTACAGGTGTCACACGGTCCTGGCCCGCTCTTTCTGTCTCTCTACAGGTGTCACACGGTCAAGGCCCGCTCTTTCTGTCTCTCTACAGGTGTCACACGGTCCTGGCCCGCTCTTTCTGTCTCTCTACAGGTGTCACACGGTCCTGGCCCGCTCTTTCTGTCTCTCTACAGGTGTCACACGGTCCTGGCCCGCTCTTTCTGTCTCTCTACAGGTGTCACACGGTTCTGGCCCGCTCTTTCTGTCTCTCTACAGGTGTCACACGGTCCTGGCCCGCTCTTTCTGTCTCTCTACAGGTGTCACACGGTCCTGGCTCGCTCTTTCTGTCACTCTACAGGTGTCACACGGTCCTGGCCCGCTCTTTCTGTCTCTCTACAGGTGTCACACGGTCCTGGCCCGCTCTTTCTGTCTCTCTACAGGTGTCATTATTTAACTTTAACTTTTTCTCACATTCTCTTCTCCGCGAATACTTGGGTCTACCTCTCTCTCTTTTCCCCTGAGGATTTCATGTCGGAGCCTGTTTGGCTATGTTAGACTGTGCCTCCCGCAGCGTGTGTCATATCTAGCCCCATTTTCTTCGCTTAGTTTGTTTTTCCAATAAAGCTAACGTTTTGTACTCAAAAATGCCTGCTGAAGTAGGATGTGTTGGACCGAAAAGTGTAAATATCGCAGACAAGCTGTAAACTATGAATACAACACATTCCATTCTCTGGACAATATCCTGCTGCTTGCAAACCGTTTACATGGATTGGTTGTGGGAGATTGAGAACAAATAATAATAAGAAGAAGAAGAGGTTAACTCCAAACAATGTAATGCAAGCACAACGTCCAGAACTCTAAGACCAGTAAACGGGACGATGAGGCTAACGTTTGGTCAGGCAAAACACTGGTCAGAGAATGTTAGCCAGGGTCAGGAGAAATATACTGGCCAAGACCCTCACCTGACGGGACGATGAGGCTAACGTCTGGTCAGGCAAAACACTGGTCAGAGAATGTTAGCCAGGGTCAGGAGAAATATACTGGCCAAGACCCTCACCTGACGGGACGATGAGGCTAACGTCTGGTCAGGCAAAACACTGGTCAGAGAATGTTAGCCAGGGTCAGGAGAAATATACTGGCCAAGACCCTCACCTGACGGGACGATAAGGCTAACGTCTGGCCAGGCAAAACACACTGGTCAGAGAATGTTAGCCAGGGTCAGGAGAAATATACTGGCCAAGACCCTCACCTGACGGGACGATGAGGCTAACGTCTGGTCAGGCAAAACACACTGGTCAGAGAATGTTAGCCAGGGTCAGGAGAAATATACTGGCCAAGACCCTCACTTGACCTCCTTGTTGGTCGTCCTGGAAACGGGATGTTGTCGAGGACAACAGTCTGGCTAACAAGGTGAGGGTTGACATGATCTTCGTAGTAGTGAGCGACACGCAGATGAAGCCAAGCATAGGACAACCGCCTAGAGGACCCCAGTCCACTTTCATCAGCACGCTCGGGATGTGAGGAAAGCTACGACAACCCGCCAATGAACGTCCTTGTAAGGGCGCGCAAAAGAGTAAACCACCTACTCATTGTGTGCATTCAACAACAACAACAGCAACAACAACAACAGCAACAAGACAGTAAACAAACCCAATGTAGACAACTTTAAGGCTAGAAAATAATAATAGCCGTCCATTAAATGGCTCTTTCCGTCTTGTCAGACGATACTAAGTTATGCTTTGAAAAAAAGATGTAGCTTCAGTCCATGGCTATAACGAAAGTGACTCGTAAGACCAATCCAAGCAGAGAAGCGTCTTCCACAGTGTGTGCACGGAAAGTCAGGACCGTTTGCATCATCGTATGGTGTGGCTTCGTATGAGTTCTTAGCCTATCCGAAATCAGTATCTCATTTGTCTGTATTCCCTGTTTATTTCTGCTTTTTCCGTGTAACACGATCCATGGCGTCCTGTTCTCACGATTCCATAATGGATGCCTGTTCATTCATATCCCCCAAATAACAGTCCGTCACAAGCGATGACAACAACATCAGTCAGACATGTTGTGTTGCACCTCAGTCCGGAAGTGGCTTGACAGTCCGATTCTATCCCAGAATCCCCTTCCACATAATGTAGCCGGTAAGGTCAGGGTTGGACATGGAGGAAGTCGGTTGTTTTGTCTTTCCGCACAGTTCGTTTTCTGCAAGCCTCGACAGTAGAGACGCCTCTGATGCGGGTTCTTCTTCTTCTTCTTCTTCTTCTTCTTCTTCTTCTTCTTCTTTTTCTTCTTCTTTTTCTTCTTTGTCTTCTTCTTCTTCTTCGTTCATCCTGAAAAGGACAACGAGACGTTGTGTCGTTGTTTACAGCGATCCTGCGATAATTGCACCTTTTGGCCCAACACATTCGATTTCAGTTGGGTTTTATAAAAATGACCAGTTTGCCTTACTTCGTCATCTCAATGTCACTCCACATGAAGTATAGAGCCACGACCGAAGAGGGTTCTTTAAAGGCCGCCTGCGTCAAAGCACTTTGAGTGCTCTGGCAATGATGATTTATGTGCCATTCTTCTTCGCAGGATGATGTTACAACCTTCAAGCACATCCGTGCTTTTTTTTCTCCATTTTGCATCGTTTGAAACGTACCGCTAACAATATATCTTTAAAGGTATTCTACTCATTCTTATCCTTTTTCTTCTTCTTCTTCTTCTTCTTCTTCTTCTTCGTCTTCTTCTTCGTTCAGCTGATGCTGTGCTTCTGGTCCAGTTAGATTCACAAATGAGACTGCGCGTTTCAGGTCGCCGCCGGTCCCCAACAGCTTTTCAAACGTGTTCGCTCCTCCAGGCCAGAGTACCTCTCTTAGGCCTGCATGGGTAGGACAGTCCTGCAGGACATGTTCTGATGTTTGCCTGCCTGATCCACAATCGCACGTGGCGGTGTCTCTGTGACCCATTCTGTGGAGGTGTGAACTGCGTCTGCAATTCCCCGTTCCGTGTCTGAAGATCTTTGTCTGCCCATCTCTGCAAAGTTTGTGTATGCTGTCATTTTCTGGCTTGTATTATCTGTGATGGTCTCTCCATTCTGTCCTCGTGGATCGTTTGATGAGTGTCTTTCCTTCGTTACAGCTCTGTGAATGGGGAGTCTGCGTGCCGCCACCTCCAGCTTGTGTGAGCTCATCTGCTTTCTCGTTTTCAGGGATCCCACAGCGGGCATGAATCCACTGTAGAACTATGAAGCGTGTTCAAATGAAACCGGACCACACTGCACCAAGTGAACATACGTACGATGTGCATGATGACGCCATTTCTGGTGTAAACAGCACATACCAACCGTCAAGTTTGCAAAATTTCATTATTCTGTGACTCATCGTTTCCTCGGCAGACCGTTGAAAACAGGACGCGTGTGATACGGAATCCGTCCAGAGTTGATCAGCGAGCGGTGATTCGGTTTCTAACAGCTGAAGGATGTCGACCAGTTGACATTCATCGCAGAATGCAGGCAGTGTATGGTGACAAAAGTGTGTCGAAGACAACAGTGAAGAACTGGACAACGATGTTTAAAGAAGGACGTGAGTTAACGCAACAATATGCGCGTGACCCAGTCTCGGAAAATCTTTCGTTAACTCACGTCTTTCTTTAAACATCGTTCTCCAGTTCTTCACTGTTGTCTTCGACACACTTTCACCACCATACACTGCCTACATTCTGCGATGAATGTCAACTGGTCGACATCTTTCAGCTGTTAGAAACCGAATCACTGCTCGCTGATCAAGTCTGGACGGATTCCGTATCACACCCGTCATGTTTTCAACGGTCTGCTTAGAAAACTATGAATCGGAGGATAATGACATTTTGCAAAATTTACGGTTGGTGTGTGCTGTTTACACCAGAAGTGACGTCATCATGAGCATCGTACGTATGTTCACTTGTTGCAGTTTGGTCCGATTTCATTTGACCACTCCTCGTCGATCAGTTTTTTTGAGACAGAAATCCAATGTTGTATTTTATTTTGTGTCTGAGCCTATTGTGTTTGGTGCTTGAGATGGTCTGGCGTACACTCCTGGAGTCTATCTTGTTTTGGGTTTGAGATGGTCTTGTGTACACTCCTGGAGTATCTTGTTTGGGGCCTGAGATGGTCTGGCGTACACTCCTGGAGTCTATCTTGTTTTGGGCCTGATATGGTCTGGCGTACACTCCTGGAGTCTATCTTGTTTTGGGCTTGAGATGGTCTGGCGTACACTCCTGGAGTCTATCTTGTTTGGGGCTTGAGATGGTCTGGCGTACACTACTGGACTCTATCTTGTTTGGGGCTTGAGATGGTCTGGCGTACACTCCTGAAGTCTATCTTGTTTGGGGCTTGAGATGGTCTGATGTACACTCCTGGAGTCTATCTTGTTTGGGGCGTGGGATGGTCTGGCGTACACTCCTGGAGTCTATCTTGTTTGGGGCGTGAGATGGTCTGGCGTACACTCCTGGAGTTTATCTTGTTTGGGGCTTGAGATGGTCTGGCGTACACTCCTGGAGTCTATCTTGTTTAGGGTTTGAGATGGTCTGGCGTTCACTATTGGAGTCTATCTTGTTTGGGGTTTGAGATGGTCTGGAATACACTCCTGGAGTCTATCTTGTTTGGGGTTTGAGATGGTCTGGCGTACACTCCTGAAGTCTATCTTGTTTGGGGCCTGAGATAGCTTGGAATATACTCCTGGAATCTATCTTGTTTGGGGCTTGAGATGGTCTGGATTACACTCTTGGAGTCTGATTGGGGCTTGAGATGGCTTGGAGTACACTCCTGGAGTCAGTTAAAATGACCGTTTTCTTTGTTAACTCTACGCCAATTTTATGAACTATTTAATTTGAGGTACAAACAGTTTTCTGGAGAATCATTTTACAGCACTGTTCTTCAGTCACATAGTACGGCTAGCTAGTAGAAGGAGTGTTTATATTATTTCATCGTCCAGCAAAAAGTCTCAGAATCTACTACGCAACTTTTCAATTAGCCTAGACAGTCTTTACAATGAAAAGCCAAGAATCTCCCTTCAAAATGCCAGAGGAAACAAACCAGTTATGAACCTTCATAATGTCTGAACATTATTGAGCAGGATTTGACCTTCTCAAGAAAGATAACAAATATAATTAGTGGGCAGACATTTTGCAAGACTTTTAGCACAAGAATAAATAATGGTTAACGTGGTGTCAGACACATGGTGTGGTCTGGTGACATAATGGGTTGCCGATGGCGTTTATTTGAGACCAGGGTCATTGCAGTGATGTGACCAGTTCTTAATATGGCGGGAGATCGAATATGAGATGTTCGACAAGACGGTTATAGTTGGATGGAGAAGAAAAGGGACCTAGGGGCTATAATAGATAATACAGGTAAGGTGAGGGAGATCATACAGGTAAGGTGAGGGAGCAAGTCCAGGTAGCAGTGAAAAAGGCAAATGCAATGTTAGGTATGATAAAAATAAATATTAAACATAGGAGCAAAGAAGTGATAGTCAAACTGTATAAAGCATTAGTTAGACATATATTGGAGTACAGTGTACAGATATGGCGTCCTTATTGTAGATGAGATATAAACATGCTGGAAATGATACAAGGAAGAGCGACAAAGATGATAGTGGGATTCTTGAATTAGTTATGAAGAAAGACTCAGAAAAATCGGCCTACAGTGTCCAGAAAAGAGAAGAATTCGAGGTCTTAATAGAGGTTTAAAAGATAATCAAAGAAAAGGTTAAAGTAGACTTTTAACAAGTTTGTTTCGAAATACAACTACCAACTAGAACAAGAGGACACAGTTACACATTAATTAAAGAAATGTCCAGATCAGATCAGAAATAATTTTTTAGTCAGAGAATGATGAATGCTTGGAATGCATTGCCACGGAATTAGCGGAGACATGGTCAATGAATGCATTCAAGAATAGATTGGATGCGCATAGCTTTTAGAGCAAGGAAATGTAAATGAAACTGGCTGTAAACAGTCTTCTAAACCAGTATAAAGACGTTAAGTTAAGTTAAGAATTAAAGTTCTTTGTTGTTTAATGTCCACAATGTTTACTCTTTTGTGCGCCTTAAAAAGAGGGTTAAGTGGTGGTTCTAGTAGCTTTTCTCACATCCCGAGCGTGCTAATTAAGATGGCACTGTCCTCCAGATAGTTATGTTATGTTTGGCTTCATCTGCGTGACGATCACTACTACGGAGATCCCGCCGATTCACTTCTGGTTAGCCAGGCAGCCTTGAAAACAATCTGTTTCTACGGAATGCTACATCGAAGAGGGATTGTGGTCTTGGGCAGTTCGTATATTGTGCCTGGCCCTAACGCGACGTCTTTGTCAGTATGTTGTGCCTGACCGGATTAGTATCCCAGGGAAGGGTGCAGTACTAGCAGAACTATGGTGGTGTTAGTAAAAAAAAATAATATAAAATTTAATTTCAAAGACAGAGCACCGAAATATTCACACAAGACACAAAAATGATAGAGCTATCTAAAACAAAAGTAGAGTAGAATACATACATGTAGTGAATCCAATTTTTTAAATGACAAGTTCATGATAAACATGTACAAAATAGGGATAATATTGTTTTGTACATTTTTAAGTAATGGTGTAATTAAATGCATTAACATCTAAACAACATACAAATAAATGGTACATGTTCATCAGGAAAATAGTATAGATTTCATAGATTTTATTTTACATCACCTGAAAGTTGACGAATGGTGGGGTAGCAAAATATGAACTTTGAATGAACTTTCAGGTGATGTGAAATTCAATCTATGAAATCTATACTATTTCCCTTAGTTCCTGATGGACATGTACCATTTATTTATATGTTGTTTAAATGTTAATGAATTTAATTACACCATTACTTAAAAATGTACAAAACAATATTATCCCTATTTTGTACATGTTTATCATGAACTTGCCATTTGAAAAGTTGGTTTCACTATATGTATGTATTCTACTCCAGAGGTATCTATTGTGTTAGATAGCTCTATCATTGCTGTGTCTTGTGTGAAGAATTCGGTTCTCTGTCTTTGAAATTAAATTTTATATTAATTTTTTGACTAACACCACTACAGTTCTGCTAGTACTGCCCCCTTATGTCCTCTGTTTGGAAATTAAACTACTTCTACGTGCACTGCCTGTGGAAACTACTGAGGATTAGATGACAGGGCATGGGGCCAGATGCCTATGTGTTAACTCAATCGGGCATGACCAATATACACTGCATGATATGTGCAGCACTGCTGAGATGGGCTGGCCATGTGGTACGCATGTCGGATCAACGTCTACCAAAAGCATTTTTTTATGCTGCACTGCAAAATGGAGAGAGAGCAAGCAGTGGGCAGCGGAATAAGATACAAGAGCACGCTTAAGAGATCACTGATCCAGTGTGGTATTAACCAAAATTTACTGGGATATAATCGCTACCAATCGCACAGACTGGCGCAGCACTACTGAGGAGGGTGTTCAAAGACACGATGCATCAAGAATAGATGTGGCTTGCCAGAGACGATCGCATCACAAGTCAGCTCACAGCATTTGTTCTTCAACCCTGGCGGTAGGAGTGTCCTATTTCCATGTACAAAGTGCGACAGATAATTCAGGTCTCCGATTGGCTTATTTAGCCAACATCGAACTGATGCGCACAGTGTATACTGTCCACGTAGTCCTTATTGAATACGATGGACGAATAACTTAATGCGATTTGATCTTCCGTCTTTCTCCATGTAAAGCTGAGGTCTCAAACTCATCTTCCTCACGATACGACATGATTGACTACACAACTCTTCTGCAAAACTGCCACAGTGGAATACATTAGAAACAGATACATACACATGCATACACTGGCCAATACGTCCACATTACAAACAGAGACACACACGCATTCATTCACTGGCCAATACGTTCACATTACAAACAGATTCACACACACACATCCATACACTGGCTAATACGTCCACATTACAAACAGATTCACACACACACACATCCATACACTGGCCAGTACGTCCACATTACAAACAGATACACACTCGCATTCATACACTGGCCAATACGTCCACATTACAAACAGATACAAACACTTCCATACACTGGCCAATACGTCCACATTACAAATAGATTCACACATACATCCATACACTGGCCAATACGTCCACATTACAAACAGATTCACACACACATCCATACACTGGCCAATACGTCCACATTACAAACAGATTCACACACACACACAGATCTATAAAAAAAAAGTTATTGCCCATCACGAAGCGTAGGCGCCACTGCACTCTGGGCATGTGATCAGTCTCTGTCAGTAAAAAGCGAAGGGTATGGATATTAATAGTTCCTGCAGCACGCTGGTTGTACATACTTCTGCTTGATTCTCTCTTTGCGCTCTAGTCCGCTCGAACCTTGTTCAACGTCAACTATCTTCTGGGATCAAGATGCTGAGCAGCGCATGAGCTGCAGGGGTCAGCGACCCATAGCTGACTGCTAGCGTCAGGGCCAGCGAACCAGAGCTGCCAAGACCCTTCTACACCTCCACGCGGTGATCCTGGATAACAGGCCGCAACAGAGCAGACTGGCTAAGGAGAAGGGATCGGAGAGGGAATGCTAACCCGGTACTCAAAAAATTCTTGCTGAAGTCGAATTTTTTTTTAACTGAAAGGTGCAAATATCGCAGTCAAGCTGTAAACTACGACACAACGCATTCCGTTCTCTGGACTATATTCTGCTACTTAAGCCCTTTCAGGATTTGGTGCCACGACAAGCCAAGTATCTTCTTTCTGTGAAATGCTGTATTGTCAGAAGTTCAACACATGTGATGAATGCCACTCTCTTTGTTCAACCTTATTGAGAATCTTGCCCAGTTGATGTGTTCACTGAGATGGGGGACATGCGCGGTGATTTGGATTAAAGTGAGGAAGGTTTGCACAATAATTTAACTTAACTCTCTCGTCCTGAGCTACCTTTGGCCAGTCGCAAAACATTATCGAGACAACTGTAGATAACAAATGATGCAGATTCGCCCTCAGGGTTTACTCCAGAAGCATTTCCAGTAGACAGCTATCACGCAAGGCAGCGTTTCTTCAACTGCGGTGTCGTCATCTAACAGGCGGCATTTGTTCCGTTCAGTTCATCCCGTAATCCATCACGTTGTTGGGGCACACTTGAAGACACTCACACAATCGTACGCCATCTCTCTCTGTCCGCTGCAGCCAGTCGTGCCTCCGCGGGACGAAGGTTTGACCAATCAGTGATGTTGTCTGCCCATCTCTTCCTTAGACGTCCCCGGCCTCTCTTTCCTGGTACGGAACCAAGCAATATCGAATTTGTAACCCATCTGTCGAGAGCATCGCACAGAGCACGAACTCAGTAGCTCCATTTACGTAACATTTAAGAGTTTTATAAAGCACCTCATTTCCATTGGATGTATTCTGGACTGGATACCCGGAGTAATGGTCCAAGTCTCACAGGCATACAAAAATATTGAGATCACCGAGCGCATTACCTCAGAATACCCCGGACAGAGAAAAAGACAAATGTAGACAGTCGGCAAGAGTTGAGCATAGAGGAGAACTGGTTTATCAATACCATGTTGGTTAGAAAATGTAAATACTTTGGTCACATCAAGAGACACAACGGTCTCGAGAGGACGGTGATGGAAGGTATGGTGCCAGGTAAAAGAGGAAACGATAGACCAAGAAGACGATGGCACCAAGATATCCAGGAATGCCTGAGTATGACTGTGACGCAGGCTGGAGTTTTGGCAAGGGAACGAGTTTCTTTCAGACAGACTGTGATGGGAGCGACGTTCTATAAAGGACTAGCTACATGATGAATGAGCTCATTAGTCTAACTTTTATGCTGAGGGCAAGCCGCTTATCCTGCCATATGGGTTTCTAACGCGAAAGCGTCGCTATTGTCTGTTCTACTCTGACAACTATCTCAGGCTGCAAGCCCTCGTCACTGATCAGTGATTCCAGATACTTGATCCGGTGTACAACTTCGAGTTCCTGACCATTTGCTTTTATCACAGATGTAAACCCTTCCGTGTTATTAGTCATCAGCTTTGATTTCTCTGCATTTATCTCTATGCCACAGCTCTCTGCTGCTCTGTCCAATCTACTAATCAGCTCCTGGAGTTCCATTTCCATGCCCGCCAGACCATCTATATCATCTGCAACTCGTAGGTTTGTAATCATCTTGTCACCGATTCTGACAGTACCAACATGTCCCTCCAGGGCTGTCTCCATTATTCTTTCGAAGAATACATTGAAGAGTGTTGGGGAGAGTATACAACCCTGTCTCACCGCAGCAGACGTGCGGAACCATTCGCCTAGTATTCTGTCTACAGAAATTGCACTTGACACCTCATAAATGTTCTCAATTACCTACACACAATATTACTATTGATCTTGTAATGATTAGTTGTTGCCCATAGCACCGCATGCCATACTCTGTCGAACGCCTTTTTGAAATCAATGACACATGATTTATGTGTTGTTGATACTCTAAGTATTTCTCATTCAATATCCGCAGATTAAATATCTGTTCAGTGGTGCTTCTTTCCGCTCGAAATCCTGCTTGCTCTTCGGCAATGATATTCTCTGCATGTGGTTTTAATCCGTTGAGGATTATTCTTAAGAGAACTTTGCTAGGATGACTAATGAGGCTAATCGTTCTATAGTTCTGACGCATCTTTAGGTTCTCTGATTTAGACATCGGTAAAACCATTGATTTAGTCCAGATGGTTGGCCACTCTCCTGTCCGTCAAATTCTGTTACAGATGTATGTCAGAGTCTCAATTATTAAGTCACCTCCCACTTGTAGGAGTTCTGCTGTGATATTATCCCCACCAACATCTTTCCCCTATCTATCATCTTCGCCGATTCAGTTACTTCCTCTCTTGTTATCGGTTGATTCTCCTGTAGCAGACCCTCTTCTGCCCGTGATCTAACTTAGAACATTCTCACACTCATCCACATCATCATGACCATACTCAGTAAATGACATATCACACAGCAGGTGGCATATTTATTAAATCATACTCATATCATAGAATGAGTAGAGAAATTACAAACACAATATAATACATATCTTAACTAAACATTCTACTAAAACGGGAATTGTAAGCATTAGCTATTGATGGAATTCCCAACTATCTAAAAACCCAGTTCTATTGCCTTGCAATTACATCACACACACATCGCCTTAACTGCGTCTTCAACACACCTTATCAAATACTCTTCCTCACTGAAATCCCCTCAGGCGGGCGATCTCGACATAACTCGTTCACAATGTGTCCTTGTTTACAAACACACGTTCAGATTATCTATTAATGCAAAACTCACACACCTATTTGAGCGATCCTGTTCTATCACTAAACATTCGTCCAACAGTCTATCAATCGCTCCTCTATGTAAGTCGGTGAGTTAAACATACTATCTACATTCAGTCTCTCTCTCTCACTCCCCTCCATACAGCCTCACTCTCTCCCTCACTCTCCATCTCTCCTCCAGCCTCCCGAGCTAAACTTTGTCTCGAGTTATATATCCTCAAGCAAGGCCAGAGCTTGACCAATCGATCTCAGGTGATGGTCATCTTCAATCCCAATTGGAACGAAACACTTTGCACACCTGTCACTCATTCTCTCACAGCAAGCCCCGCTGCCAATTTCGTCTATCAATCAATCTCCCCCTACCAAAATCGGAAGGCCAGTGGTCAGTTTCTATCTGTCCACATTCCTTAACCCAACTCTGTTCTCCTTTGCTGAGACGGTGAGTGACCTTGACATGCATTCAGGTAGCTTTAAGCTTTAACATGTTCATGCATCCTAAACTCCCCTTGCTCCGGCGGGAACTGTTACACTCCTCTAACATATTCATTTCGGGGACGATTGCATTTCCTGGGCCACCCCATGCTTATATAATCCTGAACAGTATTCTGTCCAACGAGCCCGAATGTCTTGGGCTTCTGTTAGACATTTTTCTCTCTAATCCTAAATCGTTGTATTGCGACTTTGTATATTCCTTACTGGGTCATCGACTATTTTATGTGCCCCTTGGCCTAGTTTCTTCCCAGATTTTATTCGATATCTGAGCACTGACCAGTTATCCATTCTGCGTTGGCCTTTTTCATCTTGGTCTTAATGTTTTCATTTATCTCTTTGTATTTCGTAATCCCATCCAGGGTATTCGTCGACCTCTTCAGTAATCTTCTCTTGCCACATAACTCGAGTATTTTATTTGTACTCCATATCTTCTTCTTTACCCTTTGCTTCCCTATGACCTTAGTTGCCATGGCTATGAACGCTGAATTCAGGGCCTCAATTATCGTCTCAATATCCGCCTCTTCGTTAATCACCAAAAGGGGTGCGAATCTTACACCCATGATCAATCGAAAAGCCTCCGTTTCCTTAATCTTCTCAAGGTCAAAATCTAAGTCTAGTTATCTCTCTGTTCATAACAGAGGCCAATGATAGACGTTTAAATGTCACTCCCATCCAGATCTTGTATACCTGTAATTTTGTGTGTGTTTCTGAGAAGTGGTTGTGTGGGCGGTGGAAAACTGAAAGCGGATCTAATCTTGGAGATATAATAACAGACTTCCACTTGGATATTATCACTCCGGGAAGTGAATGCAGAGACTGGTGTAGTGGGAAAACGTACCTCGAGATTAAACAACTAATAATTGAATATTTTAAATAGACTACGTTCTTCGGTAATAGCTTTCGTGTATGCCAAGACATGCTATTTTTGGAATAACATTTTGTTGCTTCATAGTTCGATGACTCATTAAAACCTTTAGCACGCCTTTTTTTTTTTACGAAAAATTTTGCATTTCGCTTTTGTAGTTGACTTTCAAAATGTGTAACTTTTCTGTTGGTTTGTCAATAAATATGATTTTCTTGTTTGTAGAGACACAATTGAATAAAGAACTTGTGGGTGTTGTTGTTTTTGTTGTGTTTGTTAGTTTCTGAGATACAAAAAGATGAAGTTGAAAATATATGAAAATCTCAGAAAAAAATTTGGACTCAACGGCTAGGCCTAGTCGCTCCGATAGAAAACCATGGAAACCACAACAACGTAACGATACTGTGTTTACAATATCGACACAACTGTTAGTTTCCAATTCAAACGTAGTTCTTTCATCTGAACAAACAAAATAAACAGATCTACTCGATAAAGATCTTTCCCAACAACCTACTTCACCTTTCACAAAAAGTCGGCTTGCTCCAAACGGCGTATACAAAATTAAAATTGTTCAAAAGCCATTTGTAATCGAACATACGATACTTTAACCAGCAAAATATCGTGTATATATGATGACGTATTCAGCATTTAAAAAATGGCTGTCGGGAGTGTCTCCGTTAAAAAAAAAAAAAATAATTTCCGAACACCGTTTATTTATGGAGCGTGAGTCTAGACATTCTTGACCAGTGCGGGCTAAAGGTTAATTTACATTTCTGGTTTCTAGTTTGCAAATTGTGAAACCTACAAATAGTTGCACACTGTAAAACCTACAAATAGTTGCACATTGTATGGCTGTTATTTATTTACCTGCTGGTACTTGTCCCTTAATTAACCCCAAATAAATAAATATATATATTTTTAGCATCAGATATCTATTTTTAGTACC
Source organism: Ariolimax columbianus (assembly GCA_036924085.1). NCBI lineage: Eukaryota > Metazoa > Mollusca > Gastropoda > Stylommatophora > Arionidae > Ariolimax > Ariolimax columbianus. The sequence continues at coordinate 10,934,389 of JAVGWX010000024.1, forward strand.
GGATTTGGTGGTAGTGACCTCATGGAATGGTCCCATTTTTATCTGTTGGGGGTGTCAAACATTCTGGTTTCACTACTTGTTTCGTTTGTTCCTGCCATCCTATTTGGAATCAGCAATGAATTCCTTGAATCTGTCAACGTCTGCCCATGATGAGGACAGCAGCACCCAGTTTCTACAGCTTTCGTCTTCAGCTCAGCAAGTCGTCATCGACATGTCTCTACAGGCTTGTGTCACAAAGGTATTTCTTGGCTTGCCCCTTCCTCTCCTTCCCTGTTGTCTGTCTTCCAAGACTTCCTTTAATAGGCCATAATGACGTAAGTTGTAACACAGCCAGACCAGTCGTTGGTTTTGAATGTTTTGTATCAGCATCATTTTTTACTTGTTTCTAAATGTTGTTATAGACGGGGGGGGGGGGGGGGGGGGGGGGTTGAGGATGGACTCTAAACACCAACTAAATGCATCCATGGCGTGCGTCTCATATAGCCTCTGACAACAAAGTCCATCTCCTTAACTGAACTTACTTAGCTTAACTTAACTTAACTTAACGTAACGTAACTTAACTTACTTAACTTAACTTAACTTAACTTAACTTAACCTAACTTAACTTACTTAACTTAACTTACCTTAACTTACTTAACTTAACTTAACTTAACTTACTTAACTTAACTTAACTTAACTTTACTTAACTAAACTTAACTAAACTTAACTAACTTAACTTAACTTAACTTAACTGAACTTAACTTACTTTACTTTACTTAAATTACTTAACTTAACTTAACCTACTTAACTTAACTTAACTTAACTTACTTAACTTAACTTAACTTAACTTAACTTACTTAACTTAACTTGACATCTTTATACTGGTTTAGAAGACTTTGCAGAGTTTGTAAACAACCAGTTTCATTTACATTTCGTTGCTCTAAAAGCTATGTGTATCCAATCTATTCCTAAATGCATTAATTGTCCCTGCCTCCACTACTTCCTGTGGCAATTCATTCTAAGCATTCACTCCTTCAGCAGACATTTTAGGACTGGGTTGCCTTCCCTCTTCGATCCCTTCTCCTTAGCCAGTCTACTCTGTTGCAGCCTGTTATCCAGGATCACCACGTGGATGTGTAGAACGGTCTTGGCATCTCTGGTTCGCCGGCCCTGACGCTAGCAGTCAGCTATTGGTCGTTGACCGCTGCAGCTCATTCGTTGCTCAGCATCTTGTTATTATAATATCCCAGCTCACTTTCGACCAATATGTTCTAACGTTGTCAGTTTACGTGTTTTTACTATAGCCAATCGGTTTATATACTGGCCCAACTCCTTCCTAACAATTTCAAGAACACTATCGCTTGTAACGCGATCCAGGTATGAAATACCAAGAATTCTTCGCAAGCAACTTATTTCCATTGCGCAAATTTTATGTTCTGGTGCAGCCGTCAGAGTTCAAGTCTCACACATTCGTAGAGGTATACCGAAGTGACCATTGTATACATTAAAGTCAGCTTCGATCTAACGCTAATGTTCTTGTCTGTCCAGATTATTCGCAGTCTTGTCAGTGCGACCATGGCCATCGCTGTCCTTGACTGGATCTCCGCTCTAGACCCTCTCCGCATTCATTTCTGCTCCCAGATATTTGAGCCGCGTAGCACTTTCCAAAGGTTTAGCTTTGACCACAATCTTACTCTTCTCTGGGCAGCAATGTCCAGGTTTGCGACTAGCCTTGCATGTTCAGGCTCTGTCCCACCCAGACCGGTAATGACGTCTGCAAACCGGAGGTTGGTGAGTATGCGTCCATCTATACTGACCGCCTGCCCAGTTCTTTTCGATGTCGTTCTTTTCAAAACGAAAAGCCAATGTGGATTCAGAGCCGGAAGAGGAACAGTGGACATGATTTTTGCCGCTCGCCAAGTACAAGAGAAGTGTAGAGAGCAAAATCAGGCCTTGTACACCGCATTTATTGATTTGACAAAGGCATTTGATACAGTAAACAGAGGAGGGCTGTGGATGATAATGTCTAAGTTTGGCTGCCCCAACAAGTTCATAACAATGGTGAAACAGCTACACGAAGGCATGTGTGATCGTGTACTGGACAGCGGTGCAATCTCTAAAACGTTTCTAGTATCAAACGGAGTAAAACAAGGATGTGTACTCGCCCCGACTTTGTTCAGCATGATGTTCGCGGCCACGATGACAGACGCCTTCAGATCATTGGAGCTTGGAATACCCATAAAGTACCGCACAGATGGCAAGTTACTCAATTCCAGAAGAATGAAGGCCAAAACCAAAGTGGCTGGCGACATAATCAGGGAACTTGTATTTGCTGACCACTGCGCTCTAATGAGCAGCTCAGAACTGAACATGCAGGTTGGAATGGACCAGTTCTCTGCCGCATGCGAAAATTTTGGTCTGACCATAAATTCCAAAAAAACAGAGGTCATATTCCAACCAGCACCAGGCATGCCGTATACAAAACCAGAGACTACAGTCAGCGGGCAGACGTTGAATGCCGTAGACAAATTCACATATCTGGGCAGCACGCTGTCGAGATCTGTCAGCCTAAACTATGAGGTGGCAAGCAGAATAGCAAAGGCCAGCACAGCCTTTGGTAGAATGCGCTCGATGGTCTGGGCACGTCGTGGCATCAGCGTCAAGACCAAACTCAAAGTCTACCGTGCAACCATCATTCCAACCCTTCTATACGCTTGCGAAAGCTGGACTGTATACTCTGGACATGCAAGGAGGTTAAACCACTTACACACAGGTTGCCTGAGGCGAATATTCCACATCCGATGGCAAGATCGTGTCACTGACATCGAGGTTTTCTCGAGGGCTAACATGCCCAGCATACATGCACTGCTAGAAAAAAGCACGACTAGGATGGGCCGGACACCTCGTCCGTATGTCAGACGAGCGGCTCCCAAAGAAGCTTCTCTACGGCAAGCCTAGAGTGGGATCGCGCGAGAGGGGGCGCCCAAAGAAACGTTTTAAAGACGGTCTGAAGGACTCATTAAAAAGTTGCCAGATAGACATCGACACCTGGGAATGTCTTGCGAAAAACAGATCTGACTGGAGAAGCGCAGTCATATCGGGTGTGGCTGCTGGTGAAGATGACCGTATTGTGAAAGCCGAGAACAGACGCGAGACGCTGAAATCCCGAGCAGCGGGAACACCATCCCCTTCTACAAACCTCGTGTGCCCGATATGTAGCAGATGTTTTCGTGCTCGCATTGGCCTGTTCAGCCACATGCGCACCCACACCCAACAGGGAAATCTGTGACAAGGATGATGTCGGCGGTCCTCATCGACAACGATGGACAGCTATTATTATTATACTGACCGCCCCTACGTATTCATCCAATGCTTCCCGAGATCAAGATGCTGAGCAGCGCATGAGCTGCAGGGGTCAGTGACCCATAGCTGACTGCTAGCGTCAGGGCCAGCGAACCATAGCTGCCAAGACCCTTCTACACCTCCACGCGGTGATCCTGGATAACAGGCTGCAGCAGGGCAGACTGGATAAGGAGAAGGGGATCGAAGAGGGAATGCTAACCCGGTACTAAAAAATGCTTTTTGAAGTCGGATGTGTTGGACCGAAAAGTACAACTATCGCAGCCAAGCTGTAAACTACGACACAACGCATTCCGTTCTCTGGACTACATTCTGCTACTTAAGCCCTTTCAGGGTTTGGTAGCGGGAGATTGAGAACGAACGAAGCCAAGTCAAATCATGCAATCCTCCTGAGATAGTGCGTTCTAAAAAACATTGAAAAGTGTCGGAGGGAGGAGACAACCCTGACGGACGCCAACTGTCGTGCGGAACCAATCCACCTGTGTTCTATTTATAATGGAACTGGAAATTCCCGATATCTCGTATTAACTTCATTATGATGTGTAATCGTAAGGTATCTTGAGATCAGGTGATTGAGAAAAAAAAAATAAAATTATTCGTATCACCAAAGTATTTCCACCGTTTACTGTTTCTTTTTCTTAAAATAATCAATGTCACAGAAGGGTCCACCTTTTAACGGCTGGGGGGGGGGGGGGGGGGGGGGTGTCAAATATTCTCTGAGAATGGACGCGAATTCTTGCTTGAGCTTCTTTCTGCCGTCTTAGCAATGACTTTCTTGAGTCTCTCAATGTTGATCCACGATAAGGAGAGAAGCAACCAGTTTCTACACCAGCATTGCGTTCTCCATACTAATAATAACCATGTTATCTAACCCTAACCCTAAATCTAACCCTAACCCTAATCCAAACCCTAACCCTAATTCAAACGCTCGCCCTAAAATCTAACAATTCATAAAGTTGAACATAACCATTTTTTTCTACACTTCTATCTTCTTCTAAGTCGTTACGTGTTTATTAAAATAAAATTAGAATGTCCTGTCCTACCCATTAACCTGAAATGGTATGTCCCGCTACAATCGTGAACCTGTCAAACATGTACAATGGGAACCCAATCAACTCTGTCTTGGGGGGAATTAAGAGACAATTACCAACTTATTTCCAACATTCTAAAAATAATGTAGAAAAATTAATTTTGTGTGTGCAGATCACTCAAGACAACGTCTGCGTGGTACCAACCCTCTCCCTATCCCACCTTACCCTCCCCCTCCCTATGTTATTCAGTGGCCCTCCGGAACAACTACGTGGTCAACTGGTGGACCCTATGGCCCACGCTGCGAAATAATGAACAGGTTACATGACAAATGACAAAAAAATTGTTTTTTTGTAGACATCCTGACGTCTGGTCGGGCAAAATATACTGATCAAGCTATGTTAGTCGGGGTCATGTACAATATACTGATCAAGCTTTGTTAGTCGGGGTCAGGTAAAATATACTGATCAGATAATATTAGTCAGGGCTCAGGTAAAATATACTGATCACACAATGTTGGCCAAGGTCAGTTAAAATATACTGACCAGACTATGCTAGCCAGCGTCAGTTAAAATATACTGATCAGACAAAGTTGGCCAGGGTCAGATAAATTATACCGATTAGACAATGTTGGCCTAGGTCAGATAAAATATACCGATCAGACAATGTTGGCCAGGGTCAGATAAAATATACTGATCTGACAATGTTGGCCTGGGTAATATAAAATATACCAATCATACAATGTTGGTCAGGGTCAGATAAAATATACTGATCTGACAATGTTGACCTGGGTCAGATACAATATACTGATCAGACAATGTTAATCAGGGTTAGGTAAAATATGCTGTTCAGACAATGTTAGTCAGGGTCAGGTAAAATATACTTTTCAGACAATGTTAGTCAGGGGCTGGTAAAGTATACTTTTCAGACAATGTTAGTCAGCGTCAGGTAAAATATACTGATCAGACAATGTTTGCCAGGATCAGGATAAATACACTGATGAGGCAATTTTAGTCAGGTTCAGGTAAAATATAATGATCAGATAAGGTTTGCTAGGGTCAGAGAAAATATAATGATCAGAGTATGTCATGGTCTGGTAAAATGTACTGATCTGACTATGTTAGTCAGGGTCAGGTAAAATATATTGATCAGACTATGTTAGTCAGGGTCAGGTAAAATATATTGATCAGATTATGTTAGTCAGGGTCAGGTAAAATAAATTGATCAGATTATGTTAGTCAGGGTCAGGTAAAATATATTGATCAATGTTAGTCAGGGTCAAGTAAAATGTACTAACCTGACTATGTTAGCCAGAATTAGGTATAATATGCTGTTCAGGCAAAATTAGTCAGGGTCAGGTAAAATATACTGATTAAGACTCCACCAAACATCCACGCCGTTCTCCCTGGAAACAGGCTCTGTCAAAGTAGTCTAACCAACCAGGTGGGGATAGATACTCTAATCCTCATAGCAGTTATCTTACTGAGAATCCGTTTATTGCAACACAGCCCGGAGAATGCTGGTCCACCGTCTCAAGTACGCTTCGTGATGTAAGAAGAGCCACCGTAGCCCGCCGAGAAATAATCAGCTATCTCGGTTTGCAGTTGATAGCAGCGTTACTCTCCAAGATGACCCAACAATACCGATATAACAGCGGGGGCTACCGGACTTAGCTGTTTGATAACGCCGACCTCACGCTTGGGAAAGATTAGTTTAGCTACACAGATGGATCCGCTGGCAGAGATGCAAAACAAGCGCGGTTGGGGTTTCGTCGGCTACCAAAATGGCAAGGAGGTGGTGGAGAAATCAGCTACTTACTCCACTGTCACATCGAGTATGAGGATGGAGATTGAGGCGGTAACAACGGCCCTGACCTGGTTGTTGACGCAACCGGTGACACACGCAGTGAAGCTGTCAGACTCGCAGGGCATGCTCCTGTAAGATAGAACGGTGCATGCTAAGAAGGGAGTGGGCCTCTCTTCTGAACAACTCTGGTGGTCAGGGTGTCACATGGATCTATTGCCCGGGACATGCAGACGTCTGGGGTAACGAAAGAGCTGATGTAGTTTCGGGACGAGCTGTGGTGAACGACGCGGTGATTACGAGAGACAGGGTTGAGTTGATAAGGGCAGTCATGGACAGTCTACAGAATGATGAGAGACAGGGTTGGATTGATAAGGGCAGTCATGGACAGTCTATTTAATAATGAAGAGACAGGGTTGAGTTGATAAGGGCAGTCATGGACAGTCTACAGAAGGATGAAGAGACAGGGTAGAGTTGATAAGGGCAGTCATGGACAGTCTACAGAATGATGAAGAGACAGAGGGTCGCGAAAATACATGTGTGAAAAGGATGTAGGGAGTAGGGAGAATGTATGCCCTGTCTGGAAAGAACCGAAGAACAAGACATCAACACCTGACTGGGACTCTGAGTATATATACGCTTGGCTGGCTGTTTGGAGGGAGAACGGAGCACTTAAGAGAATGTTCCCTGTGTGATGATGTTGGTTCCTAGAACCAAGAATCGAGAATCAAGATAAGTTTAGCTGCGAAATTCCTTGCACCTTTTCAATAAGTATCATGAAAGGCCAGCGGCCATTTTGCCAGGGAATACCATTCATTAATTAGGTCATTCGAATGTTATTGAAGATCACAGTGAGCATACAATGTAGGAAAAGACGAGTCACAACAGTGGTAGGAGTTTTGACCTTTCCTATTTTACTTTTTGGATTTCCAGACGCCTGGAGACGCCTGGATTTCACCTTGACATTAACAACAACAACAACAACAACAGAGGGACCTTTCAACTTTCTTGCTTTTCTTCTTCATCTTTTTCTTCTTCTTCTTCTTCTAATTATTATTATTATTATTCTTAGTCCTCCTCCTTCTCCCCCTCATCCTCCTCCTCCTCCTTCTTCTTCTTCTTCTTCTTCTTCTTCTTCTTCTTCTTCTTCTTCTTTTTCTTCTTCTTCTTCTTGGTCTTCTTCTTCTTCTTCCTCTTATTTTTCTTTTTCAAAGTATAACCGCCTACAAGAATGTGACAGAATTAGTCTTACCAGACAAATCTTGTCTCCATATTGACAGCTCTTAGTATTTCAAGAATTACGCGGCAAGCGTAATTATATATTTTCTTTAAATTAGGGGCGGACTTTCCACAGGACCTGACCTCTCCCGTCAGAAAATACCGCGACAGGGGGGAGGATTAATACAGGCGCGCCAAGGACAGGAAACAACGCCATCTTGAAATATTGGACCGGCAGAAAAATAGTCCGGGTGTTATAAAAACCGAGGCAAACCGGGAGCCCGGCTCATCCAGAGAGAGATTCAGAGAGACAACATATTGAGAGAGAGACTCACTCAGAGATACTCATTCAGAGATACGATTCAGAGAGACGATTCAGAGAGATGGTTTAGAGAGAGAGAGAGAGAGAGAGAGAGAGAGAAACGCCTGAAGAGTGAACGTCGCATTGACTGAGTTCCAAACTCAGTTTACAGAACTAAAGTATTACTGATTTTTATTTGTGAGTAATTAGAATTTCACCAGGTTAAATTTTAACCAGCGTCAGACACGCAGGGTCTCCATAGATCTCCCAGAAGCAGCCTAGATGAGTCATAGCTACCCGCTATAGGAGAGAACAGGCTTCCTGTAAGATCTAGATCGGCTGAGAGAAAACCTTACCATTTCACACGTGGTCGACCTGCACCAGGTTAACACGTGGTCAACATGCATTACTTTAACACGTGGTCAACATGCACCAGTTTAACACATGGCTGCCTTCACTAAGTTTATAGTCATCGTATATTTCACAGCAGTAGCCTAATAATTCGACATCCACCACCCAGATCGACAGTCGTCGCCAATGAACAGAGCCAAGGACGTTTGCCAGGGGTTTTTAAACCACGAATTAACCATCGGCGTCAATACACCAAAATTCGAATTCATTTTACAACACGCCAAGTGCGGAAAGTATTTAGATGACAATAATTATAGGTTTACTGGTAGTTAGAGTCTTAATTCATAGGTAACCATCAGCTAGGAGCGTGCAGTAAGTTGTGTATGATAGAAGAGTGGTAGAGTTGTAACTTGTAGAAATAAAGAATTTATTATTATTGTTTTGAAATAGTGTCCTTAGTTTATGGAAGTGTTAGTTGAAGTGATGGATTTAAAACTGCAAAGGTGGATAGTGAATGTGAGGCTTTAGTAAGCCGGGAGAGCAAAACCCTGTTCCGTCTGCTACAAGAACAAGAGGGCACAGCTACAAATTAAATAAAGAAAGGTCCAGATTAGATATAAGGAAATATTTTGTTAGACAGAGGGTGTGGAATGCATTGCCACAGGAAGTAGTCGAGTCAGGGACAATTAATGCATTTATTTATTCTTCTTTATCTTCATCTACATCATCCTCTTCTTCCTTCACCCTTTCTATTTCTTGTTCTTATTCTTCTTTTTCTTTTTTTTTTCTTTCACTTCTTCTTCCATGTTGGTCCTGAAATGGACATTTTTTTTCGTAGTGTCACAGCTAACAACAAATCTGCGCTTTCTGTACCGTTCGGCCCGAGTTAGCCGGTTTCAGCACAACATTTCTCTGACCAAGTTTACATTTTCTCTGCGATCCTTATTCCCTTAGCCAGATAATTATTCCATTTGCCAGATCTTCATTCCATTAGCCAGATCTTTATTCCATTAACCAGATCTTTATTCCATTAACCAGATCTTTATTTCGTTAGCCAGATCTTTATTCCATTAGCCAGATCTTTATTCCATTAGCCAGATCTTTATTCCATTAACCAGATCTTTATTCCATTAACCAAATCTTTATTCCATTAGCCAGATCTTTATTAAATTAGCCAGATCTTTATTCAATTAGCCAGATCTTTATCCATTAACCATATCTTTATTCAATTAGCAAGATCTTTATTCAATTAGCCAGATCTTTATCCATTAACCATATCTTTATTACATTAGCCAGATCTTTATTCCATTAGCCAGATCTTTATTCAATTAGCTAGATCATTATTCTTATAGCCAGATCCTTTTTCCCTTAGCCAGATCCTTATTCCCTTAGCCAGATCCTTTTTTCCTTATCCAGATGTTTATTCCATTAGTCAGATCTTTATTCCCTTAGCCAGTTTTTTATTCTTATAGCCAGATCCTTATTTCCATAGCCAGATTCTTATTCTTATAGCCAGATCCTTATTCCCTTAGCCAGATCCTTATTCCATTAGCCAGATCCTTATTCCCTTAGCCAGATCCTTATTCCCTTAGCCAGGTCCTTATTCTCTTAGCCAGATCCTTATTCTCTTAGCCAGATCCTTATTCCATTAGCCATATCCTTATTCCCTTAGACCGACAACACTAGAAAGTCTGTTAAATAAAAAGAGAAACACATGGAAGAACACGAGCACAAACAAACAATTCTGAAACCATGCTAACGGGCTCATTGTTTGTCCACTTTAACTTAAAAATGTAAACAGAACAATCGAACATGATCTAACAATGAACTTAACAACTTACTACATCAATGACATTACAAACACACACAGACACACCCACACACACACAGACACAGACACACAAAGACACACACACATCACCACATACATACATCAACACACACAGACATACACACACACACATCAACACACACATACAGATACAGACACACACACCCATTAACACACACATCAACACACAAAGACACACATACACACCCACACACACATCAACACACACACACACACATACGCCAACACACACATACATCAACACACACACACATCAACACACACACACAGATACAGACACACACACATCAACACACACAAACATATACAGACACACACACATCAACACACACATCAACACACAAAGACACACATACACACCCACACACACATCAACACACGCACACACATACATCAACACACACACACATCAACACAGACACACAGATACAGACACACACACATCAACACACACACACAGATACAGACACACACACATCAACACACACACCCACACACACATCAACACACACATCAACACACACACATCAACACACACATCAACACACAAAGACACACACACATCAACACACACATACACCAACACACACACATACATCAACACACACACACATCAACACACAGATACAGATACACACACATCAGCACACATACCCACACACACGTCAACACACACAAACACACATCAACACACACAAACACACATCAACACACACACACATTTATCTGAGGAACTGAGACGCTAGACATAACATACTGACCGACCAGGAAGTGACGTCAGAGTAATGTAATGTACTGTCCAAGACCACGCCAGTCTCCCAAGTAGATCTCTTAGAAACAGGTTGTTTTCAAGGCAATATGGTTGACAAGATGTGGGTCGACGTGATCCCCGTAGTAGCGTGGGTCACGTAGATGAAGCCAAGCATAACACAACATCCTGGAGGACCCTGGACCACCTTCATCAGTGCGCTGGGAATTTGAGGAACGCAACTCGCTACTTGACGGTCACACAAAGGGCGTTCAGACAATTCTCCTTCGGGATCCGTCCTTAGCTTAACTTGACTCGACTTGACTTGATTCGATTCGACTCTACTTGACTTGACTCAACTCAATTCAACTCAACTTGACTTGACTTGACTCGATTCAACTCGACTCGACTTGACTCGATTCGACTTAACTTGAATTACCTTAATTTAATTTAACTTAACCTAACTTAACTTAATTTAACGTAACGTAACCTAACTTAACATAACTTAACTTAACTTAAAATCTTTATACTGGTTTAGAAGACTCTACAGAGTCTGTATACAATCAGTTTCTTTGGGGCTGGTTTAACCTATGTGCGAGTCCATCTTTATAGACTCAAACACTAGAACTAAGTAGACCCGCAGCCAGTTAGGCGCCATCTATAGCTGCTCTTAACAAACCACCTGGGGAAAGGTACATAATTTGGGTAGATTTTTAATTTGAATTTTGTCCGGGCAACGGCCGTTAAGTCTACTCTGTTCGATTTCCAACTGCCAAGGAATTTTTAAAGTGCTTTACACTGAACACGGGTGTCCGATCTCACTACCCAGAGATCAGGGACAATTTTTTTTCAGAAGATACACATGAAACAAAACCTGATCTCCACCGGGATTTGAATCCCGCAACCTCCGGCACCCGAGGCGGACACCTTACCTCAAGACCACTGAGACTGTTACATCTGCACCTTTTGACTCAACACATCCGATTTCACCTGGCTTTTTTTTGGTTTGGTTGAGGAGGTATTACTAGTGTTGACTTCCCACTAAAATCCAAATTCTCAAAGCCAAACTGTACTAGTGCAGCATGTTTCCAGGGCTGCTACTTGGGGGATTGAATTTGGTCTTGGTCAGTTCTTTTATGAGTTGCTGGCTGCTGTCAGCCTGTTCACCGGGTAGCATCTTTGATCTAATCTTGGGTAGTCAACATTAAAAAAAAATAATAACAACATTAATGTAACATTATACTTCCTTCTTCTTTGTTGTCCGTTCACAAACTCTCGCTACAAAGTGACGGCGTAGGCTAGTGGTTAAGTGACACGGCTCACAATTTGGGGGTGCTGGGTTCGCTCCCCAATCACAGCACCTCAAAATAAAAACATAGTACAACGCACACCACCTTGGGAAATAAAGAAACAAACTCCTCTACCAAGCCCTGAAAAGGGCTTTGTAAGAAGCAGGATGTAGTCTGAAAAATGGAATGCGTTGTGACGTAATTTACAGCTTGACCGCAATATTTTCAGCTTTCCGTCCCACGCATCCGAATTTAGCATGAAATTTTTGGGTACCGATCTAGCCTTCCCCCATTGACCCCTTTTCCTTTGCGAGTCTGTCCTGTTGCAACCTGCTTTTTAAGATCATCACGGGCAGATGAGGACTCATCAGAAAAATCGGCCTACAGTGGATAGAAAAGAGGTGACTTAATACAGGTTTAAAAGATAATCAAAGGAAGGGATAAATTAGACAACAATTTTTTTCTTCCAAATACAACCAACTACAAGAACAAGAAGGCACAAACACAAATTATTTAAAGACATGTCCAGATTAGATATTAGGAAATTCTTTTTTAGACAGAGAGTGGTGAATGTTTGGAATGCAATGGCACTGTAAGTAGTGGAGGCAGGGTCAATTAATGCATAAAAGAATAGATTGAATGCGTTAAGTTTTTTTTCTTCAGTTTAGTTCAAGTGTCATCTCGAAGGCCGGCTGTAGTGGATCTCCAGTGTACTCTATCTCTTTCCGTAATGGTGTAATCTGAGAGACTTTGTCCAGTCCATCTCATAATGTTATCCACCCACTTAAAACGGTGTCTGCCTCTTGAACGACTGCCTTCCTCCCTACCCTCCAAGTATGGTCTTCAACAAGGAGGTATGTCTTGTTATATGACCAAAATAACGTAACTGTCTAACCCTGATTCCGGTCATTAATTCTTTTTTCATCTCCAACTTTTCCAATACCTCCAATTTTTTTTTTCTTTTTCCAAGAAATGCGACCCAATCTTATATAAACCCACATTTCGAAGCCTTCAATACTCTTTTCCAACTTGTTATCCATTGTCCATGTTGCTGCGCCGTAAAGTAGTGACGAGTATACCTAACATCTAACAATTCTCATTTTCAAATTCTGATTTATCTGTTTGGATGTCAGTATGTGTCGCATGTTGCTGAATACCATATTGACCATACCTATTCTCTTTCTGATTTCCCTTTCACACCTGCCTTCCTCCGTTATTATATGACCTAGATAGGAGAAACTCTGTACCTGTTCAAGTAGTTGATCTTTTATTTTATCTGCATACATGGTTTCTCGTCACTTTTCCCAATAATCATAATCTTTATTTTCTTTATGTTTATATCCAATCCAAACTTGTCTTATGTTGTATATTGTTGTCAAGTGAATGTAACAGAAACGGGTTGTATACAGACTCTGAACACTCTTCTAAGCCAGTATAAAGACGTTCAGTTTAATTAAGGTTGAGAAGAGATCTGGCAGATTTGGATCGTTGACCGACACAGCTTACACGCTGCTCACCATCTTGATCCTTAACCTTAAACAAATTATTCCATCCGCTGGTACGTGGTTTCTACAATCAAATCGCTGCACTGGTGTCCTTGTGATGATTAGGAAGCACGTGCGAAGGAAACCCTAAAAAATGACAATCTTCTTCGACAAAGCTGCCATTGGAACAACGTGGCGAGTTGTACAGAAACATACACGATAAGACGTTGCTTAGTTGTATATCAGTTGTTTATAAACGCGCACAAAAGGCTGTCTGTCTATGTTCGTTTACGCTTACAGGGCGTGAGTGTTTCTTGTTGTAGTAATATGCTCATCGTAAACCAGGCTATGAAAAATACGTGATGAATCATACCTTGAATGGCTTACAATGTCGAGATATTTTGTTAAATTTCTAGGTTCACGTCGGCGTGCTCTGGATGTGAGAAAAACTACTACAACTCACAACTAAACTTCCTTTTCAAGGCGCACAAAATAGTAAACTTACTCAGTGTTGGCATTAAATAACAACAACAACAACACTGAGGTGGTTTAATACAGGTTTGAAAGATAATCAAGGTCACAGTCGGGTGTTGGTCAGAATAGCACAGACAAAAGCGGCGCTTGCACGGCTCAACACAATCTGGCAAGATAAACGGTTAGCACTATGCACGAAAATCAGATTAATGGGTACACTGGTCCTGTCAATATTCTTCTATGCTTGTGAGACATGGACAGTTACAGCTGACCTTCAGCGAAGGATACAGGCCTTGAAGATGAGATGTTTCCGAAGACTTTTAAACGTCACGTACAAAGATCAAGTTACAAATGAGGAAATACGAGATAGAATTACAACAGCAATAGGGCCTTTTGAAGACCTCTTGGCAACTGTCAAAAGAAGGAAACTTGGTACGGTCACATATCGATATCAAACGGTCTTGCAAATACGATCCTCCACGGAAATGTGCAAGGCAGACGACGAAGAGGCCGTCCCAAAAAGAGGTGGGAGGACAACATAAAAGAATGGACCAATCTCCGACCAGAAGAGGCACAGGCAGCGGCCGCTCACAGAGAAGGGTGGCGTGGTGTTGTGAGGATGTCTTCATGTGTGCCCCAACCACCTCGCCGGTTACGGGTTGACCTGATCTAACTTGAGTGTGACCTAACAAAATGCCACAGCCAAAAAGTAACGATGACATAAACACACTACATAGAAGAGATCAAAGTCTCATCTTTCGGTTCCGAACAGGACATCCCAGAGTCAATAGCCACTTGAACCGCATCAATCCCCAGCACCTGCCCTTGTGCAGACATTGCTCTCATCCTGATGAAACAGTTCGACACCTACTCATTGAGTGCAAGGCGCTTGCTGACATGAGGAAAAGATTCTTACAAGCACTGCCGACAATTACCAACACACTGTACGGAGCAGTGACACAACTGAAGAAGACCTGTATCTATATAAGAATTTCATTGGGCTGCCAAGAGCAGGTTTGCTCAGTAGTTATAGAATAACAACAACAACAACAACAACAACAACAACAGCAACATATAACCAACGGAAAGGATATATTAGACTATAGCAAGTTTTTGTCTTCAAAATACAACGATCTACAAGAACAAGAGGAAACAGCTACAAATTAACTAAAGAAAGGTCCAGATTAGATATTAGCAAATCATTTTTTGTCAGAGAGTGGTGGATTTTTGGAATGCATTGCCACATAAAGTAGTGAAGGCAGAGTCAGTTAATGTATTCAAGAATATATTGGATGTGCACAGTTATTTTTAGATCAAGGAAATGTAAATGCAACTGCTTGTATACAGACTCTGCGGAGTCTTCTAAACCAGTACAAAAACATTAAGTTAAGAAAGATATCTGAGACATACCTCTGAGATTAAGATGGAAACGTATGAGTTTTTATTTAGAGTATAATCTGTATGGCGACGGGAGAAGTCTTAAAAAGTACACCACGTTTAATTAAAGTAGAAACTTGCCCAATCACTTCCGCTCGCGTGTTTCTCCAACTGCTATCTCCCCACTGAAGAGTTCACTTGCGTGAAGACCAGTGACCATATTTTATGTGCTATCCAGCTAAGTAGGAGCAGCGGCCTGATACCTTCCATGTGAGGTACCTTTGGCTTATATTGAGTATTGTGTGGTAGGATAGAGTACCACGTAATGTGATTTTATAGCAAGGAAACACTCACTGCATGTACTGGCTGTTGAGCCAGCAACGTCTTTAATGGTTGGAGCATGTCCACCGCATGAAGATAAGAGACTGCCAAAGGATATGGGTAATAGGGGCTAGAAGAATCGGCAGTCCCACACTGCGATTCAAGGACTTACGCAAGAGGGATATGAAGTCATGCGACATCCCATCCGAAGGCTGGTAAAAAATTTCTCAGGATGGAGCTGTTTGGAGACAGTCAGATGGAGGGCGCGTAGTGACTGCTGACGTTGGTAGAGACCTTCTGGCTGCAGAGAAAAGAGAAAGACTGATCAATGAACACACAGGCAAGCCAGTCTCCTCGGCATAGTTGTATGATCTGGGGCAGGGACTGTCACTTGTGGAAAGGCCTTTACAGTCATGACAGACAGTGTCGAAATACGGGAGACAGAGCTGGACAAAATTCACAGGGTGCCAAGCGCATGGTCTACAGAGACTGAGACGCCGATGATGATGATGATGATCAGCTAAGTATCTTTTCTAACTTTTGTATGTGTTGTTGTTGATGTAGCTGATATTGCTGTGAATGCCTAAAATGAGTAGAATTACTTTGTTGTGCACCCTGAAAATAGCGTCATGTGGCGGGTTACAGCAGTTTCCCTCTCATCCCGGTGGTACCAATGAAAGTGGGACCACGTCCTCCAGACGGATGTGTTATTTCTAACTTTATCTACGCGTTGCTTACGACTACGGGGGTCAAATCAATCTCCCACCTCATTAGCCATATTGCTAATAGGAACTTCCCGTTTCCAGGAAGTCGAGGTTGGAGTCTTGGCCAGTATGTTCTGCTTCATCAGACGTTAGCCACCTCTCCCGATCCATTTACGTTTAAAATCTTTATTGGGACGGCGTGGCTTAGTCGTTAAGGGACACGGCTCACAACCAGAAGGTGCTGGGTTCGATCCCGATCACAGCCTCGGCCGTTACCCCGGGGAAGCAAATCCTTAGAAAATCCAGGAGGAAGCAGACCTTTACATAAAATACATGCTGAAGTCGGATGCACTGGGCCGACAGGCGCAAAATAAAAACCACAGTGCAACGCACACCGCCTTGGGGAATATAGAAATTAGATAAACGCCAAAAAAAAAAAAAACTTTATTGTATGAATTGAATCCTTCCACTTTGATCCTTCTTCTTCTTCGTCTTCTGCGTACGCAGTCAGACAGTAACCATTATTTTTTTCGAAAAAAGCGGCGGTCATCCTGAGACTCTCGCCACTACCATAGAGCTTGTCTTGCAGTTCCACTGGCAATGGCCACATCTGCTCTCTCTGATCCTTGTATGTCGGGCAGTTCTGCAGCAGATGTTCAGTGGTCATTTTACCAGTACCGCACGGGCATTCGTCGGTACACCCTATCTTCAGTTTGTTGAATAGGTGGTACCTTAGTCTGTTGTGGCCAGTGCGAAGTCTGAAGACAAGGACCTGCTCTCTTCGGTTCAACTGGTAATAGGCATCGTTTTTGGTGTAACCAGTATGTTCGGTTTCCCATTTGGTCATGTATCTGGCTTTGATAAGCCGTTTTGACTCTTCGTACGTCATACTGGTATCTGTTTGTGGTAGCCTTGCACCTTCTTTTGCCAGTCTGTCTGCCTCCTCGTTGCCTTGGATGTTGCAGCTTCCACTTTGATCCGTTATCTCATATTTTTGTTGTTCCTTGTCCCAGATGAAAGTCTATCGGTTGTAACATAGGTTTCGTTTCTGTATTTGCCTTACCGCTTTATCTGACAATAGATATATGTGTTTTCAACACTTCATTTTAATACACAGTTTCACCGAAGCTTTTTTTGTAATTTGATTTTAATTAGAATGAATGACGAAGAAGATGCAGAAGAAAAAGTTGACGAAAATAAAAAAGAAGAAGAAAAGAGGACATGAGGAAGAATGAGCAGAAGAAGAGTAGCAGAAGAGTAATAATAAAATGGTAGAAGAAAAGGAAGAGGGTTTGGGAAAAGAACAAGATGAAGAGATAGAGGAGTAACAAAAGGATTATGAAGAGGAAGAAGAGGCAGAAGAGGAGAAGGGAAAAAAAGAAAGAAGAAGACGAAGAAGAGGAGGAGAAGAGGAAGAGAAATAAGAAGAAGAGTAAGAAGAAGTAGTAAAATAAGAGGAAAAGGAAGAAGAAAAAGAATAATAAGAAGAAAAGGTAGAGAATTATGAAGAAGAAGACGAGGAATGGAAGAAGAAGAAGAAGAAGAAGAAGAAAAAGAAGAAGAAGAAAAAGAAGAAGAAGAAGAAGAAGAAGGAGAAGAAGAAGAAGAAGAGAAAGAAGAAGAAGAAGAAAAAGAAGAAGAAGAAAAAGAAGAAGAAGAAGAAGAAGAATGGAAGATGAAGAATAAGACGAAGAAGAAAAAGAAGAAGAAGAAGAAGAAGAAGAAGGAGAAGAAGAAGAAGAAGAAGAAGAAGGAGAAGAAGAAGAACAAAAAGAAGAAGAAGAAGAAGAATGGAAGATGAAGAATAAGACGAAGAAGAAGAAGAAGAAGAAGACGAAGAAGAAGAAGAAGAAAAAGGAGAATAACAAGAAGAAGAAGAAGAAGAAGAAAAAGAAGAAGAAGAAAAATAAGAAGAAGAAGAAGAAGAAGAAAAAGAAGAAGAAGAAGAAGAAGAAGAAAAAGAAGAAGAAGAAGAAGAAGAAGAAGAAGAAGAAGAAGAAGAAGAAGAAAAAGACTAATAATCTGACATGCAGATGCAGTGCGCTTTAAAAGTTAAAAATGCGCGCGTGTTTAGACATAGATAATATGTCGGGTCAGATTTGTTTAGCAAAGTCTCCCGCCTTGTTTACACTTGCCGTCTGACACGCGTGGCGTCTGTTATGGGTTGGGGACAAAACAGCGCGCAAATAATCCAATGAATGAGGCCGATTGTGTGCCATTAAAAATGAAAATCTTGCGCTAATGTGTACATCAGCGGTTCCAAACATAAACAACAACGATGTCCCTGTGAAGTCAAGTTAAGAACCTATGGTAAGCAGAAAGTCAACATAGTGATGTTGCGCCTGAGCAGGACGTGAGGAAATTGGGGCACCAACACACGGATTGTCTCATTGCTTCAATTCCTCAATACTTGAATCCTGTTATTCAAGCGGGCAAGTTTGCCTGATTGTAGCTTTATACTGTCTTAGAAGACTCTGCAGGTTCCTTTTACATTATCTTGCTCTGGCAAAGATGGCGCCATAACTGGCTGCGAGTCTACATTTCTCTACTGTTTTGGATCATTATGGATGCCGCCAGACCACGGATTTGCCTGGATTTCACACTAGTCGACGACTTACACTTGTGGTCACGGAAACGTGGAGTTGTTTTCCGTCTGGACTTGTTATTTCGTTCTTTTTTTGGTGATTTCTTCCATCCGTTTATCCTGGTCTGGACGCCGGCTGAATGGCACTACGCTTATACCTGTGTCGTATTTCTGCCGGTTCACCTTCACGAATATGGCGTGTGGGAATTTTAGATGCTACTATGATGAGCTGAATACAGCTGGGGAGAGATGCCAGACTCACTCACACGCTGAGTGTTGTCCATACGACCTCTTGTGGTTATCGAAAAGGCACGACAAACTGCGTTAGATGCCTTCCCACCTTTCTATCCTGCTTCGGTGGTAACCCTGAGGCAAAATCTGCATCCTATGCTATCTCCAGTCGTCTCGATGAATGTCTTGCCACTGGCAAAAGGTAGCTTAGGCTCTGTGAGTGAGGTTAACAAAAGGCGCAGTTTCTTCCTCACTTTAATCCAAATCACCGCGCAAGTCACCCATTTCAGCGGACACAGCAAGAGATACGACTGTCCACACGGCTGAACAAAGAGAGTGGTCTTCACCACTTGTGATGGACAACTATTAACCTTGCTCTAAAAGCTATGCGCATATAATCTATTCTTAAATCCATTAATTGTCCTTGCCCCCACTACTTCCTGGGGCAATGCATTCCAAGCATTCACAACTCTCTGACTAAAAATTTTTTTCCTAATATCTAATCCGGACCATTTTTTAGTTAATTTGCAGCTACGCCGTCTTGTTCTTGTAGGTTGCTGTATTTTTAAAAAGCTTGTTATAGTCTAATTTATCAGTTCCTTTGATTATTTTATAAACCTATATTGTCTCCTTGAATTCTTTTCTTTTCTAGACACTGTTGGCCGGTTTTTCTCTTTCCACATAACATTAATTCTGGAATCCCACTATCAGCTTTGTCGCTCTTTTTTGTATCCTTTCCAGCATGTTTATATCCCCTCTACGATAAGGACGCCACACCTGTACACCTAACTCTAACCTAGGTCTAACTAATGCTTTATACAGTTTGACGATCACTTCCTTACTCCTATGTACTCGGAGACGGCTCATAAACCGAAGGTGTTGGGTTCGATACCCATCACAGTACCAGCCGTTACCCCTAGGAAGCAAACCCTTGGAAAAGGCAGGAAGAAGCAGGCCCTTACATAAATGCATGCTGAAGTTGGATGCATTGGGCCGACAGGCGCAAAATAAAAACCACAGTGCAACGCACACCGCCTTTGGGTTTAAAGAAATTAGGCGAAGGCAAAAAATAACAAATAAAAATCATTACTCCTATGTTTAACATTTGCCTTTCTCACTGCTGCCTGGATTTGCTCACTCACTTTGCCTGTATAATCTGTTATAACCAATGGGTCCATTTCCTTTTCTATCATTCTAATATTGTTCTCGCCCAAAAATCTGTCTGTCCTTCACCCTGGAGTAGCACGATGATCCAAACAAGACAGACTCTAGGCTCGTACTCCAGGTCATCTCAAGCCACAAACAAGATAGACTCAAGGAGTGTACTCCAGGTCATCTCAAACCCCAAACAATACAGACTCCAGGAGCGTACTCCAGGCCATCTTAAGCCCCAAACAAGATACTCCAGGAGCGTACTCCACGCCATCTCAAGCCCCAAACAAGATAGATTCCAGGAGCGTACTCCAGGCCATCTCAAGCTCCAAACAAGATAGACTACAGGAGCGTACTCCACGCCATCTCAAGTCCCAAACAAGATAGACTCCAGGAGCGTACTCCAGGCCATCTCAAGCCCCAAACAAGATAGACCCCAGGAGTATACTCCAAGCCATCTCAAGCCCCAATCAAGATAGACCCCAGGAGTGTACTCCAAGCCATCTCAAGGCGAAACAAGACAGACTCCAGGAGTGTACGCCAGACCATCTCAAGCCCCAAACAAAATAGACTCCAGGAGTGTATGCCAGACCACCTCAAGCCCTAAACAAGAAAGACTCTCACACGAAATAAAATATTACACCAGGTTGCTGTCAGTTCCAGTCGGAGCATGGGCGTTTAGGGGGAGGGATGTGGACAAAAGGTACTTGGATGTGGGCCAAGGTCACTCACCGTCTCAACACTATGTCGACAAACGAAAACTGGGAGTTGAGGGAAAGAATGTCTAGGACAGGAAGGGGTTTGGAGCTGACCACTCTGGCGTTCCGATTTGGGTAGTGGGGGGTTAGTGACAGACAGA
This sequence comes from Ariolimax columbianus, assembly GCA_036924085.1. NCBI lineage: Eukaryota > Metazoa > Mollusca > Gastropoda > Stylommatophora > Arionidae > Ariolimax > Ariolimax columbianus. The sequence goes on from JAVGWX010000024.1 coordinate 10,955,505, forward strand.
GGCCAGCAGGTCTTGCTGCGATATTTTAGAGTGACAATAACTCAGAGTGATTCGTTCCAACAACAACTAAATGGAGGTAGATCCAAACTAGAGCTTGGCTGAGTAAGACAACCCACAGAGGACCATTGTACAGCTCTGATCCAGCTTGAGACTATAAAATACTAGGCACAGTTTAACTCAAGCAGAATGGCCATGGAGAGAGAGAGGGAGAGAGAGAGAGACAGAGAGAAAGACTGAGAGTGTAACTAGTGGTCTGTTTAGCTCGCCGACTTTATAGAGTAGCGATGGTTAGCCAGCTACAAGTTTAGCAGGCTGTTTTACAAATGTTAGAAAGATGGAATGAATTACAGGGTGACTGAATCCGCATACGCCTTTGAGTCCTGGCCAGTCGCTCTATAAGGTGTGTGTTGGGCACCTTGTGACTAGAAGAGATTTAGATGTGTGTGTGATGTGTGCAGCACACCTAGGCAACGATGTATGTTCCGGAGTGTGTGTGTGTATACGCTGATCGATTGAGAGTGTGATCACATGTGAGTGTACGTTGAAAAGATTTAATGTGAAATGTCAAGATCACCTGCCTGAATGGATCTGAATGTGAGTGAATGCACAGAATACGATAGGCGAGTTTGTGAGAGCGTGGTGAGTGTGCAGATAAGGAGATAAGAGGGTAGCGGCTAGTACTGGGTCGGATTAGTTGGGGACAATATTCAATAGCTAATGCTTACAACCTCCGCAAATTAATAATAAATATATTTATAGATAGATAATTAATAATAAATATATTTATAGATAGATAATTAATAATAAATATATTTATAGATAGATAATTAATAATAAATATATTTTTAAATAGATAATTAATAATAGTAATATATATAATATATGATTACTTAGTTAAGATGTAATCTTGTGTTGTTTGTAATCTCATTGCACTCACGTATGTGGGGTAGTGAAGGATGTGGATGTATGTGATAACATTCAAGATAGAAAAACCCCTGTGAAAATTCCTAAAAACACTGATCTAGTCCAATAATGTATTACGGCCCTTTGTAGGATCCTTGGAAACGAGAAGGCACGAGAAGCCGGAAGTAGTGGCACCCAGACTCGCCATCCACAAAGCTATAAAGAAGCAAAGACACTCATCATACGATCCATGAGGACAGAATGGAGAGAACAGAATAAATAATACAAGCCAGAAAATGACAGCATAAACAAACTTGGCAGAGATGGGCAGACACAGATCTTCACGCCCAGAACGGGACACTGTAGACTCAAGGCCCACCTCCATGGAATGGGTCTCAGAGACACTGCTACGTGCGAATAAGGAGCACTCAAGCAAACACCAGAACATGTCCTGCAGGACTGTCCTACCTGTGCAGGCAAAAGAGGCAGTCTGGCCTGGGGAGCTTCTTCTTCTTCTTCTTCTTCTTCGTTCGTTCTCAATCTCCCGCTACCAAACCCTGAAAGGGTAAGTAGCAGAATGCAGTCCAGAAAACGGAATGCGTTGTGTCGTAGTTTACAGCTTGGCTGCGATATTTGCACCTTTCGGTCCAACACTCCGACTTCAGCAAGCATTTTTTAAGAACCGGGTTAGCATTCCCTCTTCAATCCCCTTCTCCTTAGCCAGTCTGCTCTGCTGCAGCCTGTTATCCAGGATCACTGCGTGGAGGTGTAGAAGGGTCATGGCAGCAATGGTTCGCTGGCCCTGACGCTAGCGGTCGCTAACCACTGCAGCTCATGTGCTGCTCAGCATCATGATCCGGGCCTGGGGGAGCGACCATCTCGAAAAGCTGAGGTGGACCGGCGAAGACCTGAAAAGTACAGTCTCCTTCAGTTGATCGATGGTGAAAAAGTAAGAGAAGTAAAAGGAAAAGAAGAAGAAGGAAGAAGAGGAGGAAGAAATATAAGAAGAAGACGGCGATAAAGAAGAAGAAGAATAAGAAGAAAAACAAGAAAAATGAGAAGAAGAAGTATGAGGAGGAGTAAGAAAAAAATGAAAACGAATAAGAAGAAAAAGAAGAAGAAGTAGAGGAGGAAGAAAAAGAAGAAGAAGTAGAAGAGGAAGAACAAGAAGAAGAAGTAGAGGAGGGAGAACAAGAAGAAGAAGTAGAGGAGGAAGAACAAGAAGAAGAAGTAGAGGAGGAAGAACAAGAAGAAGAAGTAGAGGAGGAAGAACAAGAAGAAGAAGTAGAGGAGGAAGAACAAGAAGAAGAAGTAGAGGAGGAAGAACAAGAAGAAGAAGTAGAGGAGGAAGAACAAGAAGAAGAAGCAGACGAAGACGCGCGAAGTTGAAAATAGGACTAGTAATAAGCCACGAATAGAAAGATGTGATCGATATTGTTGGAGTACAACACCGTGTCAAAAACCAGCTCTATCAATTACTAATGACAAAACCAACAACAGCCGTTCCCTGACATTGGGAACATATAATTATATTATGTGTGATCTTTCTTGGAAATTTGTCAAACTTCAGTATGGCAGTGTGGCAAACCATTAGTTCAGGGTTCTCCAGCTTGGAGTATGTGGACCCTTTACTGGTTTGAGAACCTCGGCTAGTCTTACAGCAAGGTTTCCTGGCTTGTAACCTCGGCTAGTCTTACGGCAAGGTTTACTGGCTTGTAACCTCGGCTAGTCTTACGGCAAGGTTTCCTGGCTTGTAACCTCGGCTAGTCTTACGGCAAGGTTTACTGGCTTGTAACCTCGGCTAGTCTTGCGGCAAGGTTTACTGGCTTGTAACCTCGGCTAGCCTTACGGCAAGGTTTACTGGCTTGTAACCTCGGCTAGTCTTACGGCAAGGTTTCCTGGCTTGTAACCTCGGCTAGTCTTACGGCAAGGTTTACTGGCTTGTAACCTCGGCTAGTCTTGCGGCAAGGTTTACTGGCTTGTAACCTCGGCTAGCCTTACGGCAAGGTTTACTGGCTTGTAACCTCGGCTAGTCTTACGGCAAGGTTTACTGGCTTGTAACCTCGGCTAGTCTTACGGCAAGGTTTACTGGCTTGTAACCTCGGCTAGTCTTACGGCAAGGTTTACTGGTTTGAGAACCTCGGCTAGTCTTACAGCAAGGTTTACTGGTTTGAGAACCTCGGCTAGTCTTACGGCAAGGTTTACTGGCTTGTGACCTCGGCTAGTCTTACGGCAAGGTTTCCTGGCTTGTAACCTCGGCTAGTCTTACGGCAAGGTTTCCTGGCTTGTAATCTCGGCTAGTCTTACAGCAAGGTTTACTGGCTTGTAACCTCGGCTAGTCTTACGGCAAGGTTTCCTGGCTTGTAACCTCGGTTAGTCTTACAGCAAGGTTTACTGGCTTGTAACCTCGGCTAGTCTTTGGGCAAGGTTTCCTGGCTTGTAACCTCGGCTAGTCTTACAGCAAGGTTTACTGGCTTGTAACCTCGGCTAGTCTTACGGCAAGGTTTCCTGGCTGCCAACAGGGTGCAGGACAATTTTCTGAAGGTGAAAAAGGTATGGTAAGGTTTATTGAATGTAAGTCGATATAGGGAGGTTCGCTATACATTAATGGGGTATTGGAAGGTTTGTTGTACGTTAATGGGTTATTGGAAGGTTTGCTTTATGTTATGAGGGTATTGGAAGGTTTGCTGTTCGTTAAGGTGGTACTAGAAGGTTTTCTGCTAGTTAAGATAGTATTAGAAGGTTTTCTGCTAGTTAAGATAGTATTATAAGGTGTTCTGCTAGTTAAGGGGGTACTTAAAAGGTTTGTGCAAGTTAAAGTGGTACTGGAAGGTTTGATGCTAGCTAAGGTGATAGAGTCAGGTTTGCTGCTAGTTAAAGGGGTTTTAGAAGGTTTGCTGCCAGTTAAGATTGTACTAGAAGATTTGCTGCTGTTTATTTGGGGTATTTGAAGGTTTGCTACTAGTTAGCGTGGTACTAGAAGGTTTGCTGCTAGTAAAGATGGTACTGGAAGGTTTGCTGATAGTTAGCGTTGGACTAGAAGGTTTGCTGCTAGTTAGCGTGCTACTAGAAAATTTTCTACCGTCTACGCGGTGTGTTTATAAGCAAAAAGGTAAAAGATGATTTACTTAAAACCAAGGCTTCACGGGTACATTAATCTGGATAATCCTGGATAATCCTGGATCCCTACCATATCGTAATCGTGTATGCCTAGTATCGTTCATTTTCCTCTCATCAAGACATTAGCAAATCCGCCCACAATTTTCAATAATGCTTTCTCCCCAGTGGTAATCGATATCTGGTGTCAGTGAAAGGAATCGATGCTGCTGTACAGTACTTTGTCAGGATTGTTCTAATAGCTGTCGTAGACGGGAGTGGAGTGAAGGATGAGTGCAATAAAATGCCCACAAGGTGTGTTTCACCGCCTCCCTCTGGATGTGCTAAATTAATTGTTCACGCACTGCCGTCAAGGTTGAAGTGTTAGATACATCATTCGCACGAGGTTTCAGCAGGCCGTTCCTTTCTTCTTTGCCGCGCCTCTTCTGCTAATGGGCTTTAGAAGTCATTTGTATATGTACGAGGCGTGTTCAAATAAAACCGGACCTAACTGCACCAAATGAACTTCTGGTGTAAACAGCACGTACCAGCGGTCAACTTTGCAAAATGTCATTAATTTCCGACTCACAGTTTCCTCAGAAGACCGTTAAAAACATGGCGGGTGTGATATGGAATATGTCCAGAGTTGATCAGCGAGACGTGATTCGGTTTCTAACAGCTGAAGGATGCCGACCTGTTGACATTCGTCACAGAATGCAGGCAGTGTATGGTGACAAAAGTGTGTCGAAGACAACAGTGAAGAACTGGACAACGATGTTTAAAGAAGGGCGTGAGTAAACAAAAGATCTTCCGAGACCAGGCCATTGTTGCGTTAACTCACGTCCATCTTTACAGATCATTGTCCAGTTCTTCCCTGTTGTCTTCAACACACTTTTGTCACCATACACTACCTGTATTCTGCGATGAATTGCAACTGGTCGACATCCTTCAGCTGTTAGAAACCGAACCACCGCTCGCTCATCAACTCTGGACGGATTCCATATCACACACGCCCTGTTTTCAGCGGCCTGCTGAGGAAACTATGAGTCGGAGGGCAATAACATTTTGCAAATTTGACGGTTGGTATGGGCTGTTTTCACCAGAAGTGAATTTATCATGCGCATAGTACATATGTTCACTTGCTGAAGTTAATGCCGGTTTCATTTGAACACGCTTCGTACTTGTAATCAAGTGAAGAGACAAACAGGTAATTGGCTTTTTGGGTGCGTGCAAGTTAGAGGGGCTGGCTTCTTGTAGCCTTCCAGCATGTCAAGAATGGGAAGAAATGTTACTTTTCTCATTTTTGCCGTGCCGCGAGAGGAGTTCTTTAACGTGCATAGTATACACGGCATTTGGGAGTTTATCATCCCTCTTCAATAGGACTAGGCACTCGATCTGGCTTCCCTTGATTGAGAGATGAGACTAACGTCTAGGGAATCAAAATATACTGATCGTCTTCTTGTTCTTCTTCTCTTCTTCTGCTTCTTCTTCTTCTTCTTGATCTTCTTCTTCTTCTTCTTTTTCTTTCCTTCTTTTTCTTCTTCTTTTTCTCTTCTACTTCTTTTCCTCCTCCTCCTTCTTGTCCTTATTCCCCTCCTTCCTTCCTTCTTCTCCTTTTTCTTCTTCTTTTTCTTTCCTTCTTTTTCTTCTTCTACTTCTTTTCCTCCTCCTCCTTCTTCTCCTTATTCTTCTTCTTCTCCTTATTCTTCTTCTTCTTTTTCTACTTTTCCTTCCTCCTGTTTCTTCTTTTTCTTCTTCTTCTTCTTCTTCTTCTTCATCATCTAAGTTAGTTAGTTAGTCAGTTAGTGAGTTAATTAGTTAGTCCATTGCAAGACGGTTTTAATGATGTAACTTGGATTATAGTGAGAGGGAGCTGCACTTGTCATCGACCCTCACTCTATGGTCTCGAGCTACCTTGGACCAGTGGCAAGACATACGTCTAGACGACTGGTCCCAACTCCTGTGAAACCAGGGGTCACTTTCAAACTTGTGTGATTCGATAGTCCCCTTTTTTTGAAAACATCGTTGTCCTGTTCTTCACTGTTATCTTGGACACACTTCTGTCACCATACACTGCCTGCATTCTGCGACGCATGTCAACTGGTCGACATCCTTCAACTGTTAGAAACCGAATCACCGCTCGCTGATCAACTCTGGACGGATTCCGTATCACACCCGCCATGTTTTCAACGATCTGCTGAGGAAACTATGAATCCGAGGAGCATGAAATAATTTTGCAAACTTGACTATTGGTATGTGATATTTACACCAGAAGTGTCGTCATCATGTGCATCGTACATATGCTCACTTGCTGCAGTTTGGTCCGGTTGCATTTGAACACGCCCGTATGTAAGTCCTCTAGATCAAGCTACGGGAGGGACCAGCGTCTGGACTCCACTTGCCGTATACAAAATGGAAGTCACTAAATAAACTCCGAATTGGTTTATCTCGATGCAGGAAGAGATGGGAACACAGTCGGAGATATTCGACTGTGAGGGACACAAGGATGATGAGATATGTGAGTGTGGAGCAACACAAGACCCTGACCGCCTGATGATCTGCACAAACCATCTGGAAACATGCAAAATGGATGACTTGTTGAGGGAGAGTGACATGGCAATCATCGTGCATGGACATTGGAAACAAGATGTCTGACGTTGTGCTCAGACATGTCTGACGTAGATCCCCGGATTGTCTGACGTAGTACCCGGGACAGGGGAAGTAATCAAGAAGCTCATCTCACCGCTTGCCGCTTTCAGCATCAACACTATGAGAATCACTGCACGGAGAAGATAACTGCTTGATACTAACTTCACACCTGACTAATTGCCCTCATAGATCTGGGATATCCTAACATCGTGTACATAACTGCTTCCCTTGCCTGCAGCCACCAACACTGCCACGTAACCAATTACATCCCCTGCCCGTAGACACTATCAACGCTATCCAACAATCATCTAGCGATAATCGACGGAAGAATTGAGAAAAAAAATAGCAGGAAGTAGATCTATATTTTATTATCTAGTAAGTTGTTTTGTTGTAATTTGTACATTTCTTTGATCGATCACGGCGCTCAAGAGACCCGAGGTAGAAAAGTAATTGCAGGAAACAATTCGGAATTCAAAATGACTGTTCCAGCATTCGGTACGCTGTAGGGCCCTGGAACAAGGTACCCGGAAGCAGTCTTCGTCTTGTGAGGAACTGAATTGACATCCCTCGAGCCATATATGGTGTGTCTGTCGTTGTAAGTTCGATCTGTCAGATAATTTGTGTTACCTAAACGGTCCATCTGAAACGGGGCTTTCGTTGTGTTCTGTAGCTTGTCTTCGTGTCTATGGATATCTTCTTGTTCTTCTTCTACATCTTCTCCTTCGGCACCTTCATCTTCTGGTTCCTTTTTCTTCATAATCTTCTTTCTCTTCGTCGTCTTCTTCTTATTTTTCTTCTTCATCTTCTTCTTCTTTTTCTTCTTCTTCTTCTCCTTCTTCTTCTCCTTCGTCTTCTTCTTTTATTCTATTTCTTTTTCTTCTTCTTCTTCTTCTTCTTCTTCTTCTTCTTCTTCTTCTTCATCTTCTTCTTCTTTTTCTTCACCTTCATCTTGTTTTTCCTTTTTCTTCTTCATCTTCTTCTTCTTTTTCTTCTTCTTCTTCTCCTTCTTCTTCTCCTTCGTCTTCTTCTTTTATTCTATTTCTTTTTCTTCTTCTTCTTCTTCTTCTTCTTCTTCTTCTTCTTCTTCATCTTCTTCTTCTTTTTCTTCACCTTCATCTTGTTTTTCCTTTTTCTTCTTCTTCTTCTTCTTCTTCTTCTTTTTATTTTGTTTTTTCTTCTTCTTCTTCTTCTTCTTCTTCTTCTTCTTCTTCTTCTTCTTTTTATTTTGTTTTTTCTTCTTCTTCTTCTTCTGCTTTTTCATCTTCATCTTCTTTTTCCTTTTTCTTCTTGTCCTTCGCGTCTTCTTCTTTATAGTTTTCTTTTTTTTTGCTCCTCCTCCCGCTTCTTCATCTTCTTCTTCTTCTTCTTCTTCTTCTTCTTCTTATTATTATTATTATTATTATTATTATTCTTTCTTCGTCTTTGCACATAGTCAGATGTCAACTTGAATTTGTTCGAAGAAAGCAGCTTTCATCCTGAGGCTGTCGACACTGTCTAGTGTTGCCACTGGTGATGGCCACATGTGCTTTCTCTGGGCCTCGTGTGTCGGGCAATTTTGCAGCAGACGTTCAGCGGTTATTTTCCCTGTACCACAAGTGCATTCGTCAGTGCCACCTATCTTCAGTTTATTGAATAGGTGGTACCTCAGTCTGTTGTGTCCTGTGCGGAGTCTGAAGACCACGACCTGCTCTCTTCTGTTCAGCTAGTAGTAGGCATCATTTTTTGTGTAGCCAGTATGTTCTGTTTCCAATTTGGCCATGTATCTGGTACTAATAAACCTTTTGGACTCTTCGTAGGTCACATTAGAATCCTTCGTCGTGTTTGCTAACAACGTATGACCAATAATCGACTATCGTATTGTCTGGGAGAGATTGGGCCCTACCCGGTTAGCAGCATGCTCAAGACACATACAAAGACCGAGTTTCAAATTAGGAAATACAAGAAAGAATTAAATCAGCAATAGGGCTTTTTGAAGGTCTCATGGCAACGGGCAAAAGACCTAATCTCGTTTTGTGTAGCCACGTTTAGAGATCAATCGGTTTTGCAAATGCGATCCTGCACGGAAAGGTACAATGTAGACAACGAATGTGTCGTTACAAAAGGAGATGGGAAGACAACATAAAAGAATGGACTAATCTCCGACCAGACGAGGCACAGGCAGAGAACAGATTGGCTTGGCGTTGTGAGGATGTCTTCTTGTGTGCCTCAACGACCTCACAGGTTCGAGATGACTTAAGGGGGCAGTACTAGCAGAACTGGGGTGGTGTTAGTGAAAAATTCATGTAAAATTTAATTTCAAAGACAGAAAACCCAAAATCTTCACACAAGACAAATAAATGATACTATGTTCCTTATTTCCTAATGAACATGTACCATTTATTTATATGTTGGTTAAATGTGAATGAATTTAATTACTCAATTACTTACAAATGTACAAAACAATATTATCCTTATTAGGAACATGTGTATAATGAACTTGTCATTTAAAAAGCTCGATTCACTACATGTATGTATTCTACTCCAGAGACATCGGTTGTTTTAGATAGCTCTATCATTTCTATGTCTTGTGTAAAAATTTAGGTTCTTTGTCTTAAACATTAAATTTTATATGAATTTTTTACCAATACCACCCTAGTTCTGCTAGTACTGAACATGACGTGACAAGACACGTTGCTCACACACTGAATGATGCCTCTAATCCTCGCTGCCCCTGACCCAAGACAGCGGAGTACTAGGCTCTCCTCACCATGAGCCTCGGTGGACACTCTCATCATGAAGTTACAGTCCGCCGTGGCTTCATACCCGGATATTGGAAGTCCAATGAGAAATGAAACTTGGAGTGTCCTATTTCTTTGCTGCAGTACGTAGCCATAGCAGTGGTAGGGTCGAAGCACCGGGTCATTGATGCATGAGCGAACATTATTAATTACTATTTTTAAAGAATTTGAGTATGCAAGATTCACACAGTGGAGACTCGAGGTAAGATGTTCGTCTCGGATGCTGGGGGTAGCGGGTTGACATAGAGGTCTGGAGGTAAGATGTTCGTCTCGGATGCTGGGGGTAGCGGGTTGACATAGAGGTCTGGAGGTAAGATGTTCGTCTCGGATGCTGGGGGTAGCGGGTTGACATAGAGGTCTGGAGGTAAGATGTTCGTCTCGGATGCTGGGGGTAGCGGGTTGACATAGAGGTCTGGAGGTAAGATGTTCGTCTCGGATGCTGGGGGTAGCGGGTTGACATAGAGGTCTGGAGGTAAGATGTTCGTCTCGGATGCTGGGGGTAGCGGGTTGACATAGAGGTCTGGAGGTAAGATGTTCGTCTCGGATGCTGGGGGTAGCGGGTTGACATAGAGGTCTGGAGGTAAGATGTTTGTCTCGGGTTCTGGGGGTAGCGAGTTGACCCAGAGGTCTGGAGGTAAGATGTTCGTCTCGGGTTCTGGGGGTAGCGAGTTGACCCAGAGGTCTCGAGGTAAGATGTTCGTCTCGGATGCTGGGGGTAGCGGGTTGACATAGAGGTCTGGAGGTAAGATGTTCGTCTCGGATGCTGGGGGTAGCGAGTTGACCCAGAGGTCTCGAGGTAAGATGTTCGTCTCGGGTGCTGGGGGTAGCGAGTTGACATAGAGGTCTGGAGGTAAGATGTTCGTCTCGGGTTCTGGGGGTAGCGAGTTGACCCAGAGGTCTCGAGGTAAGATGTTCGTCTCGGGTGCTGGGGGTAGCGGGTTGACATAGAGGTCTGGAGGTAAGATGTTCGTCTCGGATGCTGGGGGTAGCGGGTTGACATAGAGGTCTGGAGGTAAGATGTTCGTCACGGATGCTGGGGGTAGCGGGTTGACATAGAGGTCTGGAGGTAAGATGTTCGTCTCGGGTTCTGGGGGTAGCGAGTTGACCCAGAGGTCTCGAGGTAAGATGTTCGTCTCGGGTTCTGGGGGTAGCGAGTTGACCCAGAGGTCTCGAGGTAAGATGTTCGTCTCGGGTGCTGGAAGTAGCGGGTTGACCCAAAGGTCTCGAGGTAAGGTATTCACCTCAGGTGCTGGAGGTAGCGGGTTGACCCAGAGGTCTCGAGGTAAGATGTTCACCTCGGGTGCTGGGGGTAGCGGGTTGACCCAGAGGTCTCGAGGTAAGATGTTCACCTCGGGTGCTGGGGGTAGCGGGTTGACCCAGAGGTCTCGAGGTAAGATGTTCACCTCGGGTGCTGGGGGTAGCGGGTTGACCCAGAGGTCTCGAGGTAAGATGTTCACCTCGGGTGCTGGGGGTAGCGGGTTGACCCAGAGGTCTCGAGGTAAGATGTTCGCCTCGGGTGCTGTGGGTAGCGGGTTCAAATCACGATGGAGAATGGGATTTATCCACGTGGATCACCCAGTAAAAATTTCCATTGATCGCTGAGTAGTCAAATCAGACACCCGTGTCATTAAATATGCAACCAAAGGTCCCACCTTCTGACGACCTCTAGTGGAATGAAAGATAGATAGATAGATAGATAGATAGATAGATAGATAGATAGATAGATAGATAGATAGATAGATAGATAGATAGATAGATAGATAGATCCACATGCACACACACATACAACAACAATAACAACAACCTTGGGAGCTGTTCAGTAAACGTAATCCAAAGATTCACAATAGCCTAATACAAACTCAAAAAGGCCGCCGTCCATTGCAGACGATGATGGCATAATTTATTCTCTCGTCTCGAGCCGCCCGAACCAATGGCAAGAGTACGAGATGCAGGGGACTCCACAATAAGCACCAGTGAAAAAGACGGCGGAGTCCGGAGTCGAACCCACACCACCTGATCACGACTCGACGGCTTAACCACTTCGCCACGGAATCCCCAACACAAATCCGGAAAAATGTGTATCAGGGAGCCAGACGGAAGACGAAGATTTGAGTGATCAGAAAATGCGTGTTCCCTATGGCGTAATATGGGTGAGAGCCATGGACATTCAATATAACCAATGCAAGAAAAGATATCAACTTTTAAAATAATGAGTTATAGAAGGAAATTAGAAATAGATTGGACAGAAAAGAAATAAAATAGATAAATGTTGCAATAGCTAGGAATAGAAGAAAAATGGTTTATAAATTAGATCACAAAGAAGGATTTCAATTATTTCGGTCGTACGAAAAGATACAATGGCTTGGAGAAACAGATAGTTGAAGGCACGGGGCCAGGGTATAGGGGAGGAGGACGTCCCAGAAGCAGACTGGCATTTTGAAGACGTCCGTGTGGGGAAGTGGGTCAACTTACCAGAAGTATTCAGGGGCTGATGTGAAGGAGGCAATGTTCTGGATCGAATATGTCACATCACATGATATTTTAGGATACCAGGTTCGCCTTCCCACTGCGATCCGTATTCTTTCAGCAAGACTACAAGAGTGCATCCTGTTTCCAGGACCGCCGCTTGGAGGCGGAAGAGAGTATTGGTCAGCAGTGGTTCGCTGACCCTGTTTGATGCAGCCTAACATCTTTTTTTTCTTCTTATTATCCTTCTTCCCCTTCTTCGTCTGCTTATTCGTATTCTTCTCTTCTCCTATTTCTTCTTCTTTTTCTTTTCCTTCTTTTCTTCTCATTCTTCTTCTTTTTCTTTTCCTTCTTTTCTTCTCTTTCTTCTTCTTTTTCTTTTCCTTCTTTTCTTCTCCTTATCTGCTTATTCGTATTCTTCTCTTTTCCTATTTCTTCTTCTTTTTCTTTTCCTTCTTCTCTTCTCTTTCTTCTTCTTTTTCTTTTCCTTCTTATCTTCTCCTTCTTCATCTGCTTATTCGTATTCTTCTCTTCTCCTATTTCTTCTTCTTTTTCTTTTCCTTCTTCTCTTCTCCTTCTTCTTCTTTTTCTTTTCCTTCTTCTCTTCTCCTTCTTCTTCTTTTTCTGTTCCTTCTTTTCTCCTTCTTTTTCTTCTTCTTCGTCGGCTTCTTCTTCTTCGTCTTCTTCTTTTTCGTCTTCGTCTTCTTTTTCTTCTTAGTCTTGATCTTCTTCGGCTTCTTCATCTTATTTTTCTTCTTCGATCAACGCTTCTAGTCCGGTGAGGCTCATGAAGGAGACTGTGCGATTCAGGTATTCTCCGGCTCCCCCACAGCTTTTCGAGCATGGTCCCTTCCCAGAGACAGACTGCCTAACGTTGGTCCGCATGCACCTTTAGTCCTAAACCAAGGGTTTGAACCCAATATACTGTACGAAAACCTACCTGGAGGCAGGATATATTTCCAGAGGTGGTAGAAAATATACCAGGTATTGCAAACAAAAACTGCCAGACTGAAAAAGAAAGGAGAGATACTACCCTAAGCTTCATAAAGAAAAGCTACCCAAGCATGGACTGGACCCATGCATACACCGACGGTTCTGTAACAAACACTACACAGAACGGAGGGGCAGGAGCATTCCTGAACCTACCAAATGGCAGAAAAATAACACTGTCACTCGCTACTGGTAAGTACACAAGCAATTTCAGAGCGGAGGCAGAGGCACTGAGGGCGGCAGTGGAAGAAATGGTGACACACAGTGAAAATGAGAGCCATATAGTCCTGCTGACAGATGCTCTCACCGTAGTCACAGCGCTAAAAAGCCAGAAAAACACTGAGCTTAATGACTTAAGAGCAGCACTCTGCAAACTGTGCCAGCAGTCCGCACCAAAAAGGGTAGTGGTACAGTGGGTTCCGTCACACTGCAACATCCAAGGCAACGAGGAGGCAGACAGACTGGCAAAAGAAGGTGCAAGACTACCACAAACAGATACCAATATGACGTACGAAGAGTAAAAACGGCTTATCAAAGCCAGATACATGACCAAATGGGAAACCAAACATACTGGTTACACCAAAAACGATGCCTATTACCAGTTAAACCGAAGAGAGCAGGTCGTTGTCTTCAGACTTCGCACTGGCCACAACAGACTGAGGTACCACCTATTCAACAATTTGAAGATAGGGTGTACCGACGAATGCCTGTGCGGTACTGGAAAAATGACCGCTGAACATCTGCTGCAGAACTGCCCGACATACGAGGACCAGAGAGAGCAGATGTGGCCATTACCAGTGGAACTGCAAGACAAGCTCTATGGCAGTGGCGAGAGCCTCAGGATGACCGCCGCTTTTTTCGAAAAAATAATGGTTACTGTCTGATTGCGTACGAAGAAGAAGAAGAACCCAATAGCCATCCGATATGCAAGCAGCGCTCTAACACTCTGCTACTCAAACCTCATATAGAACACGATCATTTAAAAAAAAAAACAACTCGTTCACAAGAAACCAGAAGTACCTGCCCAGCAAGTTAGTTGTCGAATTCCTTGACCTATAATAAGACACTACAGCACAGCGAATAGTACTATCAAACACCTACAATAGTTTTCACAACGCCGTAACTCACACATCGCGACACCTGTTACAGGTAACAGTTCTCACCTGAGAATACTTCCAGGCGTTCTATCCACGGCTCGTTGTATCTATTCCTGAACTGAAAAGATCGATGAGATGTGACGTACATGAAGTATGGATTCCCACGTCCAAGGACACAATAGCACTGGGCTGACATCAACGTACAACCAGCTCTGTAATATTTGTTAGTGCAATTACACTCATCCAGGATTTGCTATGTAAGAGAGTCATTACAATTTCTGGTCTTCTCGTATCCGTGGGTTATTATCCAGGAAGATTACGTTGCTCTCTGGAATGTGGCACTAGATTCCAAAAATATCTGGAATAGCTACGTCGTTCACAAACATAGTCTTCATCTTCCGCCACGTTATATTGGTATTTCTTTGACTTGGGTTGGTATGTTAATAGGTCAGGTGTATGGAAATAGCGTCAACTGTTCGGGAGATAATGACGGCAGGAGACGATCCAAAATTTGAATTCGTGAGTTAAAAGTGGGTCAGTAGGTGGTGCGGATGTTGAAATCCCCTGGATGATTGTCTCAATCCCCAACACGACAGAACGAAATGACGAACAATTTTTCGACTGGTTCATTGAAATTTATGCAAAGCTCTCCCACAATGCTTTGGGTGTATATATATTGCGAGCTAACGTAGTGTAAGTCACATTTGAAGAAGTGTGGATACAAGAATGAGCTGCAGTTTGCCTTGGTGTCTCAGATTATTTCAGAGATTCTTTGGAGACCAGGCCTTCTCAGAACTGAATGTTATTCTGAGTGTCTTAGACGTTAGTGTCTACTCGTGACAAAGTGTTTTTCAGAGAGTATAAATTCAGGTTTTTTCAGTTTTTAGATGTTTTTCGTAGTTGATTAGAAAGTGGATACCTGGATACTTTTTCGTGGTTTATTTGTTTTAATAGTGGACGGAATCCAAAACGCGGAGTGTTACACCGCTCGGTGTTGGGACCATTGTGTTCTTTATATATATCTAAGTTATTACCCATAATGGCCATAACATCAGAGGGTTTTGTCTTTATAATGTGATGTGCGCTGTATTTGAGTTATAGTGAGTGAGGTTATGGGCTGGTCATCAATCTCACTTTTGTCCCGAGCTACCTTAGATCAGTGGCAAGACTATTGGTCGAGACGACTGGAGGTAACTCAGGATGCAGACACTATGTCTTACCTCCCGTGAGACCAGGGTTCGCTTGAAACTTGCCGGGTTCGATCGCCCAACGTTTCTGTTCACCACTGTTAGAGACGAGTGCCTTAACCTCTTGACTACATGTATATATTTACATTTATACATGATTTGAACAATAATATCGGATCTATTATTACAAAATTCGCAGGTGACACAAAACTATGGCCCCCATCTTAAGTGGAGGTGCACATAATGAGGTCGGATTTAGAGGAGATTCAAGAATGGTCTGAGAGTTGGCAGATAGGGTTTAATGTCGATAAAAGTACAGTCATCCAAATTTGTGGATCTAATGTGAAATGTAAATACAGGACGAGAGAGAATGAAGCGGATCTAGGGGTTATAATATATCATATACAGGTAAGGTGAGTGAGCAAGTCCAGGTAACAGTGAAACAGGGAAATGCAATGTTAGGTATGAACAAAAAGAAATATTAAACATAGGAGCAAGGAAATGATAGTCAAACTGTATAAAGCATTAGGTAGACCTAGATTGGAGTACTGTGTACAGGTGGGGAGTCCTTATCTTAGAGGAGATAGAAACATGATGGAACAGATACACAGAAGAGCGACAAAGCTGATAGTAGGATTTCGAAACTAATGTTAAGAGAAAAGTCAAAGATAAACCGGCTTACATCGTTTAGGAAAAAGAAGAATTAGAGGTGATAAAATACAGGTTAATAAGATTAACCAGGATAAGGATAAATTAGAGATTAACGATTTTTTTTTTCAAAGTACAGTCACCTTCAACAACAAGAGAACACACACACAAATTAATTAAGTAAAGGTCCAAATTCGATATTATTGAATATTGTTTTAGCCAGAGAGTGGTTGGATTCCATTGCATAAGGAAATAGTGGAGACAGGTTCATTTAATGCATTCAAGAAAAGATTGAATGTCCAAAGCTATTTTTTAGATCAAGTGAAGTAGAAGAAACTAGTTGTATTCAGACTGTGCAGAGTCTTCTAAACCAGTATAAAAAAGTTAAGTTAAGAGGATGTCAAGCACTTTTACTTGATTGATCGTCAGACATTTTCTGGTCAAATAGCTTTTCATCGCCTCTGCAAATATTCATGCTCTCTCCAGCTTGAGCGCTTTTGTAATAATAGTTTATGTTTCTAATGTACTTTTCTAAAAAAAAATAGTTTTTACGAATTTTGTGATTTTCAGGATTTTATCATTTTCAGTTGGAATCAAAATATTTTCAGGGTACTGCTTTTAATGTTTGCCTTGGGGTAAGTGTTTTTTAATGTCAAATTGCTAACCAGAGTTTAATTTCACTTATTCGTGTCAAAGTGCTGTTCAGAGTTTAGTTTAACACTTATTCGTGTCAAAGTGCTATTCTGAGTTTAGTTTAAGACTTACTCGCATCGAAGTGCTTTTCAGAGTTTAATTTCAGAGTTTAATTTCAGACTTATTCGTGTCAAAGTGCTATTCTTAGTTTAGTTTAAGACTTATTCGTGCGGAAGTGCTTTTCAGAGTTTAGTTTCATACATTTGTGCCAAAGTGCTTTTCAAAGTTTAATTTAAGATTTATTCGTGGCGCAAGGGTTTGAACTCAAACTTTTTCATGTGGGAGTTAAAATTCAGATTTTGTTCGTGTTAGAATATTTGCCATTTTTCATTGGAGTATATATATATATATCTGTTTTCATAGTGGTTAGAAAATTCGTCGTATCTGGCAAAAGATCTCCATACGCACCAGTTTACTTATCTGTAAAATTTAGCTGCCATTACATTTAGGGAAGAAAAGACGAAAATTATGTAATTCCATCCCACAAAAAGCTGTTAAATCGTCCGAAGAAGTCTCTTAACACTTTATCATCAACGGCAGTCTCCATTATATGGCTTCTTCATTTTTGGTTCTTTCAGTTCTGGTGCCATCTCCACATCAAAGCTCAGTTGCAATGTATCTCTAACATTCTCTCTCTCTCTCTCTCTCTCTCTCTCTCTCTCTCTCTCTCTCTCTTTCTCTCTCTCTCTTTCTCAGTTCTCTTTTAGTGCCATCTCCATATCAAGTTCAGCTGCAATCTATCTCTAACATTCCCTCTCTCTCTCTCTTTCTCTCTCTCTCTCTCTCTCTCTCTCTCTCACACACTCAGTTCACTGTTGGTACCATTTCCATATCAAGTTCCGCTGCAATCTGTCTCTAACATTCCCTCTCTCTCTCTCTCTTTCTCTCTCTCTTTCTCTCTCTCTCTTTCTCTCTCTCTGTCTCTCTCTCTGTCTCTCTCTGTCTCTCTCTCTCTCTCCT
Source organism: Ariolimax columbianus (assembly GCA_036924085.1). Lineage (NCBI taxonomy): Eukaryota > Metazoa > Mollusca > Gastropoda > Stylommatophora > Arionidae > Ariolimax > Ariolimax columbianus. Next base: position 10,972,971 of record JAVGWX010000024.1, read on the forward strand.
TCTCTCTCTCCTTCTCTCTCTCTCTCCTTCTCTCTCTCTCTCTCTCTCTCTCTCTCTCTCTCAGTTCACTCTTGGTACCATCTCCACATCAAAGATCGACAGCAAAGAACCAAACGTAGACTCCACCACAGCAGCCAAGAACACACCAACATTTCTGGCAAAACAACGCGCTTCTCGCATGGACATCTTAAAACTGTCACTAATGTACCATCTTCTCCTGAGATGGCCTCTTCCCATTTTCCCAGGCCCCGTGTCATGCACTATTTGCCTCCCTAATTCATTGTGTCTTCTCGTACGGTATAAATAACCTTACTCCTTCAGTGGGATGTTATTTATAACCCGTTTTTATGACTATACTTAGTTGTTGCAAAACTACTCTATTTTATTTCTTCTCTGTCAAAACTATTTTCAATTTTATTCAATAACACTTCGTTAACTTAACTCAACTTCTTTATACTGGTCTAGAAGACTGCTGAGTCTGTATACAACAATATATTTATTTTTTTGGGGTTCACCTTATTTCTCTATTCCCCAAGACGGTGTGGGTTGCAATGTGGTTTTTATTTTGCGCCTGTCGGCTCAGTGCATCGGGCTTCGGCATGCATTTTATGTAAGGGTCTGCTTCCTCCTGCATTTTCTAAGGGTTTGCTTCCCCGGGGTAACTGCCGGTGCTGTGATGGGGATAAAACCCAGCAACTTCGGTTGTAAGTCATGTCACTGAACCACTAGCCCACGCTATGCCCCCCCCCACCCCCTCCCCCCCACCTCCCAGTTTCGTTTACTTCACTTTGTCTAAAAACATTGCACCCCCCAATGTATTCTTGAATACATTAATTGACCCTGCTTCTGATATTTCCTGTGGCAATGAACTCCAAGCATTTATCAATCTCTGAAATAAAAATAAAACATTTCCTGGAACCTAATTTGGATCTTTCTTTAGTTAATTTGTGGCTGTGCCTTCGTGTTCTAGTATGTGGATGTACTTTGAAAAACAAAAAACTTATTAAAGTCTAATTTATCCTTTCCTGTGATTATCTTATAAACTTTTATGAAATCACTTCGAATTCTGCTCTTTTCTAGAAACTGCTTGCCGGTTTCTCTGAGTCTTTCCTCATAACTGTAATTCTGGAATTCCACTATCAGCTTTGTCGCTCTTGTTTGTATTCTTTCCAGTATGTTTATATCCTCTCTCTGATAAGGACTCCACACCTGTACACAGCACTCCAATCTAGGTCTAACTAATGCTTTATACAGTTTGACTATCGCTTCCTTTAAAAACAAAATTTTGGAATTTAAGTAAATTTTGTGACCGTTTTAAGTGAATGTCATGAATGTTTTAGTAAGTTTGAAAAAAATTTCGTTGAAATTTTTTGCAAATTTCGGAAAAATTGTAGAAAATTCTGTGAAAGTTTCTTGTAGATTTCGTGGTGATTTTAGTAAATAAGTGAAGATTTTTTTTTTAATTCGTAAAAGTATTTAGCAAATTTCTTGAAAGTTGTTATCAAATTTCGTGAAAGTTTTTAGCAAATTTCGTGAAAGTGTTTAGCAAATTTCGGAAAAGTGTAAGTAAAATTTCGTGAAGCTTTTTGTAACATTTCGTGAAGGTTTTAGTAACAATTCATGAAGGTTTTAGTAACATTTCGTGAAGGTTTTAGAAACAATTCATGAAGCTTTTAGTAACATTTCGTGAAGGTTGTAGTAATATTTCGTGAAAGTTTTAGTTAAATTTCGTGAAAGTTTTAGTAAATTTCATGAAGGTTTAAGTAATTTTCGTAAATTGATAGTAAATTTCTTGAAACTTTTGGTAAATTTCAAGAAGGTTTAAGTAAATCTCATGAAAGCTATTTTGTGAAAACTGTCGCTCGTGTTTACACAGTTTAGTGTGTGAAATCGGTGCTATTTTTCAAGACAATTCAACATATACTTCCCTAGGCTTAAAATTAATGCAGCACATATTTACCAGAATTTTACCGATTCGCATTAAGTTTAACAATTTTGTCCCCGAAAGTTTAACAAATATTCGATGTGGACAGAGCAAATAAAACCAGAATAATTTAGCAACATATCGCAGTGGTTTTAAAAAAAATAATTGATGAAATCGTAGAGCAAGTTGGTCAAGCGTATCTGGGTATTTAACGTATTCATAGGACAATACAGTTTAGATAATTTTTTGGGGGTGATATAATTTTATGATTTCAATTATCTACATACATTTGAGCGTAAGAGCGTATTGTCTCTTACAAGTTGGAAACAGACGACGCGCACAAGTTCTCTCACTTGTTAAGGGATACCTGATTTACAATTAAAGATAGCAAGGCTGTGATGAAGTAAACGTGTCTCACCTTACAAAGCTAAGATAAGTATCCTGCACATAATGCAGATATAAAAGTAAATACTAGATTTCTTTGGGACTGGACGAAAAGAAACATAGATATGCTTGCTCAAGAGTGCAGACCTGGATTATGACCACCTTTGAGGTCTACTCTACACGAAGTGAGCAATAGGCCACTTGCTTGTTGTTGACAAATCTCGTACTTTCGCCCAACAGACAAATAACTTCAATTCAACATTACCAGTTAGGCCCACTGATATCTGGTGATTGTTTTTAGAATTTTGGAAAGATTTTTGTGACAAAACTACTTTGTGTGTTTAACCAACGATTTCTGAGATATTACGCAAATAATCGGTAAGTAATTAAATTTTTGTATTATTTCATATATGTATCTGTTGTCCATGCATGAGTACGAGATTCCAGAGTTACGATACACAGACGACACAGTGATACTACCAAGAAGTGCAAAAGGGCTAGAGCAGATAGTTTCTGCCGTTAATGGACATAGTAAAGATCAAAACCTGTTTTTAGACATCAATAAAAGAAAGATAATGACCACCGATAAAACACAATGTCAGCATAAATTTACAGTGGGTGGTGAGGAAATAGATCAGGTCACACATTTTGAATATCTGGGCTCCAGAATTGACAAAAATGGTGACTGCTCGAAAGAAATCAGAAGAAGAATAGCTATCGTAATGCAGAAATTATGACAGAGCACCAACAAAATGATAAAAGTAAAAGTCTTGAGAGCCTGTGTTTTTCCTGTGGCAGCTTATGGCTGCGAATCATGGACGATTACCAAAACTTCCAGACAAAAAATAGAATTCTTCAAATCAAAATGTTACAGAAAGACCCTAAGAATACCATGAACAGAAAAAAAAACAAATGTAGACATTCGGCAAGAGTTGAGCCTAGAGGAGAACTGGTTTATCAATTCCATTTTGGCTAGAAATTATAACTACTTTGGTCACATCAAGAGACACAACGGTCTCGAGAGAATAGTGATGGAAGGTATGGTGCCAGGCAAAAGAGGAAGGGGTAGACCAAGAAGACGATGGCACCAAGATATCCAGGAATGGCTGGGTATGACTGTGGCGGAGGCTGGAGTTTTGGCAAGGGAACGAGTTTCTTTCAGACAGGATGTGACGGAGCGACGTTCTATAAAGCACATGCTACATGATGATGCCCAAGCATTCTTCTTTGTTGCTTTGTTGCCTTAGTAAATTGAAATAATTTATAGTAACGATGCTGTGCCCTAAATGTGTTATACGTCACGATACGTTCAGTGCAACGGTAATCAATGTTTACGATTTTCCGTTAAAAAAACCTGTGCAATACATGACATGATTCTGTGAAGAACATTGCCCACATATTGTCATTGATTACTGTAACGTGCTAAAAATACTTTCTAGCGAATACATACATTTTAACATACACGCAAGAAAAGCTAAAATGCACAATAATGACTTCGTATGACTGAAATAGGGGAAACTTATCGTCCTTCTTATACAAATGGGAACATATACTTTGGTCAACTTAAACTTAACTTAACTTAACGTCTTTATACTGGTTTAGAAGACCCTGCAGAGTCTGTATACAACCAGTTACATTTACATCACCTTGCTCTAAAAGCTATGCGCATCCAGTTTATTCTTAAATGCATTAACTGTCCCTGCCTCCACTACCTCCCCTGGCAATGCATTCCAAGCAAACACCACTCTCTGACCAAAAAAACATTTCCTAATATCTAACCTGGACCTCTCTTTAGTCAGCTTGTAGCTATGCCCTCGTGTTATTGTAGGTGGCTGTATTTTAAAAAACTTGTTATAGTCTAATTTATCGATTCCTCTGATCATCTTATAAACCTGTATTAAGTCACTACGAATTCTTCTCTCTTCTAGACACTGTAGGCCGGTTTTTCTGAGTCGTTCCTCATAACTGTAATTCTGGAATCCCACTATCATCTTTGTCGCTCTTTTTTGTATTCTTTCTAGCATGTTTATATCCCCTCTATGATAAGGACTCCACACATGTCCACAGTACTCCAATCTAGGTCTAACTAAAGCTTTATAAAGTTTGACGATCACTTCCTTGCTCCTATGTTTAATATTTCTTTTTATCATACCTAACATTGCATTTGCCTTTTTCACTGCTACCTTAACTTGCTCACTCACCTATCCTGTATGATCTACTATAACCCCTAGGTCCCTTTCCTTATCTATCTTTCTAATATTGTTTTCTCCCATTCTGTAATTATGTTCCATATTGGATCTATCCATGTGGATGACTGTACATTTATCTACATTAAACTCCATTTGCCAGCTTACAGACCATTCTCGAATTTTATCTAAATCCGACCTCAATATATCCACTTCCGCTTTAGATGAGACACTACTGCATAGTTTTGTTTCATAAACGTTGAGAGATTTGTTTTACATCAGCTCGTGCTTGTGAAAGTAATATATTAGTACAACTAGTACTGTTACAACTACTACTACTATTACTACTATTACTACTGCTACTTCTGGTACTACTACTAGTACTACTATTACTACTGCTATTACTACTGCTACTACTGCTACTACTGCTACTACTGCTACTACTGCTACTACTACTACTACTGCTACTATTACTACTGCTACTAATGCTACTACTACTATTACTATTGCTACAACTATTCCTACGACTACAACTACTAATCCTACTTCTACTTCAACTATCACTACTACTATAAGTGCTGCCACTACTACTATTACTACTACTACTACTACATCTAATACCACTACTACATCCACTACTACTCCTACTACCACTACTACTACTGTCACTACTAATACTGCAACTACTACTACTACAACTACTACTACAACAACTACTACTACTACCACTACTACTACCACTACTATTACTACTACTACTACTACCATTACGACTACTCCTACTATTACCATCACTACTATCGCTACTACTACTACTACTACTACTACTACTACCTCTACTACTACTACTACTACCTCTACTACTACTACTACTACTACTACTACTACCTCTACTAGTACTACTACTACTACTACTACCTCTACTACTACTACTACTACTACTACTACTACCTCAACTACTACTACTGCTACTACTTCCACTACCACCACTACTACTACTACTACTACTACTAACTGATGAACTAACACATAAACCCATGCCTGAAAGATTGCACGGACTTGTGGAAAGGCTGATTGATAGATTGGCTAATAGATGGATGGAAGGACAGACAGACACGTCTTTAAGCATGTAGTCAAATGTTGGACAAACTATCCTTAACTAGAGTGTACGGACGCGTTAAGCGACCTTCAATCTGGGCCCCTGAGACATCCCGATGACGCCTTATCTTACGGCAGCACGCCTCGCTTCAGGAAGGCGACCTCTTGTGGTTGTTTGCCCACTCGACCTTTTTAACTGTTCTGTCTGACCTAGAGGAGGGATACCCCGAAGTGTTCACAAACCACCTAGCTTGTATGTCAGATAGATAGATAGATAGATAGATAGATAGATAGATAGATAGATAGATAGATAGATAGATAGAAAGATAGATAGATAGATAGATAGATAGATAGATAGATAGATAGATAGATAGATAGATAGATAGATAGATAGATAGATAGATAGATAGGATCGGGTAAAATACACTGATCAGACATGTTATTCAGGATCAGGTAAAATATACTGATCAGACATGTTAGTCAGGGTCAGGTAACATATACTGATCAGACATGTTAGTCAGGGTCAGACAAAACTGACCAAGACCCTCACCTCGGCTTCCTAGTAGCCCTACCTGGAAACTGGCTTTTTTCATGGCAGCCTGGCCAACGAGATGAGAGATCGACGTCATCCCCGTAGTAGTGAGTGACTCGCAGATGAATCCAATCATAGCAAAACCGCCTGGAGGACCCAGCTCCAACTTCATCAGCACGCTCGGGATGTGAGGAAAGCTACTATAACCCACCACTTAACATCCTTGTCTGGGCCCACACAAGAGCAACCTACTCATTATGGGCATTCGCAAACAACAACATCCTGAGGGTATCGAATTCTTTTTGTAACGATAAAGACTAAATCCACGGTAGCAACTGCCGTCGGGGATGAAGATAACTCTTTATGTACTATGCCACAGCCTATGTGCGGTGGGGTGGCCAGTTCTCTTCCTTGCTGTTCATACCTTCGCCAACTCATACGCCAGGTACCCATTTACAGCGGTCGTACTAGGAACGAACCATCACCGGATTTGCTTCTGTCCGTGATTTCGAACCACTACGCGTTGTCTTGCAATCGATTGTAAAGATAGACATATGGCTTGGCTTCGTTCGTTCTCAATCTCCCGCTACCAAAGACTGAAAGGGTTTAAGTAGCAGAATGTAGTCCAGAGAACGGAATGCGTTGTGTCGTAGTTTACAGCTTGACTGCGATTTTGCACCTTTCGGTCCAACACATCCGACTTCAGCAAGCATTTTTTTAGTACCGGGTTAGCATTCCCTCTTCGATCCCTTTTCCTTAGCCAGTCTGCCCTGCTGCAGTCTGTTATCCAGGATCACCGCGTGGAGGTGTAGAAGGATCTTCGTAGCTGTGGTTCGCTGGCTCAGACGCTAACAGTCAGCTATTGGTCGCTGACCACTGCAGCTCATGAGCTGCTGAGCATCTTGATCCCAGATAGACATATGATTGGCGTTTTGTGTATTTCGCATGATAAACTGGTCATCTCGTTTTACAAGCTTTGTAATGACCTTTGTTCGTTTACGCGGATTTATATTTCTTATATTTTAACCAACCGCACAACCGTCTGGAGGACCGGGTCCACCTTCAACAGCACGCTGGTCTTCTTCTTCTTATTCTTTCTTTTTCTTCGTTCTCAAACTCCATCTACCAAGTCCCGAAAAGAGCTTTGGAAGTTTCAGGATGTAGTCCAGAGAACGGAATAGGTTGGGTCGTAGTTTACTGAGATATTTGCACCTTTTTGTCTAACACATCCGACTTCAGCAAGTATGTTTGGATACGGGTTAGCTTTCTCTCTTAGATCTCTTCTCCTTAGCCAGTCTGTCCTGCTGGAGCCATTTGTCCAGGATCACCGTGTGGAGGTGTAGAAGGGTCTTGGCTGCTCTGGTCGCTGGCACTGACGCTAGCAGTCAGCTATGGGTCGCTGGCCCTGACGCTAGAAGTCATCTTTACCCCATCAGCACGCTAGAGATGTCAGTAAAGCTGTTGCAACCAGCCATTTAATGCCCTTCTCAGGGCACACGAAAGAGTAAACATACGCACTGTGGACATTCAACAACAACAACAACATTAACAAATGGCCTCTCCAGACAGACTGGCAAAAGAAGGTGCAAGACTACCACAAACAGATACTAATATGAGGTACGAAGAGTCAAAACGGCTTATCAAAGCCAGATACATGACCAAATGGGAAACCGAACATACTGGTTACACCAAAAACGATGCCTATTACCAGTTGAACAGAAGAGAGCAGGTCGTTGTCTTCAGACTTCGCACTGGCCACAATAGACTCAGGTACCACCTATTCAACAAATTGAAGATAGGTGGTACCGACGAATGCCCGTGTGGTACCATGCAAATGACCGCTGAGCATCTGCTACAGAACTGCCCAACATACGAGGATCAGAGAGAGCAGATGTGGCCATCACCAGTGGAACCACAAGACAAGCTCTATGGCAGTGTCGACAGCCTCAGGATGACCGCCGCTTTTTTCGAAAAAATAATGGTTATTGTCTGACTGCGTACGATGAAGAAGAAGAAGAAGAAGAAGAAGAAGAAGAAATAGCCTCTCCTGTACCTAGGAAAAGGACCAGGTTTTTCGCTAATAAAAAGCTTTTTCGAAAACCTTTCATTTCATACGTTCTAATTTCTAATTTGGTATTCAGCAACATGCGATACATACCGACATCCAAACAGATAAACCATACATTGAAAATGAGAATTGTCAGGTGGTATATATATATGTACTTGTCACTAATTTATATCGCAGAAAAATGGAAACTGAATAACAAGTTGGAAAAGAGTATTGAAGCCTTCGAAATGTGGGTATATAGAAGATTGGGTAGTATTTCTTGGAAAGAGAAGAAAACAAATACCTGGGATTACATACCTGGGATCCTCAGTCAATAATAGAGTATCCATGGACAAAGAGATCAATATCAGAATAGGCAAGGCAGCGATAAGGAAGTGATAGTCAAACTGTATGAAGCTTTAGTTAGACCGAGATTGGAGTACTGTGTACAGGTGTGGAGTCCTT
>JAVGWX010000024.1:10986606-10989106 GCA_036924085.1 Ariolimax columbianus
CAATGTCTGCACAAGGGCAGGTGCTGTGGATTGATGCGGTTCAAGTGGCTATTGACTCTGCAATGTCCTGTTCGGAACTGAAAGATGAGACTTTGATCTCTTCTATTTAGTTTATTTATGTCATCGTTACATTAAAGTTTCTAACACTTTATCCCCGGCAGCAGTGTGTTCTACCTTGACCTTTTTTATTTGAAATTTTTCTTTAGTTAGTTTTTTTTTTCCTTTTATGCCCTCTGTTTTTCGGTAACTGAATGCACCAGCCTGGAAAAAACAAACTATTGGGATATTTTGAATCCTGGTATTCAAACAGGCATGTTAATGTCTGTTGCCAGGTAGCCGAAGGCTTCGACTATGAATAGTAGTTATTTTAGAACTTCCTGCGACTTACTAGGCCTGAGGGGAAGGTACAACTAATTTGGGTAGATTTTTAATTGGAATTTTGTCCGGGCAGCGGCCGTTAGGCCTACTCTTTTCGATTTCCAACTACCAAGAGATTTTTAACGTGCTCAACACTGACCACGGGAGTCTAGAACACAGGACGGCCCCCAAATACTTGGGAGTAAAGTTGGACCGCACGCTGTCATATGCCGCACATTGCCAGGAGACAGAACATAAAATACATGCTAGAAATAGTATCATACGAAAACTGACTGGAACAACCTGAAGAGCAAGGCCAGATGTCCTCAGAACATCAGCACTCGCTCTGTGTTTTTATGTAGCTGAGTACGCTGCACCAGTCTGGAAGACCTCTGTAAATGACAAACATATAGATACTGCAATAAACGAGACAGGCCGTATAGTTACTGGATGCCTAAAACCTACACCAACTGAAAAAATATACTCCATAATCAGCATAGCGCCACCAGAGACACGAAGAACTGTCAGGTCAAAGATAGAAAGAGAGAAATGGGTAAATGACACAAGACACTCCATGTTCGGACATCAGGTGCAGCGCCTAAGACTAAAGTCAAGTTAAAGATTCTTACAGTAAACCCAGCCCCTACAGACTAGTCCAGGAAAACGACACATCGAAAGTTGGAAACAGCTGACACAGGTCCCATTGATCGAGTTACGGGAGGAACCTGCGCCTGGACATCTCCTGCCCTACACAGCATGGAAGTCACTAAATAGACTTCGAACTGGTGTATCACGATGCAGGAAAAACCTGAAAAGATGGGGATACAGGGATGATGAAACATGCGGATGTGGAGTAACACAAGACCAGGACCATCTGATGATCTGCCCAAACCTCCCGGAGACTTGTAGCATTTATGACCTACTGAGTGCCAGGGACAGGGCAATCCACGTGGCTGAATACTGGAAGAATGAAGGGTGACGTAGTGCCTAGGACAGGGGAGGTAAGTACTCCATAATTTTTATAGCAATACCAGAGATCGAAGAAAGCGGCGCAGCAGAAATCGGACAAGGCAAACAGTAACATGAATCAAGGCACCCAATGTTTGGACATGAGGTACAGAGCACAAGACTTAAATCCAGATATAGTTTCGTAAAATTAACACAGCCCATACAGACAAACCCTAAACGTCGCCGTATCGAGAGACGGCACGAATTGATGCAGACCCCAGAGATGGAACTTCCGGGGGAACCTGCCCCCGGACATCATCTACCATACACATCATGGAAGTCGCTGAACAGACTCCGAGCTGGTTTATCACAGTGCAACAAGAATATGAAACGATGGGGATACACAGATGATGACACATGTGACTGGGGAGAAAGCAATACAGATCACCTGATGACCTGCCCCAACTGCCAGGAAACATGATATAGGAAGCAAATCACAAGGCAATCCATGTCGCTGAATACTGAATGCATGCTGTTAAACGGAGAGTTTAGACAAGGGAAGTAAGTAGGCGCTATGGCGAGATAAAGTCGTCTAAACTGCGCCAACTGTGAGACCGTGTCGCTGCACAATCACTCTAATGTCATCTATCCATCTGCCTCGTGGTCGACCCCTTGCCCTGCAGCCAAATCTACCAGCGCTGTAAGCCATTAGTGGAAGATGATGAGGGTGCATTCTCATGAGATACCCAAACCAACTTATTTTCTGCCTGGAAATGTATTCTGCACAGGCTGTAGTGCCGACCAACTTGTCGTTTCGCATTCTGTCTTTACTGGTAACACCGATGGCCCTCCTCAGTAATCAATCTTTGGCTGTACGTCTTGTCAGACGATAGTAATTGCGCTTTTAGCACAAAGCCCGGGGCAGAAATATAGAGACCACGTGTAGCCCATGCAGTTTGGTCCCTCTCTCGGTCTGCCTTGTTTGCTCCAAGGGAAAGGTGATGCCAATACATTTGGAACAAGGCAAGCTGCAGAAGCTGCCGGATCAGCAGAGCAATGCTCTATCTGTTCGCCTGCCGGGCCTTCTCTCCTAGACCAGCCACAAACCAAGGCTCAGGGCCTGGTCTGCCCTGCCAAAACACTCAACTGAGGTTGCCTTTACTCGCTCTAGGATAAGGCATTGTATTCTCTTGCG
>JAVGWX010000024.1:10994106-10999106 GCA_036924085.1 Ariolimax columbianus
CTGCTGTTGTTGTTGCTGATGCTGCTGTTGTTGTTGTTGTTCTAGCTGTTGCTGACGTTTTTGTTGTTTTTGTTGTTGTTGATGATGCTGCTGTTGTTGTTGTTGCTGTTGGTGTTGTTGTTCTTGTTGTTGTTGTTGCTTCTGCTGCTGCTGTTGTTGTTACTCCTGATGTTGTTGTTGGGATCCCAGGTATGTGAATTAGTGCACAGCTGCCAGATGGACTGATAAAGTACATACAAAAACAACGAATAACACACAGACAAAGATAAAAGTCGGTGACGCGAGACGCAACAAGAACAGGTCCTAGATCATCAAGTACATACAGAAAAAAAAGTCCACTAATAACCACAAAAGGAACACATTAGCCACCCCCACACGACACACGCCTTGGATATTTGCATGTGATCCGACCGGCGCAGAAGGCCCGAAGTTAGGCATTCCCCAATTATGTTCATTCTATTCTCTTTCTTCGCTTCTCCCCTTCCACCCACCCAGAAAACAGCTTTCTCAGAATGTTCTCATACTGTGGGGTCTGGGACACTGTGCCTGGCTGCGAAGACTTGGCCCGAGTTTTGCCTTTGCTTTTTATTTCGAAATTAGCTCAGGGGCGTTGGCAAGTGGTTACGCTGTTCGGTCCTGATCAAATCTTCTTCATCTTCTTCTTCTTTTTCTTTATTATTCTTTTGTTTCTTTTTTCTTCTTCATCATTCTCTTCTTCTTTATTCCTCTTTGTCTTCTTCTTCTTCGTCTTCTTCTTCTTATTCTACGTTTTAACCCTAATCCCAACTCTAACCCTAATCCTAACCATAACCGTAGTCTTAATCCTATTCCTAACACAATACTTAATCCTAACCCTAAAATTAACCCTAATCCTAAACTTAACCCTAGCCCTAAACCTAATCCTAACCCTAAACTTAATTCTTTCCCCTAAACTTAATCATAACGCTAAACTAACCCTAACCATAAACCTAATTCAACCCCTAAACCTAACCCTAATCTTAAATCTAATACTAACCCTCAACCTAATTCTAACCCTAATCCTAACCCTAACCGTAGTCCTAACCCTAACCCTATTCCTAACACAAAACTTAATCCTAACCCTAAAATTAACCCTAAACCTAATCCTAACCCTAAACTTAATCCTACCACTAAACTTAACCATAACCCTAAAACTAACCCTAACCCTAAACCTAATTCTAACCTAAGCCTAATCCTAACCCTAATGGAATGCTAACCCTAAACTTAATCCTAACCCTAACCCTAATCCTAACCCTTGCCCTAAACTTAATCATAACCCTAAATAATAATCCTAACCCCAAAATTAATCCTAAACTTAATCATAACCCTCATCGTAAATCTAATCCTAGCCGTAAACCTAACTCTAACCCTAAACCTAACCCATACCATTTGCAAAACTGAATATAACTATCGTATCTACATTTGTGTCTTTATCTTAGTCTTTTATTTATTTAAAATAAAATCAGATCGACCTGTCCTCCCCTTAACCCGAAATGGAATGCCCTGGTACGTACAATGGGAACCCGCGGTACATTGTTTGGGGTGAATTAAGACGCAAGTCCTGCCGAAGACGGATGTGTCGGACCGAAAGGTGCAAATATCGCAGTCAAGCTGTAAACTACTTTTTACTTGCAAAGTCCTGTTCAGGAATTGTTATCAGGAGATTGAGAACGAACGCAGAATAAGAAAGAAGAAGAAGAAGAAGAAGAAAGTACCAAGAAGAAGAAAAAAGAAAAGAAGACGTTTTACACTCCCACCCCCTCCCCACCCCCACGATAGAAGACGATCCACTTAGTCAGTGACCCCCAACGCGACGGAATGGCTTATTAAGTGACACACGGAGGCAGGAGCTATCCAGGCGGCCTTTTCCGAGCGTGCTGCGTGCTTTTTTACGACAGGCCATGGAAATGCCTTCCTGGTTTCAAGCCTCATCTTCCCTTTCCCAGGACACGTTGCGCGTGACCATTTCATTCCTGAGGTCATGTTGCGCGGGACGATTTCATTCTAGAAGCCACGTCATGCCCTCTCAGCCTCCCTTTCCGAGGCCACACCTTCAGAGCTAGTCGGACCGGAGTTGTCATATTGGCTACTGAGCTGTCAAATTCCAGAAATGTGGCAACTTGTCAAACGTTATTGCGTCTTCTTTTATAATTCTGCAAAAGGCATTTTTTTAAACAACTAGCATCTTTCTGGTAACTTTTTAAAACAACTGGCTTCTTTTTGGCTCCTTTTTAAAAAAAAATGCCTCCTTCTTGACCACTTTTTAAATCAAGTGGCATCGTTTTGGCTTTCTTTTACAAGTTGCCTCGTTTTGGCTACCTTTTAAAACAAATGGCATTTATTATGTGAATTTTTAAAAACAACTGACATCTTTTTGGCAACTTTTAAAAACAACTGACATCTTTTTGGCAACTTTTAAAAACAACTGCTATCTTTTTGGCAACTTTTAAAAACAACTGGCATCTCTTTAGCAACTTTTAAAAACAACTGACAACTTAATGATTTAAGAGCAGTACTCTGTCAACTATGCCAGCAGTCCGCACCAAAAAGAGTAGTGGTACAGTGGGTTCCATGACAGACTGGCAAAAGAAGGTGCAAGACTACCACAACCAGATACTAGTATGACATACGAAGAGTCCAAAAGGCTTATTAGGGCCAGACAGGTGGCCAAATGGGAAACAGAACATACTGGCTACACAAAAAATGATGCATATTACCAGTTGAACAGAAGAAAGCAGGTCTTAGTCTTCAGACTCCGCACAGGCCACAACAGACTGAGGTACCACCTATTCAACAAACTGAAGATAGGTGGCACTGACGAATGCACCTGTGGTACAGAGAAAATGACCGCTGAACATCTGCTGCAAAAGTGCCCGATATACGAGGACCAGAGAAAGCACATGTGGTCATCACCAGCGGCAACACTAGACAAGTTCTATAGCAGTGTCGACAGCCTCAGGATGACCGCTGCTTTCTTCGAACAAATACATGTTGACGTCTGACAGCGTACGAAGAAGAAGAAGAAGAAGAAGAAGAAGAAGAAGAAGAAGAAGAAGAAGAAGAAGAAGAAGAAGAAGAAGAAGTGGAAAACAACTGACATCTTTTTTGGCAACTTTTTAAAACAACTGCCATGGTTTTGGCAACTTTTAAAAGTAATTGCCATCTCTTTAGCAACTTTTAAAAACAACTGACATCTTTTTGTCAACTTTTAAAAACAGCTGACATTATTTTAGTTACCTTTTAAAACAACTGGCGTCTTGTTGGTTACCTTTTAAAACAACTGGCGTCTTTTTGTTTACCTTTTAAAAACAACTGACATCTTTTTGGCAACTTTTAAAAACTAACTTACATCTTTTTTTTTGCAATTTTTTTAAACAAATGGCATTTTTTATGTCAACTTTTAAAAACAACTGATATTCTTTTGATAAGTTCTAAAAACAGCTGACATCTTTTTGATAACTTCTATAAACAACTGACATTTTTGGCAACTTTTAAAAACAACTAATATTCTTTTGATAAGTTCTAAAAACAGCTGACATCTTTTTGATAACTTCTATAAACAACTGACATTTTTGGCAACTTTTAAAAACAACTAATATTCTTTTGATAAGTTCTAAAAACAGCTGACATCTTTTTGATAACTTCTATTAACAACTGACATCTTTTTGATAACTTCTAAAAACAACTGACATCTTTTTGATAACTTCTAAAAACAACTGACATCTTTTTGGCTACATTTTAAAACAACTGACATCTTTATGTATATGTTTGTCTGTTTATGGGCCACTGGCCCTGATACAATCAGCCAGCTGTGAATCCTTCTGAGTCCTCGTCTCTGAATACCAAAAGACAAGGAGGGCTTTCATTGCTTAAAAAACGTATGAACATTTAAAAAATGATATCCAACACGGAAATATAATTCTTCAGCTCTAATGTAAGTTTAGTTCTATTGTATGTTTCTGAAACACGAAGGGCAACACAAACGATAGAAGCAGAGGTGTAGATTTTCATGAAGGCGTTTCTGTTCATAAACAGAATTGACATGGTGTGATAAGATTACTAACGGGGATCTTTGGCAGAGACACAGAAATATAACAGCAGAACAGGACCTGAAGGTACATTGACACATGGGTATACAAAAGTATAAAGTCTCATTTCAGAAGACGTCTTCGGGGATCAAGTGATAAAAATTTCATTGTACTAAATCATAGCTTGTATAAGGTGAGGTAGCCAGTTCCCTTCCTCGCTGCCTTTCTACACAAAACCATGTGTCAAGTAACAATTTGCAAACTAGCTCCATATCACTCCTAAGTCCCATGGTAGTTATTTTAGTGGCGAGGAATGAAGTTGTTAGAGACTTCAGTATATGAAGTCAAGGTTTGTTCCATAGTAGTTACACTACTGTCGTGGAATGAAGTTGTTAGAGACTTCAGTATATGAAGTCAAGGTTTGTCCCGTAGTAGTTACACTACTGTCATGGAATGAAGTTGTTAGAGACTTGAGTATACTAAGTCAAGGTTTGTCTCATAGTAGTTACACTACTGTCGGGGAATGAAGTTGTTAGAGACTTCAGTATATTAACTCAAGGTTTGTCCCGTAGTAGTTAAACTACTGTCGGGGAATGAAGTTGTTAGAGACTTCAGTATATTAACTCAAGGTTTATCCCATAGTAGTTATACTACTGTCGGGGAATGAGATTGTTAGAGAAGAGTTGCAGGCGTTTATCGCACTGAGGGCAGAGAAACACCGTCTGACCGTCAGATGAAGCCAACCCGCCCTTTGCCTTTCGTGTCGTTCGTCTCCGTGCAGCTTCCTTGATCCTTGTCTGCTCCCCCTGCGCCGTGCCACTGCTCCCCCTGCGCCGTCCCACTGCCCCCCCCACCCCCTGCGCCGTCCCACTGCCCCCCACCCCCTGCGCTGTGCCGTCAGAGATTTGACTATGCCAGCCAGAGCAAGCAACATGAACATTCTCCCAGACCAGG
>JAVGWX010000024.1:11004106-11241606 GCA_036924085.1 Ariolimax columbianus
CTTGTCTCTAGATGAGGTCTAGTACTGGTGTTGTACCTACCTGTCTCTTGATGACACTGATGTTGTACCTACTTGTCTCTTGATGAGGTCTAGCACTGGTGTTGTACCTACTTGTCTCTTGATGAAGTCTAGCACTGGTGTTGTACCTACTTGTCTCCTAATATCTTCGTTTCTGATTCTATAACTCACGGTCTCTGACTGCGCCCATCAACTCCGTATAAACCTCAAATTTCTCCAAGTCTTTCTTATTTGTTTTATAATTTTGTTTTCATGAGATACATCCATTCCTCTGTGCATCCATGTTTCTCATAAATCGATTCTCATCGCCTTTCTTTTGTTCATTTCCCACATTTCTGCACATTAGAACAATGAAATTATGAAACATTTTTTGGTGTTCACCTTATTTCTACATTTCCCAAGGCGGTGCGCATTGTACTGTGTTTTTATCTTGCTTAGTTATACTTAGTTGTTGCAAAACTACTTTATTTTATGTGTTCTTTGTCCAAGCTATTTTCAATTTCAATCAATAACACTTCGTTAATTTAACTTCTTTACACTGGTATACAACCAGTCCAGTTTCTTTTTTTGTTGTATTTTTTTGGTTTTTGCGTTCGCCTTATTTCTCTAATCCCCAAGTCGGTGTGCGTTGCAATGTGGTGTTTATTTTGCGCCTGTCAGCCCAGTGCATCCGACTTCAGCATGCATTCTATGCAAGGGTCTGCTTCCTCCTGCATTTTCTAAGGGTTTGCTTCCCCAGGGTAACGACCGGTGCTGTGCTGGGGAGCGAACCCAGCACCTTCAAGGTGTGAGAAGTGTCACTTAACCACTAGTCCACGCTGTCCCCTGAAATGAATTTGTAACACCTGATCACTCATTGGTACTTGTCCCTTAATTCATCCCAAACAAATATTAATATCTATTTTTAGCCCCTGATATATATATTTTTAGCATCGGATATGTTTACCACTCACCTCGGCTTCTCCGTAGCCCTCCCTGGAAACGAGCTGTTTTCATAGCAGCCTGGCTAACGAGGGGGCGGATCGACGTGATCCCAGTAGTAGCGAGTGACACGAAGATGAAGCCAAGCATAGCAAAACCGCCTGGATAACCCAGGCCCAATTTCATCAGCAAGTTCGGGATGTGAAGAAACCAACTGCAACCTGCCACTTAACGTCCTTTTCAGGACGCCACAAAGGGTAACCCTAATCATGTTGGGCATTCGCAGACAACAACAACAACAACAACAACAACAACAACAACACTATATATTTTTAGCACCGGATATTTGGGGTAGTGACATCACAGAATCGTCCACTTTTAAACTGTGGGGGTGTCAAACATGGCACATTTAACGGGGTTGCCAATAAACCTAGATTTAATCATCAAATTGTCAATGACAAGCGCCAACATGGCACACACAGGCGTCTGCTTGATTCGTACATGTGCCAGCTCATGTGGCGTCGACTCCTCCGAAGGTTTGGACCCTTCCAGCGCCATTCCAGTCGACATTTCTCTATTCCAGCCACCTCAATAGTTACACTTGCGGTGTTTGGTCCTCCAATTATTTCAAACAGACAGATCAACCTGGGAAGCAGACGGGAGATTTCCTTCTGCTCCTTTGTAGGGGTCCTATATTTTTCCAGAAAATTAATTCGGAGAATTGAATGTAGCCATCTTTCCTAAGCAACAATCTTGTCTAAGCATCCATCTTTTCTAGGCATCCATCTTTTCTAGGCATCCATCTTTTCTAGGCATCCATCTTTTCTAGGCATCCATCTTTTCTAAGCATCCATCTTTTCTAGGCATCCATCTTTTCTAGGCATCCATCTTTTCTAAGCATCCATCTTTTCTAGGCATCCATCTTTTCTAAGCATCCATCTTTTCTAAGCATCCATCTTTTCTAAGCATCCATCTTTTCTAAACATCCATTTTTGTAAACATCCATTTTTGTAAGTATCCATCTGTTTTAAGCATCCATCTTTTTTAAGCATCCATCTTTTCTAAGCATCCATCTTGTCTGAGCATCCATCTTTTCTAAGCATCCATCTTTTCTAAGCATCCATCGTTTCTAACTATCCATCTTTTCTAAGCATCCATCGTTTCTAAGCATCCATCTTTTCTAAGCATCCATCGTTTCTAACTATCCATCTTTTCTAAGCATCCATCCTTTCTAAGCATCCATCTTTTCTAAACATCCATTTTTGTAAACATCCATTTTTGTAAGCATCCATCTTTTCTAAACATCCATTTTTGTAAACATCCATTTTTGTAAGCATCCATCTTTTCTAAGCATCCATCTTGTCTAAGCATCCATCTTTTCTAAGCATCCATCGTTTCTAAGCATCCATCGTTTCTAAGCATCCATCTTTTCTAAACATCCATCGTTTCTAAGCATCCATCTTTTCTAAGCATCCATCTTTTTTAAGCATCCATCTTTTCTAAGCATCCATCTTTTTTAAGCATCCATCTTTTCTAAGCATCCATCTTTTTTAAGCATCCATCTTTTCTAAGAGTTTTTACTTTTTATTTTTTTTAAAAATTTGATCGACATGTCCTCCCCGAAACCCGAAATGGAATGTCCCGGTACAGTCATCAGCTGTCAATTACGTATGATGGGATCAAGATGCTGAGCAGCGAATGAGCTGCAGTGGTCAGCGACCCATAGGTGACTGCTAGCGTCAGGGCCAGCGAACTAGAGCTGCCAAGACTCTTCTACACCTCCAAGCGGTGATCCTGGATAAGAGGCTGCAGCAGGGCAGACTGGCTAAGGAGAAGGGCTCGTTAGAAAGCTAACCCGGTACTAAAAAAGGCCTGCTGACAGTCGGGTGTGTCGGACGGAAAGGTGCAAATATCGCAGTCAAACCGTAAACTACGACACAACGCATTCCCTTCTCCGGACTACATCCTGCTACTTGTAAAGTCCTTTCAGGGACTGGTAGCGGGAGATTGAGAACGAGCGACGAAGAAGAAGAAAACATTCTTATGCTGGGAACCGAGGGAACTCTGTTTGGGGTGAATTAAGGGACAAGTACCGATTAATCTCTAAACTAGCACTCCACCTTTCACATGATTTTTATCCTTCGGTTGTCCTTCTGACTGCGTCTTCCATTAATCTCACTTAGGTATTGTTCGACCTTCACCTTCCTCTCTTCCACGAAACAGAAAGTTTGAAATTCCAACACACTTTTTCCTGCCGGTCAGCCCCACCAACTCCTAGGGAAACATTTCTAGGAGTTGGCAGCAAATGGGTGACTACCCAAAATTGGAATTCCCACTTAAAGTGGCACGCGAGGAATGCTAAACATTCAGGCCACGTCTTCTGAGTTTTTGTGGAGATTTCGAGATAAATTCTGGTCCAGCGATTTCAAATATATTACGCGTTATCTTGGTGAAATGATCAGGTATGTCTGCCTAATGTTGGCTAGGAATGGACGTTAATCACAGATAGAGTCCTTACGGCTATATCAGTACGCGCTTTCTATCGTAGTGTTGTGGCAACAGATCAACTCTGATTAGGGCTGGGTTATCGCGTACGTATCACGCAAGTAAAGTAGATTGTCATTAGTAGAATGTAGATTCTTACAACCGCCATTTTATTTGGCTGTTATAAGTTTCTTGAGGTAAGGCGCTCGCCCCTCAAAGCGATCAATGGAATCGGCGTGGATTCTTCTTCTTCTTCGTTCGTTCTCAATCTCCCACTACCAAACACCGAAAGGGCTTAAGTCGCAGAATGTAGTCCAAAGAACGGAATGCGTTGTGTCGTAGTTTACATCTTGGCTGCGATATTTGCACCTTTCGGTCCAACACATCCGACTTCATCAAGCATTTTTTGAGTACTGGGGTTAGCATTCCCTCTTCGATCCCTTCTCCTTAGCCAGTCTGCCCTGATGCAGCCTGTTATCCAGGATCACCGCGTGGAGGTGTAGAAAGGTCTTGGCAGCTCTGCTTCGCTGGCCCTGACGCTAGCAGTCAGCTATGGGTCGCTGACCACTGCAGCTAATGCGCTGCTCAGCATCTTGATCCCGGCGTGGATTCGAGCCCCGCATGTTTCAAGCGACCCCTGGTCTCAAATGAGGGACCAGAATGCCTACATCATGAATAACCTCCAGTCGTCTTAATTTAAGTCTTGCCACTGGCCCAAGGTAGTTAAAGGTCAGGGAATGGGGTCAATGGCCAACGTAGCTTCTTGCTCACTATAATCCAAATACAGCGTAAGTTACATCATCAAGAGGAAACTGTCTGATGAGGTGGCCATCTTCGCTTGCGATGGGCAACCAACTTAACGGAACTAATTTATGTTTCTTGGCAAGTGTGCAGTAAGGTAGGTTGACATGTTAAGAAAACAAAGTAAGAAACAACATAAATAGGTATGGGCAGATGCCGCCCCGAGACGAAAACACGAACGAAACAGACGTTACGCCCAATAGGTCTTCATCGGGGACAACGGATAATAACAACAATTAACTAACGAAAAAAGAAGATAAAAAAGGTTATACAAAAAGGAAAGGAAAGTAGAAGAAGAAGAAGAAGAAGAAGAAGAAGAGGGCGAAGAAGAAGAAGAAGAAGAAGAAGAAGAAGAAGAAGAAGAAAGGGGACTTCAATACTGCCGTAGGGGTGTGAGGTGTTAGCGATCTCACATTTCAAAGACTCGGCTATATCTCTTTCCCCCTCGTCGCTCTCACTTCCCAGACTGAATCGGTACCCATTTAAGGCTGGGTTGACCCGGGGCCCATTGAAGTCTGAAAAAACATTTCCGCTTCTACTGGGGAATGAACCTAGGTCCACTGAGAAGCGAAGCCTGCTCGCTAACTACTGCGCCTAATAGGTAATAGGGGATGTCAATACATTGGGTTGAAAAAAAAATGATTTATTCAGTTGGGAAATCCAAGTCATTGCGAGACGGGGCCAGTAACCTAAATGACAGACAAGAGAGCGTAAGAAATGGCGATTAGATACGGAAAGACAATAAAGGGATTTAGGTAGAGAGGAAAGAGGAAAGAGGAAAGAGGAAAGAGGCAGTCAGATTGATAGTGGGAGTATGATATGAGGATTCAAGAACAAGGGGGGAGGATATTGATGCTATGTCGCTGAAGCAGTTCCAGAATGTACGTCATAGCATACTGGTAATAGAAGCTGTTGTTTGCGAATGCCCATAATGAGTAGGTTATTCTTCTGTGCGCCCTGAAAAGCACGTAAATTGCCGGGTTGCAGTAGCTTTCCTCACATCCTGAGCGTGCTGATGAAGGTGGACCGGGGTACTCTAGGCGGTTGTGCTATGTTTGGCTTCAGTGCGTGTCACTCACTGCTACGGGGTACACATCGATCCCTTACCACATTAGCCAGGCTGACACAACAACATCGCGTTTCCAGGGAGGGCTAGTAGGAAGCCGAGGTGAGTGTCATCTCTAGCATATTTTCCCTCACCCTGACTAACATGTCAGATCAGTTAATTTTGTTTTCCTTTACTAACATGTCTGATCAGTATATTTTGCCTGATCCTGACTAACATGTCTGATCAGTATATTTTGCCTGATACTGACTAACATGTCTGATCAGTATATTTTGCCTGACCCTGACTAACATGTAGTATCAGTATATTTTGCATACCTTTACTAACATGTCTGATCAGTATATTTTGCCTGATCTTGACTAACATGTATGATCAGTATATTTTGCATGATCCTGACTAACATGTCTGATCAGTATATTTTACCTGATCCTGACTAACTTCTTCTTCTTCTTCTTTGTACGCTGTCAGACGTCAACCTTTATTTTTTCGAAAAAAGCAGCGGTCTTCCTGAGGCTGTCGACACTGCCATAGAGCTTGTCTAGTGTTGCCACTGGTGATGGCCACATCTGCTTTCTCTGATCCTCGTATGTCGGGCAGTTTTGCAGCAGATGTTCAGCGGTCATTTTCCCAGTACCGCATGTGCATTCGTCAGTGCCACCTATCTTCAATTTATTGAACATAACATAACAGACTAACATGTCTGATCAGTATATTTTGCCTGATCCTGACTAACATGTCTGATCAGTATATTTTGCCTGATCCTGACTAACATGTCTGATCAGTATATTTTGCCTGATCCTGACTAACATGTCTGATCAGTATATTTAACCTGACCAGAAATTAGTCTTCCTCCCCGGCGACACATGGTAGAGTAGATGAGGTTGTGGGACATGCATGTAAAACCCTGCTTGATGAAGAACTCGTCTTTGGGGAAGGTAATCGAGCGAGTAAGGATCACGTGATCACAAGTAACGTAAGTCGCCATTACTTTCCTTACATAGAGAAACGAAAATAAACCCATATCTGCCAAACTGGACACGAGAGTGATTAGAACCGAGTGCGTTGAGATTGTGGCACGGACGCTTCACCAAGGACCCTTCTCCACCTCCACGTGGTGATCCTGGATAACAGGCCAGTCTGGCTGAGGAGAAGCGATCGAAGAGGGAAAGCTAACCCGGTCCTCAAAAATGGTATTCTGAAGTCAGATTTAGATAAAACTTGGAAATATGCCGAGAGCTGGCAGATGGAGTTTGATGTGGATAAATGTGCAGTCATCCACATAGGTAGATCCAATGTGGACTCTAACAGTCATCGTTGGTTAGCTGACTCTGATGTTAACAGTCAGCTTTGGGTCGCTGACTCTGACGCCAACAATCAGCTCTTTGTTGCTGACTCTAACACTAACAGTCAGCTCTGGTTCGCTGACTCTGACGTTAACAATCAGCTTTGGGTCACTGACTCTAACGTTAACAATCAGCTTTGGTTCGCTGACTCTGACGCTAACAGTCAGCTCTGTTTCGCTGACTCTGACGCCAAGAGTGAGCTCTATGTCACGGACTCTGACGCTAACAGTCAGCTCTGTTTCGCTGACTCTGACGCTAACAGTCAGCTCTGTTTCGCTGACTGACGCTAACAGTCAGCTCTGTTTCGCTGACTCTGACGCTAACAGTCAGCTCTGTTTCGCTGACTCTGACGCTAACCGTCAGCAATGGGTCCCTGACCGCCACACCTCATACACTGCTCAACATTTTAACTCCCCAAAACGGTGGATCGAACCCAGACACAATTGACACTCTTGCCGACCCGAATACGAACCTCAAACATAAACAACCAGATACCAGGTTTACAAACGAGGCACGTTATATACGGGTAGTTTCTGACCCCGGCTATTTAGTCAGCAAGGGGTTATCAGTCTTTTCAACATCGAGGTCCCCCCATGGAGCCTATGATACTAACTTAGCCCCAGTGAAGGGCCACGCCCGGATTGAAATCAAATATTAAGAAGACGACTCATCGCACAAATATAAACCCGGGGTCACGAGCTGTTGGACTTGTAATAGAAATCTGCGTCCAAGTAATTACAGCCATTAGTAATGCTAGATTTGGAATCAAATAAGGAAGAATAAGACAGTCATCAATTTTTTAACGTGTTATAAAAAGATGAACATACAGGTTGGAATGGACCAGTTCTCTGCCGCATGCGAAAATTTTGGCCTGACCATAAATGCCAAAAAAACAGAGGTCATGTACTACCAGCACCAGGCATGCCATACACAAAACCAGAGACTACAGTCAGCGGGCAGACGTTGAATGCCGTAGACAAATTCACATATCTGGGCAGCACGCTGTCGAGATCTGTCAGCCTAGACGATGAGGTGGCAAGCAGAATAGCAAAGGCCAGCACAGCCTTTGGTAGAATGCGCTCGATGGTCTGGGCACGTCGTGGCATCAGAGTCAAGACCAAATTGAAAGTCTACCGTGCAACCATCATTCCAACCCTACTATACGCTTGCGAAAGCTGGACTGTATACTCTGGACATGCAAGGAGGTTAAACCACTTCCACACAGATTGCCTGAGGCGAAGATTTCACATCCGATGGCAAGATCGTATCACTGACATCGAGGTTCTCTCGAGGGCTAACATGCCCAGCATACATGCACTGCTAGAAAAAGCACGACTAGGATGGGCCGGACACCTCGTCCGTATGTCAGACGAGCGGCTCCCAACGAAGCTTCTCTACGGCGAGCTGAGAGACGGATGGCGTGAGAGAGGGCGCCCAAAGAAACGTTTTAAAGACGGTCTGAAGGACTCACTAAAAAGTTACCAGATAGACTTCGACACCTGGGAATGTCTTGCGAAAAACAGATCTGACTGGAGAAGTGCAGTCAAATCGGGTGTAGCTGCCGGTGAAGATGACCGTGTTGTGAAAGCCTAGAGCCGACGTGAGACGCGGAAATCCCGAGCAGCGGGAACACCATCCCCTTCTACAAACCTCGTGTGCCCGATATGTAGCAGATGTTTTCGTGCTCGCATTGGCCTGTTCAGCCACATGCGCACCCACACCCAACAGGGAAATCTGTGACAAGGATGATGTCGGCGGTCCTCATCGACAACGATGGACAGCTATTATTATATATATTATAATAAAAAGAGGAGGTTTGAAACTCGTCGTGACAACGGGGGAGATAGCAGGAAAGAGAGGCAGGTGAAGGCCGAGAGACAAATGCTAAATCTCCACAATTCTGACAAAAGATGATTGTCATTAGTAAATGATGCGGTAATTCATGTAGACAAGACAAAGATAGATGGGCAGGGTCCATGTTACGACGGAGCGACGGTCGATAGAGCATGGGACAGCAATCTGGTACCCCCCGAGGTCAAAAGAGACCGGCGGGAGGACCTCCAATGCGTTGGTCAAACTCCCGTGTTGTACTTAACAACATCCGAGACGCCTCCTCTGGAGGAGGGTTTACCATCCACTGGACTTTCTTGGCGCAAGACAGAGTCCTTCTTCTTCTTCTTCATCTTCATCGTACGCAGTCAGACATCAACCTTTATTTTTTCGAAAAAAGCAGCCATCATCCTGAGGCTGTCGACACTGCCATAGAGCTTGTCTAGTGTTGCCACTGGTGATGGTCACATCTGCTCTCTCTGATCCTCGTTTGTCGGGCAGTTTTGCAGCAAATGTTCAGCGGTCATTTTCCCGGTACCACACGGGCATTCGTCGGTGCCACCTATCTTCAATTTGTTGAATAGGTGGTACCTCAGTCTATTGTGGCCAGTGCGAAGTCTGAAGACCACGACCTGGTCTCTTCTGTTCAACTGGTAATAGGCATCGTTTTTGGTGTAGCCAGTATGTTCGGTTTCCCATTTGGTCATGTATCTGGCTTTTATAAGACAAGAGTCCGCTGGAGACGAAGTTGGGACCTACAGCTACGCGAGTGACGGGTCATCAAGGTCAAGATCAAGATATTTAAGTTGTTCTTTATTGTTGCTTAGCCCCATACAATACAGACCTAAATGACCTAATATCAGCACTTTGTGAACTACGTCAGCAGTCCTGACAGCGTACATAGAAGAAGAGGTTTAATCATATCACGATTAAGTTTACTCTTTAGTGCGCCCTGAAAATGACGTTACATGACGGGTTGTAGAAGCTTTCCTCACATCCCGAGTGTGCTGATGAAAGTGAACTGCGGTCATCCAGTCGGTTGTGCTGTGGCTTCATCTGCGTGGTGCTCACTACTACGGGATCAGATCGATCCACATCACGTCAGTCAGACTGCATTAAAAACAGCCTGTTTCCAGGGAAAGCTACACGGAAGAGAGATTTTGGTTTTGGTCAGTATGTTGTGCCTGACTCTGAAGGGACGTCCTGGTCAGTATGTTGGGTCTGACCCTTACACGACGTTCTTGTCAGTATGTTGGGTCTGACCCTTACACGACGTTCTTGTCAGTATGTTGGGGCTGACCCTTACACGACGTTCTTGTCAGTATGTTGGGTCTGACCCTTACACGACGTTCTTGTCAGTATGTTGTAATTGACCCTGATGCGACGTCCTGGTCAGTATATTGTGTTTGACCCGGACGCGACGTACTGGTCAGGATGTTATGACTGATCGGACTAGCGTTTCAGTTCCCTGCATCTATTTAAGAGTTTCTCTTAATACCGTTTCTTGCAATGTGTCTGAATTTCTTGCATTACGCCTTACATTGGAAATATGAACGAGTCTCAATGCCAATATATTCTGAAGTGAATAGGTGAATACTCCTCCTCCTTCTCCTTCTCCTTCTTCTTCTTCTTCTTCTTCTTCTTCTTCTTCTTCTTCTTCTTCTTCTTCTTCTTCTTCTTCTTCTTGATCTTCTTCTTCTTCTTCTTCTTCGTCTTCTTCTTCTTCTTCTTCTTCTTCTTCTTCATCATCTTCTTCTTCTTCTCCTTCTTCTTCTTCTTCTTCTTCTTCTTCTTCTTCTTCTTCTTCTTCTTCTTCTTCATCTTTTTCTTCTTCTTCTTCTTCGTCTTCTCTTTCTTCTTCTTATTATTATTATTCTTTTTCTTCTTCTTCTTCTTCTTTTTCTTCGTCTTCTCATTCTTCTTCTTTGTCTTCTTCGTCTTCGTCGTCGTCGTCTTCTTCTTCGTCTCCTCTTTCTTCTTCTTCTTCTTCTTCTTCTGTCTTCTTCTTCGTCTCCTCTTTCTTCTTCTTCTCATTCTTCTTCTTTGTCTTCTTCGTCGTCCTCTTCGTCTTCTCTTTCTTCTTCTTCGTCTTCTCTTTCTTCTTCTTCCTCTGTCTTCTTCTCCTTCTTCTTCTTCTTCTTCTCCTTCTTCTTCTTCTTTGTCTTCATCTTCGTCGTCTTCTTTGTCTTCTCTTTCTTCTTCTGCGACTCGCAGATAAGGCCAAGCACAGCACAACCATCTGGAGGATTCCGGTCCATCTTCATCAGCACGCTCGGGATGTGAGGAAAGCTACTCTGCAACCCGTCACTTAAGGCTCTTTCATTGGGCACATAATAGTAACCTACTCATTGTGTGCATCAGAAACAACCTATCCATAGCCCTAAACCTAAACTAACCGCAAACCTAACCCTAACCCTAACCCTAACCCCAACTCTTCACAAAACTGAATATAACCATAATTTCTACACTTCTATCTATATCGAAGCATTTGGTTATCTTTATAAAATTCAAATTATTTCGACCTGTCCTCACCATAACCCGAAATGAAATCTCCTTTTACGTATAATTGTAACCCCAGTGATCTCTGGGGTGAATTAAAACGCAATTACCATCGTGAGACCCACCTTATAACAAGCCTGGCAGCTTACAGTGCTACTATTCTTCCCCCCTTCTCCCCAACACTTTCGGACCACGGAAACGCACGACTTATCAAATTATGTTAGAAACTTCATAAACCTCGCACGGTCGACGGGAAAACCCGTGGAAAGTAGGTCACAGCGATAATGGTAATGTAAAACAAACACTCAGTTATTGCCGGCGTAAATAACAAATAAAAAGGACACACACATCAATAACACAACACTTCAGCGAGGTTGAATTATTTGCAAGAAAGTTTTATGTTTTCCCCTTACTTTAAGTGAAAGCTGAAACAACAGGGGTTATTGTTTGGGTGGGGAAGCTGGTAGTCTGGGAAAGTAACGAGAGGTCAAGTTAAGAATGTTAGGCCAGACAGAAAGTCTACGCCCTCTTTTATCTGACGTTATCTATCAACGTTTATAAGTGCCTCTATGACGCCATTTCTTCTTCTCTATTTTCTTCTTCTTTGTCTTCCAAAATATGAAATACTCAATTTGGATGAAATATAGATTCAAATGAAGTTTTTATTATTTTTGGTTAGTAGTTTTTTTTTTTTTTTGGTTAGATGTTTGCCTCACTAGTTTCTACTGGCGGAGGCGCGCCATTTTCCACCCCAGACCGTAGTCAATTGGGCGATATCAGGAGGCTTAAACCAGTGCTTTGATGTGTGCGTCTGTATGTACCTATGCTAGGTTTGTGCGCCCTCAGAAGATAGCCCAACCTAAGTGCCGTGGGGAGCTTGAGTCGTCTATCCTGCGCCAAGTGCGTTGCGTCGGTCAATGTGAGTCCTTGTCGTTGCACAGTCACTCTAATGTCATCTATCCACCTACCTCGCGGACGCCCTCTTGCCCTGTAGCCAGATCTACCAGCGTTGTAAGCCATCAGTGGAAGATGATGAGGGTGCATTCTCATGAGATGACCAAACCAACTTATTTTCTGCCTGGAAATGTATTCGGTACAAGCCGTAGTGCCGACCATACTTCGAATGTCGTCGTTCCGCATTCTGTGTCTTCTGGTAACACCGATAACTTTCCTTAAACACTTCATTTCACATACTTGGTTATTTTCTTATCAGTTCGTTCTCAAACTTGTCCTGCTACCAAGTCCTAAACAGGATTTAGCGTGATGTAGTCTGGAAAACCAAATGCGTTGTGTCGTAGTTTACAGATTGACTGCGATATTTGCCCATTTCCTAACTTAACTTATCGTCTTTATACTGCTGTAGTAGACTCGGCAAAGTCTGTATACAACCAGTTTTTATTTACATTCACTTGATATAAAATTACCTATGCACATTGAATCTATTCTTGATTGCATTAATTGACCAAGTCTCCACTATTTCCCGTGGGAATGCATTCTAAACTTTCACCATTCTCTGACTAAAAAGATATTTCCTAATATCTAATCTTGACCTTTCTTTAATTAATATGAGGCTGAGCCCTCTTCTTCATGTAATTGGTTGTATTTTGGAAGAAAAAAACGTATAATAATATAATTTATCCTTTCCATTGCTTATCTTATAAACCTGTATTAAGTCACCTCGAATTATTCTCTTTTCTAGACACTGAAGTCCGGTTTTTCTGAGTCTTTCTTGTAACTACTATTCCCACTATCAGTTGTGTCTCTCTTCCTTTTATCCTTTCCAGGATGTTTATATCTCCTCTATGATAAGGACTCCACACCTGTACACAGTACTCCAATCTAGGTCTAACTAATGCTTTATACAGTTTGACTATCACTTCCTTGCTCCTATGTTTATTTCTTTTTATCATACCTAACATTGCATTTGCCTTTTTCACTGCTACCTTAACTTGCTCACTCACCTTTCCTGTATGATCTATTATAACCACTAGGTCCCTTTCCTTATCTATCTTTCTAATATTGTTCTCTCCCAGTCTGTAATTATGTTTCACATTGGATCTACGTACGTGGATGACTGTACATTTATCCACATTAAACTCCATTTGCCAGCTCTCGGCATATTCCAAATTTGATATAAATCTGACTTCAGAATAACATTTTTGAGAATCGGGTTAGCCTTCCCTCTTGGATCGCTTCTCCAGCCAGACTGCCCTGTTATCCAGGATCACCACGTGGAGGTGGAGAGGGTATATGGGAGCTATGGGTCGCTGACTCTGACGTTAACAGTCAGCTCTGGGTCGCTGACTCTGATGCTAACAGTCAGCTCTGGTTCGCTGACTCTGACGCTAACAGTCAGCTCTGGTTCGCTGACTCTGATGCTAACAGTCAGCTCTGGATCGCTGACTCTGATGCTAACAGTCAGCTCTGGTTCGCTGACTCTGACGCTAACAGTCAGCTCTGGTTCGCTGACTCTGACGCTAACAGTCAGCTCTGGTTCGCTGACTCTGACGCTAACAGTCAGCTCTGGTTCGCTGACGGGTAGTTTCTGTCCCCGACTATTTAGTCAGCAAGGGCTTCTCAGCCTTTTCAACATCGAGGCCCCCTCCATGGAGCCTATGATACTAACTTAGCCCCAGCCACGCAATAAGAAGTTCAAGACATATTAACACATACCAAGTTTTAAAACTGAGTTTTGGTTCGCGGGCCGGCTACAATAACTTTGTGGACCAACCTAACAGACTCTTCATGGAGTGTCCTACAAGGTCTCTCATGGACCACCGCATAACACTTCACGGACCACCCATAGGATACATCGCGGACTCCCACATGGCACTTCATGGACCCCCCCCCCCTCTCCCCACAGGACCCTACACGGAACTCTCAGGACACTTCACAGACTTCCCCCTTCCTCCACAGGACACTTCACTGACCCCCCCCCCCTTTCCCCAGCCTCCAGCCCCACCCCAACAGAATCATGATACCGAAGGGCCGGCACCACCCCATCCTCCCTGAGTCATGGCAGATCAGCTCCTGACGGCACGTAAGACATCTCCCGCCATATCAGCACAGTCAGGCAGACGTGCACTGTCTTGCGTGTCTTCGATAAAAATATAGATAATTTTTCAGTTCAGTTAGAGTGTCATCCCCGCATCAAAGGTCGGCTGCAAAGGTCGGCTGCAAAGGTCGGCTGCAAAGGTCGGCTGCAAAGGTCGGCTGCAAAGGTCGGCTGCAAAGGGTCTACAGTGTGCTCTTACCTCTTTCCGCAATTGTGCAACAGGGGGGTAGCGAGGTCTGGGCTGGACGTTCCGCTCGTTAAAGGAAAGTGAAGCGTCTGATATAGCCTCTCCTTTCCAGGTGTAGAGATCGCCGCTGGATTCACTGTTCGGCTTGCTGTTCAAAAGCTTGCGTGCTAGTGGTCTCTCCTACATTATTGTGATCCTAGCAGCATCTTTCTGAGGGGCCCCCTGTTTCTTTCAGAGCCTGCTGTGGGGCGCGACCGAGTACCCTGTGGTATAACTGGGCGGACAGATTGGGCTCATTAGCCTTGGTTGGCAGTCAATCTAAGAGAAGTTACTCTGACTCTAAACCCGGGTAGATGAAGGTCGTTAGCCTATTCAGGCAGTTCGCCTAGGAGAGGAGGAACTCTGATTTTAAACCCACAAGCCCCAGGGAGTGCTGGCTAGGCTTGGGACGATGAGAGTATCATCGGATGTCTCGAGTAACTAGCATCTGCGGGTAACGACTCCACTGCCTTGTGGAAACCTCAGGATAGAGCAGGGCTACGGCAGTAAACCCAAACAGAAAATCTGGATTGGTAGCAGCTAAGGCGGATGGTTTCAAAATTGCAAACTCATTCCGGCAGCTCCTGCAGCTGAGCTCGTTCCAGATTGTCATGCTTTGCTTTACTTTGGATTACACCACCGAGGCCGAGAGGGGGATCCTGCAGTTTGGGCAGCCCAGGGTCTCCATATTCAGCGCCCAGGCTTGCGCCCTGAGAGACTACTCACAGGGTGCTATGTGCATGGTCTGCGAAGACTGAGACGCCTACGAATTGTGCAATCTGAGAGGCTTTTTCCAGTCCATCTCCTGATGTGATCCACCCACTTAAAACGTTGTGTGCCTCTTGAACGACTGCCTTCCACCGTACCCTCCAGTATGGTCTTCAACGAGGAGGTATGTCTTGTTATATGACCAAAATAACGTCACTGTCTAATCCTGATTTCGGTCATTAATTCTTTTTTCACTCCCAACTTTTCCAATCCCTCCAAATTTGTTTTCGTCTCTTTCCAAGAAATACGACCCAATCTTATATAAACCCACATTTCGAAGGCTTCAATACTCTTTTCCAACTTGTTATTCATTGTCCATGTTGCTGCGCCATAAAGTAGTGAGGAGTATACATAACACCTGACAATTCTCATTTTCAAATTATGATTTACCTGTTTGGATGTCAGTATGTGTCGCATGCTCCCGAATAACATATTGGCCATACCTATTCTTTTTCTGTTTTGTTTTTAAGTACAAGAGATTTTAAGGCTGAGAAATACAGGCCGCTTCGCCACTGCTGTCGCCACGTCATATGCTGGCTATGTTTGTTTATTTTACCCCCGAACAAAAAAACAACATATGCCATACCGGGAATTCGAACTCATGCCCTCCTTGTCGGCAGTCAGGCATCTAAACCATTCGGCACGCGCTCATCATTTTCTTTTTCACTCAAGGGATAATTGGCTGAGGACAAATAGCAAAGAACTAGACAATAATGCATTTAACCAATGGAACTGGGATCAAGATGCTGGGCAACGCATAAGCTGAAGTGGTCAGCGAACCATAGCTGACTGCTAGCGTCAGGGCCAGCAAAACAGAGCTGCCAAGACCCTTCTACACCTCCACGTGGTTATCATGGATAACAGGCTGCAGCGGGGCAGACTGGCTAGGGAGAAGGGATCGAAGAGGGAATGCTTAAACGGTACCCAAGAAATGCTTGCTGAAGTCGGATGTTTCGGACCGAAAGGTGCAAATATCGCAGTCAAGCTGTAAACTACGACACAACTCATTCCGTTCTCTGGACTACATTCGGCTACTTAAGCCATTTCAGGGTTTGTTAGCGGGAGATTGAAAACGAACGAAGCCAACCCAACCGATGGAGCTGGGGTGGATCAGGCAGCCAGGCGCATGAACAACTCTCCTGTGGGTTATGCAGTAACACCTTTAAGGTTCCACCTGCTCCTTAGCCTAACCCTTCCTCGAGAACATGTCTTGTTTGGATGGCCTTGTCAGGAGAAGTACTCCCGTCGGTATAGCTCTCCGACATCTGCATGTTATGCTTGCATGGAGGGAGAAGAAGAAAGAGAACATGAAGCAGAATGAGAACACGAAGAAGAATAGCAACAAAAACATGAAGAAAAGAAACAAGATGAAGAGGAAAAACAGAAAGATGAAGAAGAAAAAAATGGGAAGAAGAAGATAAAAAAGAAGAAGAAGAAAAATAATAATTATAAGAAGAAAAAGAACACGAAGAACAAGTTGAAGAAGAGAAAAAGGAAACAGAAGAACAAGAGCGCGGAAAAAAAAGAAGAAGCAGAAGAGGAAGAAAACGAAAAATGAAGAACAAGAGGAAGAAGAAGAAGAAGAAGAAGAAGAAGAAGAGGAAGAAGAAGAAGAAAAAGAGGAACAAGTACAAGAACAAGAAGTAGAGGAAGAACAAGAAGACAAAGAACAAGAAGAAGAAGGAGGAGAAGACGAAGACGGAGAAGAAGAAGAAGAAGAAGAAGAAGAAGAAGAAGAAGAAGAAGAAGAAGAAGAAGAAGAAAAAGAGGAACAAGTACAAGAACAAGAAGTAGAGGAAGAACACGAAGACAAAGAACAAGAAGAAGAAGAAGTAGAAGAAGAAGAAGAAGAAGAAGAAGAAGAAGAAGAAGAAGAAGAAGAAGGAGAAAAACACGAAGAACAAGAAGAAGAAGAAGAAGAACAAGAAGAAGAAGAAAGAGAAAAACACGAAGAACAAGAAGAAGAAGAAGAAGAACAAGAAGAAGAAGAAGGAGAAAAACACGAAGAACAAGAAGGAGAAAAACACGAAGAACAAGAAGAAGAAGAAGAAGAACAAGAAGAAGAAGAAGGAGAAAAACACGAAGAACAAGAAGAAGAAGAAGAAGAACAAGAAGAAGAAGAAGGAGAAAAACACGAAGAACAAGAAGAAGAAGAAGAAGAACAAGAAGAAGAAGAAGGAGAAAAACACGAAGAACAAGAAGAAGAAGAAGGAGAAAAACACGAAGAACAAGAAGAAGAAGAAGAAGAACAAGAAGAAGAAGAAGGAGAAAAACACGAAGAACAAGAAGAAGAAGAAGGAGAAAAACACGAAGAACAAGAAGAAGAAGAAGAAGAACAAGAAGAAGAAGAAGAAAACAAAGAAGAAGGAGAAGCAGAACAACAAAAACAATCCAATTCAATCCACACAAACCCTGTCAGCGCTTGAGTGACGGCGGTACGCGCAGAAAGCTAATGACGCCTGGGACGAACTTTTATGACGTAGAGCACAGCACGTGTGAGTAATATGCGCAATATGGCAAATGGCGTTACATAACTGATGCGAAGACTTTGGGAGCTCTAGACCCCTTTTGGGGTACTAATTGGTTATTTTAGAGTTGCAGAATTATTGTACCAAATAATTTCAAAATATATATTTACACTTTCGTTTTTTTTGTTATTCGGTCGCGCTCCCTGTGAAGTATTTGACTACAGCTGATGTACATACGTATTCCTTCTTCTGTGTTTTAAACTCCATTTTGTTTTCTCCTCTATTGCATGTGTAAAACCAATATCACCTGTTATATACCATATAAACTAGCTATTACTTATCCTGCCCCCTAAGATGAGTATATATATATCTTCTTAGTTCTTAGTCGACCTGTACGTCCACAGGGGTGGATGTGGGTGTGCAGGTCCCAGCTCTGGTATGATCTGGATGTAGCCGGAGGGAGGATTTCCTGCTTAGTGGGCTTGGCTCGAGCAGCTTATTACTCCGCTGCGCTGAGACAAGTGCCGCGGAAGGTGGTTAACCAATGTGCGAATCCATCTTAGTAGACTCAAACACTAGAGCAAATTAGACCCGCAGCCTATTAGGCGCCGTCTATGCCGCTCTGAACAAACCACCTAACCATGGCCGGTGTTATGCCCCGTGACACAGTTAGTCGTCTTTTACGACATGCGTTTTGTGGGGCAGGGGTGCTATTCTTGTTCATGTCATACATAAAGACCCCGGCGGAACACTCAAATATATTAATATAATCAAATGAAGATAGACAAGATATTAAGAACAATTAGCAGATTTCCAGAAAAGGGTCTGGGAGAACAAGAAACTCACTGTTAAAATAAAAACACTTGTTTACCAGGCCTGTGTCCTCAGCGCTCTTCTTTATGGCAGTGAGACATGGTCTACCTACATGCACCAGGAGAGACGGCTAAACAGCTATCACGTGAGGTGCCTGCGCAGAATCCTGTGGGTTGGCTGGCAAGACCAGATCACCAACGCAAAGGTGTTGGAGAGAACAGACACTGTCGCGCAGTCTTTTCCATGCTTAGTCTTCGAAGGGAGGATGGATGATGGCAGAATACCAAAGGATCTCTGTGGGGAAGTACAGATGGGGAACATGTCTCAGGGTCGGCGACTACTTCGGTACAAGGATGTATGCAAGCGGGATATTAATGATGAAGGCATCGATTTGGAATTATGGAAAAGGCTAGCGTCAGGGCCAGCGAAACCAGAGCTGCCAAGACCCTTCTACACCTCCACGCGGTGATCCTGGATAACAGGCTGCATCAGGGCAGACTGGCTAAGGAGAAGGGATCGAAGAGGGAATGCTAACCCGGCACTAAAAAAAAATGCTTGCTGAAGTCGGATGTGTTGGACCGAAAGGTGCAAATATCGCAGCCAAGCTGTAAACTACGACACAACGCATTCCGTTCTCTGGACTACATTCTGCTACTTAAGCCCTTTCAGTGTTTGGTAGTGGGAAATTGAGAATGAACGAAGAAGAAGAAGAAGAATTATTTAAAAAGGACGCCATGGATCGTGTTGCGTGGATTAAGCAGGGAATCCAGACAAAGCACACTCAGCGTTGTAAGAAGAGGCACCACACCATACGATGCCGCTAACAGTTCTGATTTCCCTTGCACACACTGTTAGAAGACGCTTCTCTGTTCGGATTGGTCTTACGACTCAAATTTTGTATCGTCTTAGACTGTAGTTACGTCTCTTCTTTCAAAGCGTAACTTACTATCGTCTGACAACAGGGAAAGAGCAAGTGAGACTGATGAATATATACATAAAAACTAACATTAACTCCACCTAAATTGTCTACACATACTTGCATTGTTCAACAAGGTTGATATGTCGGACAGGTTAGGCGAACGCCTCTCAAGAGACGAGCGAACAAAATCTTTAGATGCTGGGTGTTCCAATCCCGCGTGTTTAAAGAGACAATTTGTCTGGAGGGAAGTTAGATTGTGTGCCTAATCATATCGGAGACTGACGATAAATTCAGAGGTCCCTCGTACACTTTGTGGGCGTAAAGGAATTCTTAGCAGTTGACAATCGAAAAGACCATGGGGATTATCCTGCCAAAAAACATTAGGAAATTCCGACTCAAGCCACGTGGCAACGCGAATACTCGAGGAAAAGGAAGTCTGCATGTTGTACTGTCTCCAGTCGGCTCGACACAGACGTCTTGCCACTGGACCAAAGTAGCTCGGGACGAGACAATGTCATTGATGAAAACACAAATCTTTGTTGGTGATCCAAACGTGTCA
The DNA here is from genome assembly GCA_036924085.1 of Ariolimax columbianus. Taxonomy (NCBI): domain Eukaryota; kingdom Metazoa; phylum Mollusca; class Gastropoda; order Stylommatophora; family Arionidae; genus Ariolimax; species Ariolimax columbianus. The sequence goes on from JAVGWX010000024.1 coordinate 11,023,877, forward strand.
GGCATTAGAAAACTTTATAAATCGCACTATTCTTGCCCTGTAGCCATCTTGTGATGGACAACTGGGACTTTAAAGTCCACGGGAGATCCACCATTGAGATGGATTTACTTACTTCCCCTGTCCTGCGCATCATGCTTGCTTACACCCATGTCCTAGGCACAACGTCAGACATCATGTTTGCTTACTTCCCCTGTCCTGTGCATCATGCTTGCTTACTTGCCCTGTTTTATGCATCATTCTTGCTTACTTCCCCTCTCCTGCGCATCATGCTTGCTTACTTCCCCTGTCCTAAGCATCATGATTGCTTACTTCCCCTGTCCTAAGCATATGGCTGCTTACTTCCCCTGTCCTGCTCATCATGCTTGCTTACTTCCCCTGTCTTGCGCATTATGCTTGCTTACTTCCCCTGTCCTGCGCATTATGCTTGCTTACTTCCCCTGTCCTGCGCATTATGCTTGCTTACTTCCCCTGTCCTTCGCATCATGCTTGCTTTCTTCCCCTGTCCTACGCGTCATGCTTGCTTACTTCCCCTGTCCTAGGCACAACGCTAGACATCATGTTTGTAATATTCCGCTACGTTTATTGCATTGTCATTCCGCCTCAACATCTCATCTATTTTGAATGTTTCCAGAAGATTTGGGCAGATCATCAAGTGGTCTGGGTCTTGTGTTGCTCCACAGTCCCACGTCTCATCACCCCTGTATCCCCATCATTTTAAGTTCTTCCTGTATCGTGATACACCAGTTCGGAGACTATTTAGTGACTTCCATGTTACATAATGCAAGTGGTTTCCAGGTGCATGTTCCTCCAGCAGTTCGATCCAGGGGAACTGCGTCAGTTCATTCTATTTTTTCGACGCAGCGTTTTCCGGGACTACATTAGAAACTGTGTTGACTGTAAGAGACTTCAAAATGGCGAACGTTCCCAAGGTGGCCAAAAAAAAGCGCTTTAAAGACACACTAAAAACGTCTTTAAAAGCTTTCAGCATACACCTCGAAACACGGGAAGATACTGCAAAAGACCGTACAGTCTGGCGCCCAGCGCTCCGCAGAGAAGCAGTGTCATGCGAGGTTTCTAAAAAGAACCATTTGGTTTGCTGTCTCCTGATGAGGTCTAGCACTAGTGTTGTGCTTATTTGTTTCCTAATATCGTCGTTTCTGATTCTATCCATTATTGTTACCTCCAAGCATTCTGCGTAGGCGTTTCATCTCTAATGTTACGATATTTATTTCATCTTCGTTAATGTCCAATTTTGGCACTGGGTAGGAATATCGTTTTGTATAGCGTTCTTTTTTTAAATCTATTGTTATGTGCTTACATTGTAATATGGAAGACATTTGCACAATGATTTGACTTGCTTTATTACATCTATTTTGGATTTCGTTGTTGCCATTCCTATCTGCCAAGATTATGTTACCCAGGTACGTGAAATTGTTTACCTGATTTACTTGTTGGTTTTGTATGAATATTCCTCTATGCTTGTGAGGAATGGACAGTTACAGCTGACCTTCAGCGAAGGATACAGGCCTTGAAGATGAGATGTTTCGAGTTACAAATCGAGTTACAAATGAGGAAATACGAGATAGAATTACAACTGCAATAATTTGAAGACCTCTTGGCAACTGTCAAAAAAAGGAAACTCGCTTGGTAAGGTTACATTTCGAGATCAAATGGTCTTGCAAATACGATCCTCCACGGAAAGGTGCAAGGCAGACGACGAAGAGGCCGTCCCAAAGAGTGGTGGGAGGACAACATAAAGAATGGACCAATCTCAGGCAGCGACCGCTGACAGAGAAGGGTGGCATGGATTTGTGAGGATATCTTCATGTGTGCCCGAACGACCTCACCGGTTACGGGATGACCTGGCCTAAACTTTGTATGAATATTATTGTTTCCGTTTCATTTCTTCCAATCCTCAGAACTTGGGTTTTCTCATTAACATTGTTGATACGTTCCTGTGGTTGTTGTTCTGGGGTTGCTTGGCTTCGTTCGTTCTCAATCTCCCGCTAGCAAACCCTGAAAGGGCTTAAGTACCAGAATGTAGTCCAGAGAACGGAATAAGTTGTGTCGTAGTTTACAGCTTGACTGCGATATTTGCACTTTTCGGTCCAACACATCTGACTTCAGCAAGCATTTTTTTTAGTAACGGGTTAGCATTCCCTCTTCGATCCCTTCTCCTTAGCCAGTCTGCCCTGATGCAGCCTGTTATCCAGGATCACCGCGTTGAGGTGTAGAAGGGTCTTGACAGCTCTAGTTCACTACCCCTGATGCTAGCAGTCAGCTATGGGTCGCTGGCCCTGACGCTAGCAGTCAGCTATGGGTCGCTGGCCCTGACGCTAGCAGTCAGCTATGGGTCACTGGCCCTGACGCTAGCAGTCAGCTATGGGTCGCTGGCCCTGACGCTAGCAGTCATCTATGGGTCGCTGGCCCTGACACTAGCAGTCAACTATGGGTCGCTGGCCCTGACACTAGCAGTCAGCTATGGGTCGCTGACGCTAGCAGACAGCTATGGGTCACTGGTCCTGACGCTAGAAGTCAGCTATGGGTCACTTGCCCTAACGCTAGCAGTCAGATATGGGTCACTGGCCTTGACGCTAGCAGTCAGATATGGGTCACTGGCCTTGACGCTAGCAGTCAGCTATGGGTCACTTGCCCTAACGCTAGCAGTCAGCTATGGGTCACTGACCACAGCAGCTCATGCGCTGCTCAACATCTTGATCCGTCTCTGAGGCTGCTATTATTTCTTGGTCATCAGCAAAGAGAAGTTCATTTAAGTGATCACTGAGGTTGTTTCCCTTACTAGGTTGGCTTGTTTACATATTGCGTCTAAATCTGTGATAAGCAGTAAAAAGATTCCACACGGCGAATCTAAAATGAAATATAACCCATATTCCTGCATATCTTCATGGCCTACTTTAGATAGGCCGTCTCACCGGGTAAATAACTTTGAAACGTCACATTCGACCGCCGCTTAATAAAAGAATAAATTGCGTGAATGTTTATAATAGATCCATGCTCTACACAGAGAAATAACACAAATTCGTGGTAGACATACAAAAAATCACTGCTGAGAGTGATCTTCTCACAGAATCCTGCCCTAAAGCTAACTACATATCCTTCTTTGTTTCCTGAACACGCTTTTATAGTTGAAACATGCGAGTACCGTTATTTAGTCAGCCTTGGAATGTGACGTTTCAATGGGATTTCTCCTTGAGTCACACAACCTGTATATGCAGTTGGCTGTGGCTCGTTCTTACTGAATGTAAAAAATAACTGTAATTTGTTTCTTTGTTTTGTTTCTTGTTTTCTTGTGCTGTTTTTTCGTGTTTGTTGCTGTTGCCATTGATGACCTCTCCAATTTTTCTAAATATGTTAACTCTTAACATGCATCTCTATCTACTTGTGCAGGGACTCAGACAATTCAGGGAAGTGTAAGGAGGCAAAGACAGGAAGGATATCATGAACTGTATGACCTCCTTCTACAGCGCATGTCAGAAGGTGACGTCATCAGTGTTCGTGTGTTTGTGAATGTGTGTGTGTGTGTGTGTGTGTGTGTGTATGTGTGAGTTAAGTTTCTGTGTACTGTAGGCGACAAGAATTTTGTCTTGGGGAAGTGAAATATACTGGCCAAGATCCCATATCACGTATGGGTAGACATACTGACCAAGATCCCATACCACGTCAGGTGAAACATGCTGACAATGATACTATCTCCTCATGACAGGTGAAATATACTGACCAAGACCCCCACCTCACGTCAGGTGAAACATACTGACCAAACCCCCCCCCCCTCTCACGTCAGATGAATCATGCTGACCAAGACCCCACATCACGTCAGGTGAATCATGCTGACCAAGACCCCACATCACGTCAGGTGAATCATGCTGACCAAGACCCCACATCACGTCAGGTGAATCATGCTGACCAAGACCCCACATCACGTCAGGTGAATCATGCTGACCAAGATCCCACATCACGTCAGGTGAATCATGCTGACCAAGACCCCACATCACGTCAGGTGAATCATGCTGACCAAGATCCCACATCACGTCAGGTGAATCATGCTGACTAAGATCCCACATCACACGTCAGGTGAATTATGCTGACCAAGATCCCACATCGCGTCATGTGAATCATGCTGACCAAGATCCCACATCACGTCAGGTGAACCATGCTGACCAAGATCCCACATCATGTCAGGTGAATCATGCTGACCAAGACCCCACATCACGTCATGTGAATCATGCTGACCAAGATCCCACATCATGTCAGGTGAACCATGCTGACCAAGACCCCACATCACGTCAGGTGAATCATGCTGACCAAGATCTCACATCACGTCATGTGAATCATGCTGACCAAGATCCCACATCACGTCAGGTGAAACATACTGACCAAGACTCCCAGCAAAAAGAACGTAACTTCGTAAAAGAGATAATAAAACAATGGCGAAGAAGAAGATGAAGAAGAAAAAGATGAAGAAGGAGGAGGATGAAGGAAGAAGGAGGGAAGGGAGGGAGGTAGAAGGATTAGGTAGGCAGGAAGTAAGATGAGGGAAGGAGAAGGAAGGGAAGAGGAAGAAAAAGAAAGAAGGAAAGAGGAGCAAGGAAGAGGGGGGAAGAGAAAGACGACCGGAGAAAAGACGGAGGGAGGAAGAAAAATTGAAAGATCAAGAGAAAGGAAAAGAGGAAAACGTAAATAGGAAAAGATGATGGAAAAGAAAGAGAAAATATGTTTTCTTTTAATTCAAAGGAAAAGGAAGAAAAAGAAAAGAAAAGAAGAAGGAAAGGAACGAAAAGAGGAAAGAAATGAGATAAAACAGGAAGGAAAAGAGAAATGTAGAGAGGAAAAAAGAGGAAGGAGAAGTGGAAAGAAGAGGAAGGAAAAGAGGAACGAAAAGAAGAAAAAGAGGAAGGAGAAGGGAAAAACAATAAAAAAAGAGAAAGGAAGAGGAAGAAAATGGAAAAGAGGAAGGAAGATGAAGAAAACGAGAAAGGAAAAGAGGAAGGAAGACGAAAGAAAAGAGGAAGGAATAGGAAGAAAAAGAGAATGGAAAAGAGTAAGGAAACTTAATAATATTCGCGTAGGTGTCAAATGCCCGTTGCGTCGATCGACCACTACCATGTACCGTGTACTCCGCTGCCTTAGGATGAGGGCCGCGAGGAGTGTTAGACCAATGTTTGTGTCAAGCTTTCCGTGTCAAACTCCGTTTTTTCATGTTCCGCCACCGAGGCTTCTGATGGTGTCCACCATTTGGTCAGCGTGGCCCTTGCTGTGCTGAGAATACGAGGTTAGGAGAGGTATCGTGTAACCTCTGGTGGAGGGAGGGGCGGGCAGGAGGAAGTCGGCTTCAGTCCGAGCAGAAACATCCTTGAATAGTTATAATCAGGACGGAATTCTGGTGTGGTGAAAAGTAAAATGGCCGCGCCTTAATGGCTGCGTTCTCGACCCGTTCCGGTGTATGTGACGCTATGTGACGTTTGTTAGTTCCTGTTCGGACTAACTTTCGCAACTCCGTCACCAGATAGTATCAAGGACTTTATTCTGTGAAATTGTTGTGATTTCGATAGGTTATCCTGTTTGTTATACTGTATTTCGCTGCATTTCATGCCTGACTCAAGCCGTAGGAGATCAGCCCGTGACGGAATTCAACGTTAATTATTCCGAACGAGTAAATAGTTCTAGATCTTTCGCGCAGATTCGGGTCAAGGGTTTGGACCCAGTCAACAAACTGTTTACCCGACACTGCGTGCGCGATGACGTAAGTGAAAGAAGGTACGAGGCAATATTACAAATGTGTTTACAAATTGTTCAAGTCCCGTGTACCAGAAAACCGTTGTTTAGGCTAAGAGGATACTTATGTGGTTAGAAAGAGAAGATGCACATTTAACGTGATACATAAGAGGGGTGGGGTTCCGTTACTTGTTTTGAGGATTTTATGTCTGGGACAAGTGAAATCTTATACTGCTTCAATGATCTTGTCAGGTTGCTGTAGTCGATGACGTGTGTATGACGATTTGTTTTTGTTTTTCGTTCCTGTGTTTTCGATTTTCTAATCACGAATAGGGATCTTTATTGAGCTTAGCTCTGTTATTATGCGTGAAAGGTTAATCTTTATCAAACATTAACATATTGAACCCCCTCTCCTCTCGCATAGCAGCCATGTAAGCGGACATCCCAACCACCACATAGATAATGAGCTAGTTCTTCGAGAACAATATTAGAAAGGTAGATAAGGAAAGGGACTTAGGGGTTATAATAGAGCATACAGGTAAGGTGAGTGAGCAAGTCCAGGTAGCAGTGAAAGAAGCAAATGCAATGTAAGGTATGATAAACAAAAGAAATATTAAACATAGGAGCAAGGAAGTGATAGTCAAACTGTATAAAGCATTAGACCTAGATTGGAGTACTCTGTACATGTGTGGAGTCCTTATCATAGAGGGGATACAAACATGCTGGAAAGAATTTAAAAAAGAGCGACAAAGCTGATAGTGGGATTCCAGAATTACAGTTATGAGGAAAGACTCAGAAAAACCGGCCTACATTGTCTAGAAGAGAGAAGAATTCGTGGTGACTTAATACAGGTTTATAAGATGATCAGAGGAATGGATAAATTAGACTATAACAAGTTGTTTTTTTTAAAAATACAGCCATCCACAATAACAAGAGGGCATAGCTACAAGTTAAATAAAGAGAGGTCCAGATTATATATTAGGAAATATTTTTTTAGTCAGAGAGTGGTGAATGCTTGGAATGCATATTGCCAAGGGAGGTGGTGGAGGCAGGGACAATTAATGCATTTAAGAATTGATTGGATGTGTACAGCTTCTAGAGCAAGATGATGTAAATGTAACTGGTTGTACACAGACTCTGCAGGGTCTTCTAAACCCATATAAAGACGTTAAGTTAAGTTAAGCGAAGTTAAGTTAAGATAAGTTAAGTTAAGTTAAGTTAAGTTAAGTTAAGTTAAGTTAAGTTAAGTTAAGTTAAGTTAAGTTTAGAAGGAATTTCCAAAAAGTAGAATGATGGAATGGATTACTGTGTTACCTGTCACTTCAGCGCGGTTACAACATTTCGGGTTCTTGTATCTTCTTCTTTTCGTTCAGGATCTTTTGGTCATGCTATATCTGCAGGCCAGTCGCCATGATGAAGTCTGTAGTCTTCACCAGGTCGGAGCGGCTGCCCCACAGCTTTTGTCTCAGCCCCACACCCTCTGGCCAGGTCTGGCATCTCATTTCCTTATAGATTGGGCATTCCTGTGGAATATTCTCAGGGTTTTGGCATCCTGTTCCACATGAGCATTCATCGGTGTGTGAGATCTTCAGTCGGTATAGATGTTCTAGTAGTCTGCAGTGTCCAGTTCTCAGACGAAATAAGGTAGTTTGTTGATTTCTTTTGAGTTGGTGAATTAGGTCTTGTCTTCCGCTTATGTTTCTGTCTTCGCTCCATTGGTGTATTTACTGATTTCTGTTGATTTTCGTGATCTCTCTGTATGGTACTCGATGATTAAATTGTACGTTTTTGCTGTCCTTTTTGTTTTTATTGTGCGTCAGCTCTCTCATTCTATGTGATTCTGCAGTAAGAGGGTAGACATTGGAGCGTTATTGTTGAGAATCTCATGCTTTTTCCTAGTTCTGATCTGATGTTTTGATAACAGTGGTTCGTTGTTTGTTTTCTTTTTTTTGTGTGTCTTTATTAGAAATCTTCAATCTGTGAAGACAACTGTTTTTGTTGGTGGTTGCTTTTCTGTCTCAAGTACTCTTAGTGCTCGGAGGATGGCCATATATTCTGCTCTGAAGTTTGTGAACGACTTTCCGGTTGAGAAATCCTCTTCTGTTATATCTTCACTATTGTGTCTGATGTATGCCTCCTCTCCCATTCCGACTCGTCTGTTCTGCTGAACCGTCTGTGTACACCTGTGTCCATTCCTTGGTATTATATTTCTGTTTCGGGTCCTAACTTCTCTTCCAACGTTACCTGTCCTGGGCCACGGTGAACCAATATATAATGAGTCGCCTGTCTCTGGTATCGTCAGTGTTATTAGAGATGCAATTGAGTCGGATCAGCTAGGTTGTGGTCGTCCCTGTGGTCCCTTATTGCCTCTGTGTTGCCATATTGCTGTCGCTGTTCTCCATAAATTGTCTTTTCTTCGCAGTAAGTGGCCTTCCTAGCGAGGTTTGAACTTGTCCGCATAAATTACTGCATCTTCCACCAGGGTTAATTGACGTTCATCAAAGTAATCATATTACTTGACATTAGTCTCCTGTCCCATGGCCATCTTTACTCCAGGCCAGACCCTAAATTCGAAATAACCCAATGATGGAGGCGGTGCCTAGACTAATTACGTCCCTTGTTAAGAGGTTTTGTAATCAGTGTTTATAGTTCGTTGCTCTTTTCTATTAAAAGTGCTTTACTTCATATCTTACATCAGCTGCTTTTAAGATGTAATACTTCTGTTCGTTCCAGTGTTGGTTCACTCCCCCTTAGTCCATATTAGTCTGCTCTCCCTACCTGGCCAGAGATTAGTCTCCTCTCCCCACCTGACCAGACATTAATCGCCTCTCCCCACCTGACCAGACATTAGTCTCTCTCCCCACCTGACCAGACATTAGTCGCCTCTCCCCACCTGACCAGACATTAGTCGCCTCTCCCCACCTGACCAGACATTAGTCGCCTCTCCCCACCTGACCAGAAATGAGTCTCCTCTCCCCACCTGACCAGAAATGAGTCTCCTCTCCCCACCTGACCAGACATTAGTCGCCTCTCCCCACCTGACCAGAAATGAGTCTCCTCTCCCCACCTGACCAGACATTAGTCGCCTCTCCCCACCTGACCAGACATTAGTCGCCTCTCCCCACCTGACCAGACATTAGTCGCCTCTCCCCACCTGACCAGACATTAGTCGCCTCTCCCCACCTGACCAGACATTAGTCGCCTCTCCCCACCTGACCAGAAATGAGTCTCCTCTCCCCACCTGACCAGACATTAGTCGCCTCTCCCCACCTGACCAGACATTAGTCGCCTCTCCCCACCTGACCAGACATTAGTCGCCTCTCCCCACCTGACCAGACATTAGTCGCCTCTCCCCACCTGACCAGACATTAGTCGCCTCTCCCCACCTGACCAGAAATGAGTCTCCTCTCCCCACCTGACCAGACATTAGTCTCTCTCCCCACCTGACCAGACATTAGTCTCTCTCCCCACCTGACCAGACATTAGTCTCTCTCCCCACCTGACCAGACATTAGTCTCCTCTCCCCACCTGACCAGACATTTGTCTCCTCTCCATACCTGACTAAACTTTCCAGCGGGAACATGTGTAGAAATACATCTATTTACCTGACGTTCAAGTATCCACAATGTCAACCTAACACAATTGTAACGTGTGTCCATCCGTTCCATGCGTGGTCCCGTCGACCTATTTCGTCATGTGTCCATGAACTTCCTCACGCCTCAATGCGTTTTCGAGTTTTTTAAAGATCAGCTTTTCTTCATTGTAAAGTACTTTTGTATATGTGTATGTGTGTGTGTGTATGTATGTATGTATGTATGTATGTGTGTGTGTGTGTATGTATGTATGTATGTATGTATGTATGTATGTATGTATGTATATGTGTGTGTGTATGTATGTATGTATGTATGTATTTATGTATGTATGTATGTATGTATGTATGTATGTATGTATGTATGTATACATGCATGCTTGCATGCATGCCTGAATGCGTGCGTGCGTGTGTGTTATGTTGTATTGTGTTGTGTTATGATATGTTATGTTATGATATATTTGTTATGTTATGTTATGTATGTATGTATGGTGTGTTGTGTTGTGATATGTTATGTTATAATATTTTATGTTATGCTATGTTATGTTATGTAGGGGCTCAGGGTCTCGAGGTAAGGTGTTCATCTGGGGTGCCGGAGATCACGGTGGAGATCGGGATTTTTTCATTTTGATTATCTGGCAACAATTCTCCTAATCCCTCGGTAGTGAGATCGCACTCACGGGTTTATTGTCGAGCACGTTAAAAATCCCTTGTCAGTTAGAAATCGAAAAGAGTAGGCTTAACAGATGATGCCTGGACAAAATTTAAAAGCTATAGTTCAAAATCTATCCAAACTATTTGTATCTTCCCTCATGCATAGTTAGCCGCAGCAAGTTTTAAAATACACACTACGTCTAGTCGTAGCCTTCGGCTACCTGGAAACAGACATTAGCATGCATGTTTGAATACCAGGATTACAAGTCATCATCATGTAGCATGTCCTTTATAGAACGTCGATCATATCACAGTCTGTCTGAAAGAAACTCGTTCTCTTGCCAAAACTCCAGCCTCTACCACAAGCATTCCTGGATATCTTTGTGCCATCGTCTTCTTGGTCTACCTCTTCCTCTTTTGCCTAGCACCATACCTTCCATCACCGTTCTCTCGAGACCGCTGTGTCTCTTGATGTGACTAAAGTATTTGCATTTTCTAACCAAAATGGAATTGATAAATCAGTAGTATAAGTATTCCAAGTAATGTTATGTTAATGTTATGTTAATATTATGTTAATGTTATGTTAATGTTATGTTAATGTTATGTTAATGTTATGTTAATGTTATGTTAGTGTTATGTTAATGTTATGTTAATGTTATGTTAATGTTGTGTGTGTGTATGTCATAAGATTATTTAAAGTAATGTATGTGTATAGCACAGAATAGCACAGACAATAGCGGCGCTTGCACGGCTTAACAAAATCTGGCAAGATAAACGATTAGCACTATGCACGAGAATCAGATTAATGCGCACACTGGTCCTGTCAATATTCCACTATGCTTGTAAGACATGGACAGTTACAGCTGACCTTCAGCGAAGGATACAAGCCTTGGAGATGAGACGTTTCCGAAGACTTTTAAACGTCACGTACAAAAATCGAGTTACAAATGAGGAAATACGAGATAGAATTACAACAGCAATAGGGCCTTTTGAAGACCTCTTGGCAACTGTCAAAAGAAGGGAACTCACTTGGTACGGTCACATATCGAGATCAAATGGTCTAGCAAATACAATCTTCCCCGGAAAGGTGCATGGCAGACGACGAAGAAGCCGTCCCAAAAAGCAATGGGAGGACAACATAAAAGAATGGACCAATCTCCGACCAGAAGAGTCACAGGCAGCGGCAACTGACAGAGAACGGTGGCGTGGCATTGTGAGGATATCTTCATGTGTGCCCCAACGACCTCACGGGTTACGGGATGACCTGACCTGTGTGTATTGTGTTTATTTATGTATGTGTTTAGGTTTGTTCGTGCGCTTGTGTGGTTCTCCAGTTGTGACAATATTGTCTCAGGGGACGTCGTGGTCAAGTCGTTAGGAAACACGGCTCACAAGCCGAAGGTGCTGGGCTTACAGCACCGACCGTTACCCGGGGGAAGCAAACCCTTAGAAAATACAGGCGGAAGCAGACCCTTAAATAAAATGAATCCCGAAGTCTGATGCACTGAGCCGACAGGCGCAACATAAAAACATTGCACACTGCTGTTTGGGATAGAGAAATGAGGCGAACGCAACCCCAAAAAAATAATACAATATTGTCCTTTGAATTTCAGTTCTTTCTCCGTCGTTTGATATCTTCATTATCCAATCTAAAATCAGCAGAAACAGAAAGGATGAAATAATGCATCCATGCCCCCCGCTGGCTTGTACTCCAGTGCACTCTAATTGACCACTCTGCCAACTGAACCTTCGTGCATACCCTGTTCGAGGATTATGTATTTCTATGGACTGGGAATCCAAAGAACGAGTCGAACCAAACCGTCAAATGTCTTTTCGTAGTCTTAAGTCTGATGTGTTCTGCCCTCATTTTTCTTCTTATCTTTTTCGTCTTCTTCTTTTCCTTCTTCCTCTACTACTTCTTTCTTCTACTTTCATCTTCTTTTTTCTTCTTCTTCTTCTTTGTGCGCTGACTAACGTCGACAAGAGTTTGTTCAAAGAAAGCAACAGTCATCTTGAGGCTGTCGACACTGCCATAGAGCTTGTCTAGTGTTGGCACTGGTGATGGCCACGTGTGCTTTCTCTGGTCCTCCTATGTCGGGCAGTTTTGCAACAGATGTCCAGTGGTCATTTTCGTTCGTCAGTGGTATCTATGTTCAGATTCTTCAATAGATGGTACCTCAGTCTGTTCTGGCCTGTGCGAAGATTTCTTCTTCATCTTTTTCTTCTTCATCTTTTCTTTCTTTTTCTTCTTCTTCTTCTTCTTCTTCTTCTTCTTCTTCTTCGTCCGTTCTCAATTTCCCACTACCACGCCCTGAAACGGAATTTGCAAGTAGCAGGATATTGTCCATAAAAAGGATTGCATTGTGTCGTAGGTTGCAGTTTGACTGCAATATTTTCACCTTTCCGCTCGACACATCCGACTTCAGCAGGCATTTGTTTAGTACCGGTTAGCATTCCCTCTTCGATCCCTTCTCCTTAGCCAGTCTGCCCTGCTGCAGCCTGTATCCAGGATCACTGCCTGGAGGTGTAGAAGGGTCTTGACAATTATGGATCGCAGGCCTTGACGCTAGCAGTCAGCTCTGTGTCGCTGGCCCTGACGCTAGCAGTCAGCTATGGATCGCTGGCCCTGACGCTAGCAGTCAGCTATGGATCGCTGGCCCTGACGCTAGCAGTCAGCTATGGATCGCTGGCCCTGACGTTAGCAGTCAGCTCTGGGACTCTGTCCGCAACAGCTTATGCACCGCTTAGCATCTTAGTCCCGTTCGGAGTCTTCCTCTTTCTTCTCTTCTTCTTCTTCTTCTTCTTTTTCTTCTTCTACTTCTTCCTCTTCAGGCTTCAACCTCAATAACTCTAACGAATGCAGCAGTCGACTTGATACTCCATACACTTCCGTACATCTACTCGTGGAAGGACACCGGCCTGTTGCCAAATGCTACATTTTTTATCGGCATACGATGCGCAGGACTGCAAAATGCGTTCTGCTGTCATGCGTTCTGTGCCACAGGTACAAAGGTCCTTAGTGTCAATCTTGAACTTGTTGTGTAGATGGCATCTCAGTCTGTTGTGTCCTGTGCGGAATCTGAAGACCACCGCTGCTCTCTCTGTTCAACTGGTAGCAAGCATAATGTTTGGCGTATCCAGTATGCTCTCTTTCCCACTGCCCAACGTAACAATCCCTATTAAACATTTACGACTCTTCGTTAGGCATTTAAGATATCCACCAAGAAAGCATAGTATTCCTGACTGATGTCGCGTCAGTATTAGTTAGTTAGTTAGTTTTCTTTCCACTTGTGCCGTTTAGCGTCGTGGGGAGCTTGAGTCGTCTATCCTGCGCCAAGTGCGTTGCGTCGGTCAATGTGAGCCCTTGTCGTTGCACAATCACTCTAGTGTTATCTATCCACCTACCTCGCGGCTGCCCTCTTGCCATGTAGCCAGATCTACCAGCGTTGTAAGCCATCAGCGGAAGATGATGAGGGTGCATTCTCATGAGTTGACCAAACCAACTTATTTTCTGCCTGGAAATGTATTCGGCACAAGCCGTAGTGCCGACCATACTTCGAATGTCGTCATTCCGCATTCTGTCTCTCCTGGTAACACGGATGTCCTTCCTCAAACAGCGTCAGTATTAGCAACGCTGAAGATCTTGAGCAATGTATGTTCTCCCTGACACAGCTCTCAGCAGAACACATAAGGTTGGTCATACAGTGGATCCCATCCCACTGCAATATTGAAGGCAATGAAGCTGCAGACAAACTAGCAGAGTGGAGGAGCATCCTCACAAACAGACCTGAGTATCACATATAATGAGGCCAAGACCATAATTAAAGCCAACTTCTGGAGAAAATGGGCTGATCAACACCCCGACTTCTGTAAGGAAGACAGCTACTTTAACTTAACTTGAGGAGAACAAGTCATCATTTGCAGACTGAGAACTGGGCATAACAGACTCAAGGGTCATCTTTACAACAAAATGAGGATTGGGACAGATGATGTGTTCATGTGAGGAGCATACCATGACCGTGGATCACATCCTGCAAAGCTGCACGCTCACACAGGAAAAGAGAACAATACTGGCCTCGCGAGACAGATATGAGACAAACGCTGTATGGAGATGAAACAGACTTACAAACAACAGTCTCCTTTGTAAGAGAAACCGGAACCTTGATCTGAGAATGAAAGAAGAAGAAGAAAGAAGCATTTTCAGATGACGTGGCCCTGATCACATAATTTCGAGGCACATCTCCAAATTAACTTGCATGTTTTGGAAGAAGAGTTGGAGATCAAGATGCTGCAGTGGTCAGCGACCCATAGCTGCCAAGACCCTTCTACACCTCCACGAGGTGATCCTGGATAACAGGCTGCAGCAGGGCAGACTGGCTAAGGAGAAGGGATCGAAGAGGGAATGCTAACCCGGTACTCAAAAAATGCTTGCTGTAGTCGGATGTGTTGGACCGAAAGGTGCAAATATCGCAGCCAAGCTGTAAACTACGACACAACGCATTCCGTTCTCTGGACTACATTCTGCTACTTAAGCCCTTTCAGGGTTTGGTAGCGGGAGAGTGAGAACGTACGAAGAAGAAGAAGAAGAAGAAGAAGAAGAAGAAGAAGAAGAAGAAAAAGAGTTGAACAAGAGAGGAGTGCACATCAGCAACTCCAAAACAGAAACCATGGTGATCGCCAGAAATGAGAAGAGACATCAGATAACCCTGGGAACACGAGCACTGGAGCAGTTCAGCCACTTCCGATATCTAGAAGTGGTAATAGACAGACGAGGAGGAATCAAAGAAGAGTTAATTGCGCGAAGGGCAGCAGCTGGTAGACTTTCCCTTGCAATTGTTGTTGTTGTTGGTTGTTGTTGTTGTTGTTTGCGAATGCCCAAACTGAGTAGGTTACTCTTTTGTGCGCCTTGAAAAGGACGTTAAGTGGTATGTTGGGGTAGTTTCTTCACATCCCGAGCGGGCTGATGAAGGTGGGCCCGATCATCCAGGCGGTTATGCTATGCATGGCTTCATCTGCGTGTCACTCACTACTACAGGGACCTAGGGGTTATAATAGATCATACAGGAAAGGTAAGTTAGCAAGTTAAGGTAGCAGTGAAAAAGGCAAATGCAATGTTAGGTATGATAAAAAGAAATATTAAACATAGGAGCAAGGAAGTGATCGTCAAACTGTACAAAGCTTTAGTTAGACCTAGATTGGAGTACTGTGTACAGGTGTGGAGTCCTTATCATAGAGGGGATATAAACATGCTGGAAAGGATACAAAGAAGAGCGACAAAGATGATAGTGGGATTCCAGAATTACAGTTATGAGGAAAGACTCAGAAAAACAGGCCTACAGTGTCTCGAAGAGAGAAGAATTCGTGGTGACTTAATACAGGTTTATAAGATGATCAGAGGAATGGATAAATTAGACTATAACAAGTTTTTTAAAATACAGCCACCTACAATAACACGAGGGCATAGCTACAAGCTGACTAAAGAGAGGTCCAGGTTAGATATTAGAAAATTATTTTTTAGTCAGAGATTGGTGTCTGCTTGGAATGCATTGCCAGGGGAGGTAGTGGAGGCAGGGACAGTTAATACATTTAAGAATAAACTGGATGCGCATAGCTTTCATAGCAAGGTGATGTAAATGTAACTGGTTGTTTACAGACTCTGCAGGGTCTTCTAAACCAGTATAAAAACGTTTAGTTAAGTTAAGTTAAGTTAAGTTACAGGAATAACGTCGATTCCTCACCTCGTCAGTAAGACTGCCATGAATACATTTCGTTTCCAGGGAGGGCTACTAGGAAGCCGAAATGAGGGTCTTGACCAATATGTTTTACCTGACCCCTACTACATGTCTGATCAGTATGTTTTACCTGACCCCTACTACATGTCTGATCAGTATGTTTTACCTGACCCCTACTACATGTCTGATCAGTATGTTTTACCTGACCCTGGCTAACATGTCTGATCAGTATGTTTTACCTGACCTGACTAACGTGTCTTATCAGTATGTTTTACCTAACCCTCACTAACATGTCTGATCAGTATGTTTTACCTGACTCTGACTAACATGTCTGATCAGTATGAGTATGTTTTACCTGACACTGACTAACATGTCTGATCAGTATGTTTTACCTGACCCTGACTAACATGTCTGATCAGTATGTTTTACCTGACCCTGACTAACATGTCTTATCAGTATGTTTTGCCTGACCCTGACTAACATGTCTGATCAGTATATATTGACTCACCAGACGTTAGTCTTCCTCCCCTCTCCGTGCAATAAACACAGGACTCTGCAGACAAAGAGAAATAAGCAGGAAAACAAAGATGGATGTATACTGCATGACCTATGTGCCTGTCCTAACATATGGATGTGAGTCATGGACAATGACCACAGTCCACGATAGGCAATTACAAACTTCAGAAATGAGGTATCCAAGATAGGCGGTTCAGGTGACGAAAAGGGACAAGCTCCGTAACCAGACAGACAATAGGTAAAAATCTCGAACCCCAACCCCTGCAGACACGAGTGGAGCAGTCCCAACTACAGTGGTTTGGCCATGTTTGTAGAAAGGAAGAAGATCGGATACCAAAGCGGTCATGAGAGGTAAAATGTCAAGTGCGCAGACCCCCAGGACGTCCCAGGGTACGTTGCGAAGACAACAAACGAAATTCCCTAAGTGATTGATGGCTGAATTGGAAAGAGGCCAGGAGAAATACAGCGGATAGAACAGTATGGGCCTTTTCTCTGGCAAACTTCTACACCTCACTGTAGGAAAGGAGCGACCAAATAATTAAGTAGGACTCTTTTTTAAGTCCCATTTGAATTTGGTCATTCCAATTTGAGAACCGTTGCGTTGCACACCCCGTCAGAACAACACTTGATTCCTAGACCTGGCCGACATTATTTCAAAATCGCGACTTCCTAGGCACATTATGAACGACTTAACCTGTTTTCCCATATATGGTAAGTGTAACCACGCCCCCTGGCCTATGACGACAGCACGAAGGTCAACTTCATTCATAACTAGAACGTTCGTAGTACGTGCCACGGTAATCGAGTTTGGGTTTAGTTTGATAGTTCGATTACTAGAAACAAGTGCTATTCTCGTTGCAATCACAAAGCACCCAGGCAGTATCGAGTACTTCATGGTCGAGTTTATTAGAACGCGCGCAGCGAGCGAGCGAGCGTGCGAGTTGGCGGGCTGGAGCAAGAATAAACAAAACGGGGCGAACAAGTTGTTCTTCATTCACAACCCAAAAATCTACAAGTCAGAAGTGGTCTAGTCACTAGACTTACACTCTAACAGTTATCCATGTGGACAGAACGAAATATACAGCAGAGTTTGTTTATTGAAATGGCCGATATTTTGGCACATAATATTCCGGCTGTTTCAACAATTGAGGACCAAATCGTTCCCGATTTACTCTTGTCACAAGATGATCACCAGACTCAAAATGTAAGTTGTTTATTTTGAATAAGTTGTGTGACATAGAATCGAAATTAGTAAATATTACTCGAGCGAGACCCACATAGACGAACCAGTTAGATAATAAATTAAAGGTGACCGGTATTATGTTTAGATGTATGATTAATTAATTGTGTATGTTGTTTCTATGGAAACGCCCAGGTTTACAAAACAAGCTACAAATTTCGTTTGAAAAGTTGTGCAATACAGGCGCTTTGATAAACATTTCAAATTGGCTCTACAGCATTTCAATTTCACTATAGAAAGTCCTAGAGAAAATCAATACAAAGATATATTAACCAAGTATGCCAACCCCAAAGAAAGTTACAATCGGCGAAAAGGGTTATAAATAGAAAGTGAATCGTTAGGCATGTTTTTCGTGTTCGTTGTTAGATTCCTGCTGAATTGTATTTTCTGTGGTAACAAAACAGTGCAGTGGAAGCGTGTGGTTGAGAGGTCGTGAGCTTTACTAACAAACTTGACTTAATCCGGTTCAAATCTCATTGACCTATGTTTATGTGACCCTGAATCACTGAATGTCGTAAGTTTGTTCATCCTATAGCAGACACTGCTGTCGGAGAGGATGTGTTAGAGGGAGTCTACATTGTACTAAGCTTTGTTGCTCTGTGGTATGACCGCTTCTCAAACTCGATCCAGCTGTAAATGGGCACCTGACGGACGAAATCATGGGGAAACTCAGAATTGTGTTGTGGAATTCTCAATACCCCCGGCAGATTCAGCAGTGTTTGACAGGAACACGGCACAAATAGCCGCGACCTGGTTCAATTAAATCTGCTTGCTAAGTGTAATGTAAACCATTTTCCGTCTATAGATATATACAAGTATTAACTTTTATAATCTGAAAACACAATCTGAAAGACAAAAATAATTCCGAGGAACAAATATAATATTACCTAAAAAACCTTATTAATCTTTCTTTAAATTCAAGTTGACATCCATGACGGGGAATCTACCACTACTGGGTAGGATAAATCCTCGGGACGCACCGGTCTACCCAACCGTAAAGGGGGAACACAACTTATTGTTAATTTAGATAAAGCATAGAGCTGATACCTCTACTAATAACGCATTCTGCAATCGCATCCCATGTGTCATTGGTAGCGTTAGATTCTGAACCACAAAATAGCTAGTTAAAAGTTACATTAGTTTTCTAGTATGTCGTAAAGAGCCGCTTTAGAGGGTGTTTCTTGTGGCTAGCAACCTCGTGTTTAAAAAAAAACATTGCCATTATAATCAGCAATCGCAAAAGCTCAGATACTGGATTGAAATAGTTTTAAGTGGGATTAAAGGTTATTGCTGGATTCTACTGGCGAAGTCACGGCCCATTCCACCCCAGAACGTGGTCCTTTAGGCGATATTTACCAGTCAGTATATGGACCCGTGTGTGTATCTGTAATGTGGACGTTAGTATTGGCCAGTGTATGGATGCGAGGACGTATTGGCCAGTGTATGGATGCGAGGACGTATTGGCCAGTGTATGGATGCGAGGACGTATTGGCCAGTGTATGGATGCGAGGACGTATTGGCCAGTGTATGGATGCGAGGACGTATTGGCCAGTGTATGGATGCGAGGACGTATTGGCCAGTGTATGGATGCGAGGACGTATTGGCCAGTGTATGGATGCGAGGACGTATTGGCCAGTGTATGGATGCGAGGACGTATTGGCCAGTGTATGGATGCGAGGACGTATTGGCCAGTGTATGGATGCGAGGACGTATTGGCCAGTGTATGGATGCGTGGATGTATTAGCCAGTGTATGGATGCGAGGACGTATTGGCCAGTGTATGGATGCGAGGACGTATTGGCCAGTGTATGAATGCGAGGACGTATTGGCCAGTGTATGGATGCGAGGACGTATTGGCCAGTGTATGGATGCGAGGACGTATTGGCCAGTGTGTGGATGTATTAGCCAGTGCATGGATGCGTGTTTGAATCCGTTTTTCAAATGTTCCACTACGGCAGTTTTACAGTACAGTAGTTTTACCAATCCTTTCTGTACGTGAAGAAGTCATATCATACCGAAAAAAATCCCCGACATGTCTAGTCAAACTGGACACAGATTAATTTCCAACCGAGTATGTTCCAAAATGTCGTATGATTGAAAAAAGTTAAAGTAAAAGGCTAAGTTTAATCATGGCAGTAGTGATATGTCCCTAAACATTGTTTAACAAAATGTTGGATGGTTGAACGTGACATTTCGCGCAGGTACAAGTTGGCACAAGTCCAGATTGACACAATCTGCTTATCACGAATTCTATGAATGAATGGGTGGAGCTTTTTTTTTTCTTTGCCTTGAACTTCAGACACGTCATTGGCACAGTGATCGTGCCTGTTTGCACGCAAACATCCGGGTTTAGTTGAGTGATTTGGTCATTCGTGCTTATAACGAATGTTGTGTGTCACATCGCTCGCTCTCATATAACGGACACATATTTCCCTGGAAATCGTGAATTATGTCTCAAGATACACATCTCCATACAGTATCAAACTAATCAGGGATCAAGATGATGGACAGCGCATGAGATGCAGTGGTCAGCGACCCATAGCTGACTGCTAGCGTCAGGGCCAGCGAACCAGAGCTGCCAAGACCTTTCTCCACCTCCACGCAGTGATCCTGGATAACAGAAGCATGGCAGACTACGGAGAGAGGAGGTTAAATTCCTACTGAAGTCGGATGTGTCCAACCGAAAGATGCAAATATCACAGTCAAGCTGTAAACTACGACAACGCATTCCGTTCTCCGGACAACATTCTACTACTTGCTAAGCCCTAGTCAGGGCTTGGTAGGAGGAGTTTAAGAACTAACTTAACGTCTTTATACTGGTTTAGAAGACTTTGCAGAGTCTGCATAAAACCAGTTTCATTTACATTACCTTGCTCTAAAAGCTATGCGCATCCAATTTATTCTTATTTACTGTCCCTGTCTCCACTACCGCTCGTGGCAATGCATTCCAAGCATTCACCACTCTGACTAAAAAAAAATTACTAATATCTAACCTGGACCTCTCGTTAGTTAATTTGTAGCTATGCCCTCTTGTTCTTGTGGGTGGCTTTATTTAAAAAAAACAACTTGATATAGTCTAATTTATCCATTCCTCTGATCATCTTATAAACCTGTATTAAGTCACTCCGAATTCTTCTCTTCTAGACACTGTAGGTCGGTTTTTCTGAGTCTTTCCTCATACCTGTAATTCTGGAATCCCACTATCAGCTTTGTCGCTCTTTTTTTTATCCTTTCCAGCATGTTTATATCCCATCTATGATAAAGACTCCACACCTGTACACAGTTAACGATATAGAAGAATATGTTCCACTAATAAACACGGAAGTTTCTCTCAATCATGTGTAAATGAACCTGGAAGTGTGTCTTAAGACGAGAAATATCTTTTAAAAACTTGTTTGAATTCCTTTAAGGCCGCTCACAAATTGACCCTTTTGTGTGTACTGAGAAGGGGAGTAGGCGGTGAGTTGCTGTAGCTTTCCTCACATCCAGAGCGTGCTGATTAAGGTGGTCACGTGTGATCCCGGCGGTTGTGCTTCATCTGCGTATCTGCCACTACTACGGGGACCACGTAAATCCCCCCACTCGTTAACCAGACTGCCGTGAAACCGCCTGTTTCCATGGTGGCCTGCGTGGAAGTGTGGTTGGAGTCTTGGCCAGTACATTTTGCCTGACCAGACGTTACTCGTCGTAAGTAAACTGCATATCTTCTTAGGTCAGGTCAGGTCATCCCCTAAATGGTGAGGTCGTTGGGGCACACATCCTCACAACCCCATGCCACCCTTCTCTGTCAGCGGCCGCTGCCTGTGCCTCTTCTGGTCGGAGATTGGTCCATTCTTTTATGTTGTCCTCCCACCTCTTTTTGGGACGGCCTCTTCGTCGTCTGACTTGCACCTTTCCGTGGAGGATTGTATTTGCAAGACCATTTGATCTCGATATGTGACCGGACCAAGCGAGTTTCCTTCTTTTGACAGTTGCCAAGGGGTCTTGAAAAGGCTCTATTGCTGTTGTAATTCTATCTCGAATTTCCTCATTTGTAACTCGATCTTTGTACGTGACATTTAAAAGTCGGAAACATCTCATCTCCAAGGCCTGCATCCTTCGCTGAAGGTCAGCTGTAACTGTCTGTCTCACAAGCTTAGATGAATATTGACGGGACCAGTGTACGCATCTTCTTAGAGCATCAATTCCACACGCCTGCTGCTTTCTTACTACGCAAATCTTGGTTTTCGATTGCATGAGATGACTACCCCTATGCACCTATGAACCGAACAAAGGAAGGAGACTGCACTGACCCACACCCATAAATAAATTCGACCTACAATCGGAAGTCAGCGCGTGAGCACCGATATATAACAGCTCACCCGGAAACAGGCACTGACGTCATGTAGACAGATCTATGCCCTAGTGACACAGTTCGTCATGCAGCGAGCGTCGTTAGAAACCATTCAAGAAATAGCGTGGATCGATCATTGTTAAAATTGTCTCACTGAGTTCCCCTTCTGGCCTGGCAATTCCTGCATATTCAAAATATACCATCGAAGTTTATATTTAGAAATATAAGCACGTGCAGGAATTCTTCGATCACGACTTTATTTTGGCTCGACTTTAGCGGAAGGTTACCGCGTCTGAGTTTGGTTGAAATGTATATATTTATCCTTTGTGGTTCATTTTAAGAAAGGCAAAACCATCATGACGGATTCACTGTGTTATCTAAAGATGGTTTGTACAACTGAAAAATAAATCTGGCTTGTTTCTAGAGTCAAATGGGAAACCGAACATACTGGCTACACAAAAAAAACGATGCCTATTACCAGTTGAACAGAAGAGAGCAGGTCGTGGTCTTCAGACTTCGCACTGGCCACAATAGACTGAGGTACCACCTATTCAACAAATTGAAGATAGGTGGCACTGACGAATGCCCGTGTGGTACCGGCAAAATGACCGCTGAGCATTTGCTGCAAAACTGCCTGACATACAAGGATCAGAGAGAGCAGATGTGGCCATCACCAGTGGCAACACTAGACAAGCTCTATGGCAGTGTCGACAGCCTCAGGATGACCGCTGCTTTTTTCGAAAAAATAAAGGTTGATGTCTGACTGCGTACGAAGAAGAAGAAAAGAAGTTTCTAGAGTCGCGACGCAGTGTTCATATTTGTTATATAATCAGAGATTCGAACCAATATCGATTACGGACAGCATCCTGCTACTTTCAAACCCCTTTTCAGGGCTTAGTAGCTGGAGGTTGAGAATGCACGAAGAAGAATCATTGTTCAACGGCTTGGCATCGTTTTTTATATTAGGTTCGATACCCAGCTCTCAAATAGCCGATATATAAAGAATAGGCCCACTGTCACCATCCAACGCCACATAAAGGCGATTGTGTGTGAGGTTAGCAACCTCATGTAAACCCCGAAAAATTTGTTATTAAAACGGCTACTACAGGTATTGGATAGACGATTGCTGTAAGTGACATAGCTGTAGGTGTGAGCTTATGCTCCACGCGGAGCGAATAAGCTAACTAGAGAAATCTATTCAACAATCTCCTAATTTTTTTCTGATGTAACTTGTGGCGTCACTTTCATCATATCTCGACAGACTCGCATTTCGTAATACGAATATTTCCCCTTCTGCTGTAATGTGAGAAGAGGCTAAAGTCGGGTCAGGTGAAACATACTGATCAGGCTATGTTAGTCGGGTCAGGTGAAACATACTGATCAGGCTATGTTAGTCGGGTCAGGTGAAACATACTGATCAGGCTATGTTAGTCGGGTCAGGTGAAACATACTGATCAGGCTATGTTAGTCGGGTCAGGTGAAACATACTGATCAGGCTATGTTAGTCGGGTCAGGTGAAACATACTGATCAGGCTATGTTAGTCGGGTCAGGTGAAACATACTGATCAGGCTATGTTAGTCGGGTCAGGTGAAACATACTGATCAGGCTATGTTAGTCATGGTCAGGTGAAACATACTGATCAGGCTATGTTAGTCGGGTCAGGTGAAACATACTGATCAGGCTATGTTAGTCATGGTCAGGTGAAACATACTGATCAGGCTATGTTAGTCGGGTCAGGTGAAACATACTGATCAGGCTATGTTAGTCGGGTCAGGTGAAACATACTGATCAGGCTATGTTAGTCGGGTCAGGTGAAACATACTGATCAGGCTATGTTAGTCGGGTCAGGTGAAACATACTGATCAGGCTATGTTAGTCGGGTCAGGTGAAACATACTGATCAGGCTATGTTAGTCATGGTCAGGTGAAACATACTGATCAGACTATGTTAGTTAGGGTCAGGTGAAACATACTGATCATGCTATGTTGGTCAGGGTCAGGTAAAACATACTGATCAGGCTATGTTAGTCGGGTCAGGTGAAACATACTGATCAGGCTATGTTAGTCGGGTCAGGTGAAACATACTGATCAGGCTATGTTAGTCGGGTCAGGTGAAACATACTGATCAGGCTATGTTAGTCATGGTCAGGTGAAACATACTGATCAGACTATGTTAGTTAGGGTCAGGTGAAACATACTGATCATGCTATGTTGGTCAGGGTCAGGTAAAACATACTGATCAGGCTATGTTAGTCGGGTCAGGTGAAACATACTGATCAGGCTATGTTAGTCGGGTCAGGTGAAACATACTGATCAGGCTATGTTAGTTAGGGTCAGGTGAAACATACTGATCAGGCTATGTTAGTCGGGTCAGGTGAAACATACTGATCAGGCTATGTTAGTCGGGTCAGGTGAAACATACTGATCAGACTATGTTAGTTAGGGTCAGGTGAAACATACTGATTAGGCTATGTTAGTCAGGGTCAGGTGAAACATACTGATCATGCTATGTTGGTCAGGGTCAGGTAAAACATACTGATCAGGCTATGTTAGTCAGGGTCAGGTGAAATATACTGATTAGGCTATGTTAGTCAGGGTCAGGTGAAACATACTGATCAGGCTATGTTGGCCAGGGTCAGGTAAAACATACTGATTAGGCTATGTTGGTCAGGGTCAGGTAAAACATACTGATCAGGCTATGTTGGTCAGGGTCAGATAAAACATACTGATCAGGCTATGTTGGTCAGGGTCAGGTGAAACATACTGATCAGGCTATGTTGGTCAGGGTCAGGTGAAACATTCTGATCAATACCTACATGCAGTTCCCCCTGGTAACCGGTTGTTTCAGGGGAGTCTGGCTAACGATGTAGGGGATCGACGTGATCCCCGTAGTAGTCAGCGTCACGCACATGAAGCCAATCATAACACACTCGCCTTGATCACCCTGGTCCACCTTCAACAGCGCGCTCGGGATTTGAAATAATCTACTGCAACCCGCCACTTTAACGCAATTTGCGGCCTCTAGTTTAACTGACCATAGTTGCAATGTTGTTTCTTCTAACATGAAGAGGTTGCAAACCTCAATCACATTCCTCTTTTGTCGTCTTTCACTACATTCTTGAAAGGTTTCAGCATTTCTAATCCTTTCACACAGGGTACTGACTCTGATTTCGCAATTGTCTAACGAAAAAAATGCTACCATTCATCTTTGACAGACATTATTCGCGCTTACGTTACCATATCTCGCGCATGAGTCACTCGCGGATACTGCGTATCTGTGCTGGGAAAACCCAACCTTGTTTGTCTCTCCGGCTCTCTTACTTCATTTCCCCGACCGGTGTAGAGGTCAACTTTATCCCCCCAAATTTATTTTTCAATTTTGAGTGGGAGTAATGAATAGGCCCATGCATCTCTGTGCGTGTCGTAAAGTGTGAATGAATTTGACCTGTGTGTAATGCTTTGACGTAGGCTTGCTAAAGGAAGCCAACTCGGATGGAGAGAAAAAGGGTCATGATTGATTCCTCTTTAGTGTATTGGTGTTACTGTACTGGTTTTAGTCATCTTTGAACTTGTTTCTGATTTTAAGAATCAACGTCACTGCACTATAGGCATGCCCATAGGTACTCAGTCTCTCATCAAATGGCGTAAGGTGTGGATGCTGATGGTCCCTGTAGCTCGCTGGTTGTGCACTCTCCTGCTCCGTCCTCTCATGCGCCCCACTCCGCTCGAACCTCGTTTAATGTCGATACTTTGCAGTCTGTGGATTGCTTCTTAATCTATTGTGGTATCCCCATCCAGCAGGCGGTCATTGATTGATTTCAAAATGTCACTTCTATCCATCACTAATGTGCCCATGATGGGAGCTTGTGAAGCCAAGATCTCAGCTCTTTCATTGCCTTGTACCCCGGCATGACCAGGACAGTAGATCCATGTCAATCCCTGGAGGTTTGAGGCCCCAACAGCTGCTATCCACTTGTACCTAAGCCATCCCTTCTGTACCTTCTGATCGAACTAATGCGAGCACTGAATGCTGACAAAGTGGTCCTTTGTGAAACACCGGTCGTTTTCTGCCTCGTGAGTACCAACCAGACTGCTGTCGCTGTGCTCCAACGGTCATCAGTTATCCGACGCAGGTGACCAGCCCAGCGATGCTTACCCTGTCTGCGTGGGTACCTTCATCCTTCACCAATGACATCTGCAGCACGTCAGTGTTGGAAGACCTTTCAAACGTTGGTTGTGGAGCGTGAGGTCGATGAAGAGGCAAAGGCTGCCGTCCATCGTAGACGATAATGGCATAATTTATTTTGCTAGCGATATTTTTTAGTAAGGATTAACTGCGCTATTTTTTATCCTCACTCTCTCGTCTCGAGCCGCCCGACCCCAGTGGCAAGCCAAGGACAAGACAAAAAAATGTTTGCGTTCGCCTTATTTCTCTATTTCCCAAGGCGGTGTGCGTTGTTACACTGTGGCCTAACGACCCAGTGCATCCTACTTCGGCATGCATTTTATTTAAGGATCTGCTTCCTCCTGCATTTTCTAAGGGTTTACTTTCCCGGGGTAGCGGCCGTGTCGCTTAACCACTAGCCCACTCCCTCCCCGCACCGAATTTGAAACACCCTTAGAGTGCTTCTTTCAACTAAGTAGAGGCTGATAAATACACTATTTATCCCTTTATTGTGTTAACCAATGCCAATTGTGGTTGGCTAACAACCCATAACAGTAAGACCCAGATCTGATTTAGGTCAGTATGTTCCACCTTGGCAGTATTCTTGTGGCTCTTATGCCCCTTAATGACTGGTCGAACAGCACGTGTCTTCTGTATGTATGCAAGTACTGTGTGATGAACTTCACGCAAAATACCTGATAAGTCTCGGATGTGCACTTTGTGACCTTATTACTCAGCGCAACGTCAGGTGAAAACATGATTCCTGTATTAATACGCGACGCGTGTTCCTTCATTTTGTTTTTATTATGCGCAGGAGATTGGGGATGGGGGAGAAGCGAACAGAATGGAAGTTTGTTTGTAAGGTAAATCCAGCGCTCTTCCAGTAGTATTTATTTGAGAGTGTAAAGATATGGCATGCGGGGGTGTTTATCAAAGAATGCTAGTCGTGTGTCTGCTGGTAAATGGATACATTCACAAGTTACAACAGGCGACTGTGGTAATGTGAGATCAGGATTTGCGTGGGTGTCAGACTATCAACAGGTTTTGTGTATTTCTAACGTATGGTATGAATCTTAGATCAACTAAATTATATATATATATAATCGCTTGTAGTCAAGAGGTAAAGGCACTCGGCTATCAAAGCGATGAACGGAAACGGTGGGCGATCGAACCCCGCAAGTTTCAAGCGACCCCTGGTCTCGCGGGAGGTAAGACCAGAAGTGCCTGCATCCAGAGTTACCTCCAGTCGTCTCGACCAATAGTTTTGCCACTGATACAAGGTAACTCGGGACACGAGCAAGAGGTTGATGACCAGCGCATTACTTTCCTCACTATAATCTAAATACAACACCCATCACATTAAAGTTCTGGCTATCACAGCACCCATCACATTAAAGTTCTGGCTATCACAGCACCCATCACATTATTAAGACCAAATCGTCAATTTGATGTCTTATATTTCAACAAACTGCCCGTGCCCTGCATTCAACACTTTGTCCGCTTGCTTGTGGATGCACTCTAGTAAAAAAAAGTCTTTTGTGGGACCTTTAACCAGTTTTTTGCCTCCTCTTGGCAGGCAACACTTTGTCCGCTTGCTTGTGGATGCACTCTAGAAAAAAAGTCTTTTGTGGGACCTTTAACCAGTTTTGCACCGCCTCTATTACCTCGAGCCCCGATCGCTCAGCTAGGAAGTCAGTGCACTAACTAATGCACCATCTCGGCTCCCTAAATGAGTTACCTTACTTCCAGATAATGGAAGCTGGACCCACCTACAAAATAGCTGAGACCTGGTACGATGAAGTCTACAACACTTTATCCCTGCCGGTTTTATCTGCAATAAAACCATTTATATGTATATTTTTAATTGTATACGTCTCGCTTTTGGTTAAAACAAATATAGAATATTGTGATTTTGTTTGTTTGTTCAAGCCTAATTTGAGAACATATGCCTTTGTCGAGTTAGTCTACGGTTGGACGGTGTGCTAGGTTAGTGTATCAATTCCCTGCCAGTTCCGGCTCACTTGTTTGAACGAATCGCTACCATGAAAGATATATGAACCGGAAGTATCAATAGCGCGAATGTCGACAAAAACGATAACAGAAACGCGTAGGCCTTTCTAGAAGCGAAATGTATAACATGACATGGCCCCGAAATAATGGCTGACACATTTCTATTTTTGGAGCACAGTTCGTTGTAAAATAAATACGTCGTCCCACCTTGTTAAACAAAGGTAGAAGTGACAGCAGGGAAGATCAAGACAGGAATATAGAGTGGAGAAAAAACAATTTAGGAGGACACAGCCGACGCATCGGAAGTGCATGGAAAGTTCAAAAGACGGATTGTTGTAGAAGGAACGAATTGTATGAATGCCACATACAACATGTAAATAATACAGCATGAAAATGAAATGTCGAATAGAACTGAGGTCATGAAAATATATATAATAACCGGAGACATCAATATCACCATGGGGTAAACAGCAAATCAAACGGGTGAGAGAGTTCACATACTTAGGGAGCACGTTATCAGTAGACGGAAGAATCACAGCGGAAATCCAACAAAGATGCAAATCAGGCAAATCAGATCATTTGACAATTTAACGCCAATACTTAATTGCTAGCACGTGACAATAACTCCCAAAAGATCTTTATGCGACACGATTTCCGTCCAGACACCATGGCTACCAATGTCAAAACTGGACACTAACGTCAAATGTCAAAACTGGACACTAACGTCAAATGTCAAACCTGGACACTAACGTCAAATGTCAAACCTGGACACTAACGTCAAATGTCAAACCTGGACACTTAATGTCAAACCTGGACACTTAACGTCAAATGTCAAACCTGGACACTTAACGTCAAATGTCAAACCTGGACACTAACGTCAAATGTCAAACCTGGACACTAACGTCAAATGTCAAATCTGGACACTAACGTCAAATGTCAAACCTGGACACTAACGTCAAATGTCAAACCTGGACACTAACGTCAAATGTCAAACCTGGACACTAACGTCAAATGTCAAACCTGGACACTAACGTCAAATGTCAAACCTGGACACTAACGTCAAATGTCAAACCTGGACACTAATGTCAAACCTGGACACTAACGTCAAATGTCAAACCTGGACACTAACGTCAAATGTCAAACCTGGACACTAACGTCAAATGTCAAACCTGGACACTAACGTCAAATGTCAAACCTGGACACTAACGTCAAATGTCAAACCTGGACACTAACATCAAGTGAAGAACGCTACATCGTAACAACAGAAATGAAATGCCTGCGAAAAATGGTGGGTGTAACAAGGAGAGACATGATCAGAGACGATGACGTCAGGAGACTAGTGGGAACAACACCAGTATTAGACTACATTAAACTACTAAATTTGACCTGTAATAATCCGTGGATGAATTAACGCACAAGTACCGAATAAAATATAAAAATAAAATATTAACCTATACACCTTCCCTAACTCGAAATGGAATGTCCCACCAGTCATTAGCTGTCAAATATGTGTGATGGGAATTCTGTTTGGGGTGAATTGAGAGACAAGTACCGCGAAGTGAACAATCTGCAGAGTAAAGGCGGTCGGTGTGATGCCGACCACATCATCTACTATGTCGGTTTACAAAGTAATATTGGCCTACCGCCAATTTTCCTATGCTGCGCATTGCGTCACAGGGTCTTTATTTTTGTATAAGCGTGAAGTGTGTACAACCAGCGAGCGACAGGAACCACATAACCTTCGCCATATGCCGAGAGAGGCTGAGTGAGCACCTATGGGTACGCCCATAGTGCAGTGTAGTTAAGTCTTAAGTTACGAACAGAACAATACATGAAAGGTGTCCGCATGTACAGTAGATTGTGAACGAAGGAGCCCAAACAGTCTGCGTAACACGCTAACACGGATGTCTCCTAATAGTACCCAGTGAACCTAGTGGTACAAACGCTTTTGTCTGTAACACATAGCTAATGAGACGAACGGATAGAAGAGATTAGCAAACAGGATCTGTCAGTTGATAATACAGGATCTGGTCGTCTCAAATCGTAAACAGCATTATATCGCTATATACTTTTCAAAGAAACGATCAACTCTAAACCAGGAAATAACTGGTAAATCCCAGCTATTTCTACTTGCTCAATCTTTCAGTGCCATTCTTTTTTCCCGTCCTTGTCTCTTTCTTTTTAACTCTTTCACTCACTCTGTCTTTCTCTGTCTCTCACTTTGTATTGTTTGAAAAACAAACACCCCGCATTTATTCAAATGAGTTACAGTGCTGCACTATTTTTTAACGCGGATAGTTATAAATACACCCTTGTTTGCTCCATTTCCACTTCTCCTTCCATCTTTCTCTCCACGTGGCTAGATTATGTAACCACATGGCCAGATTAGTACCATCTGACTCCCATTTTCAATAGACATCCCACGCACATAAGGTAAACAAACTCATCCAGCCTTATGTTGGCCATTCTTGACGCCATTTTGTACTCATACACGAAAAAAAACATCTATATTTAGACACAACCTTTATTGATGGATCTCTTGGTATCAACATGCTTCCGTTCGTTGCCGGAATTTACCGAAAACATCCGATTAAAAATACCTTCAGCTGCTGTTAATTTTCCTTACCCGACATCTATTTTGTTCTGGCATGTGGTCACCATACATCTGGGTTCTAAACTTATTTTTGTATTTACGAGTCACGAGGCGGGGGTCTTGATCATAATGATTCATCTGGTCCTGATTACTGTACACTTTCAACAAACAATTTAAAAATAGTTGCTCGATCCATCACATTAACCCCTGTCATGTTATTCAGTGTCCGCAGGGGACATTACTGTCACCGGGTTAGACAGATATTCAAAGGCTGGGAAAATATTTACTAGAGGTCTACATGCCGAAACAAACATGAACGGTACAGAGTGACCCGGAAGCTCATCCATTAAAAAATATATATATTTGATCTGTTTTGGTCCAAAGAATCGACTTTACTGCACTCTGGACATACCCTTAGGTGTTTAGTCTCTCATAGTAAAGAGCTACGGGTGTGAATACTGATGGTTCTTGTAGCTCGTTGGTTGTACAAAATTCTTCTGCGTCCACAGTCCGCTGGAATCTCGTTCGATGTCAAAGAACTGCAGTCTGTAAATTTCTGATTTATTTTATGCGGTGTCAGCCCATATCTAGAATACACGTAATTGGTGCTTCTGATGAAGGTTGCGTTTTCCTTGTACACACTGGAAGAAAGACGCTTCTCTGCTCAGATTAGTCTTACGAATCACATTCCTGGACTGTAGTTACATCCATCTTTTCAAAACACAACTTACCATCTTCTGGCAAGACAAAAAGGCTCTTTCGTTGCAATGAACGCCATAACGACCAGGCCAGTAGATTCACACCAGCACTTGTCGGTTTGATCCTGCCACAGCTGCTAGCCACTGATAGATGGGTGATGTTGAGTTGTGTGGGTTGTCTTCGTGGATGCTCCAACATCTGGGTTAACTGGGTCGTGTCTTTGACAGGAATTTAAAACCCGGCTTTACAGTGAGAAGCAAGCAATCTAATCAGATGCTCTATTTTCAGGAAAGGCCAAGGTAGTATTAGGGGGATAAAGTGTTAGAAACGTCATTGTCTGAGGCCAGTAATCAGTTCCCTACCTCGTTGCCTTTCCTTCCACAATAGGAAGACTTGACACCCAAATATAGCAGGAGCGTGCCGGTAACGGGTTTTAACTCTGTATATTTTCAGTGAAAAGCCAGTCCTCTGCCACTACATTAATCAGACACAGCATATACTTATCATTAAAGAACTTCCCAGCTGATGAATACTTTTTTTTTGTTACAGGTTGCTGATGTTTTAGACAAATACCTTCACTCCGGAGAAATGCTTCATGTCCCAGTCGACCTGAACAAAGCCAGGCGAGAGAGTGCTTCGGTCATTGATGAGTTTTTTGGCGATCCTTCTAAATCCAACATTCTATCAAGCAAAGCTGCTTTCATGAACTCTTCTGTGAAAAACGGCCCCAGGTCGACGTCCCGAATGCTTAACGCCATAGAAAAACAGAGCCTCTTCGAGGACGATGCTTCTAGGAGGACTAGTTCATCTTTAGTGGAAGAGTTCTTTGGATTAGGGGGTTCTGAAGACAAATCACTCATTGGGAAATCGTGGATCAAATCCGAACCGATGGAAATCATTGATGCTAACTTGGAGGCGTATGAGCCAGAACCATCTGAAGTTTTTGATATTGATTCAACGATGTACGACTCAGTAATGGCGTCAAGTGGGGGTGTTAGTATGGTGGACGGTAACCAAGGTGTTGTTAGTAACAGTATGGCAGTCATCAGCTCAGACACATTGTGGGAAGACATAACTGAAAGTATGAAAATGGTCGACAATATCACTTGTGACAACACCAGCATTTCAGCATGTCCTACGACTTCATTCGACGACGAAATACAGAACAGCTTTGCCGTAAAATCAGAGCTAACAGACTGTGACAAGAAGCCATCTTGTCAGTTCAGACTCCCTAAGTCATCGACCTGTGACATTTCTTCAATAGACCGACCAGTCAGTGTTGATAATTTTCTATTTGCTATTCCCACAACTACGTATAGACATCACAATCACAGTAATAATATTTCAAGTTCTCAATACAGTGGCCAAATCCTTTCATCTAAAACGACTTTTAACCAACCTTTACTTACAAACATTGCCAACAGACAAACACACTCAAGTTATTCAAACAGCAGCAGCGGTGTTGCCAATCAGGTTTCGAATTCAAGTTTCATTCCCCCAAACTCACATTTCAAATCATCCATCTTTACATCCCCATCTCCCGCACCCCATGTCGTACCCAGCATCTTTTTACCACCAACCCCGCCCAACTCGCAACCAGCCAGCCCAAACAATGATTGCATCAGGACGACTCCGCCTCCTCCGTATCCTTCCACCAATCCCCACATCCCTTGGTCTGTGCACAGCCCTTCAACGTCATCTCTGCCCATTACTGTGACAAATGAAGCCAAATGTGAGCGTCCACGTAAGCTGCCAGTCACACATCCTGGGTGTTCCACTATCAAATATAACAGGAAAAACAACCCTGAACTTGAGAAACGAAGAATACATTATTGCTCATTTCCTGGTGAGTAGACTTTAACAATTAATGCTGTTTTTGTTGTTGTTGTTTTTGTTGTTGCTGTTTTTGTTGTTGTTGAATGCCCACGAAGAGTGAGTTTAATTACTTGGGCGCACTGGCTTGGCCTCGTTCGTTCCTTCTCAATCTCCCGCTACCAAACCCTGAAAAGGCTTAAGTAGCAGAATGTACTCCAGAGAGCGGAATGCGTTGTGCCGTAGTTTACAGCTTGACTGCGATATTTGCATCTTTTGGTCCAACACATCTGACTTTAGTTATAATTTTTTGAGTATCGGGTTAGCATTCCCTCTTCAATACGTTCTCCTTAGCCAGTCTGCCCTGCTGCAGCCTGTTATTCAGGATCACCTCGTGGAGGTGTAGAAGGGTCTTGGCAGCTTTGGTTCGCTGGCCCTGTCGCTAGCAGTCAGTTATGGGTCACTGAACATTGCAGCTCATGCGCTGCTCAGCATTGTGATCCCTTTGCGCCCCGTAAAAAGGGGATTAAATGATTGGTTAGGCACTTCCCTCGTACCCAAAGCGTGCTGATGAAGGTGGCCTGAGGTCCTCCAGGTGATAGTGAAATGCTTGGCTTCATGTGCTTGACGCGCGCTACTGAGGGGATAACTTCTATCTCGTTAGCACGACTGCCTTGAGAACAGTATATTTCTCAAGAACGCTACATGAGAGTTGCAGTCACTGTCAGTAAATTACGCCTGACCTTGACCCAACGTTCTGGTCAGTCGTTGTTTCTGGTTTATGGCCGGATCAGCGTCTCAGTTCCCCCTAAGTTGCTCACGCCATGTGTTCAAACCCACAGACATGCTCACAATTTTTTATAAAACTAATTAATTATTTATATATCACCCATCATGTAGCATGTCCATTATAGAACGTCGTTCCCATCAATCTGTCTGAAAGAAACTCACTCTCTAGCCAAAACTCCAGCCTCCACCACAGTCATACCCAGGCAATCCTAGATATCTTGGTGCCATCGTCTTCTTGGTCTACTCCTGCCTATTTTGCCTGGGGGAAGGTACAAATAATTTTGGTAGATTTTTTAAACTATAATTTGTTTTATTTTGTCCAGGCAGCGGCCATTAAGCCTACTTTTTCGATTTCTAACTGCCAAGGGATTTTTAACGTGCTGGACACTGAACACAGGAGTCCGATCTCACTACCGACAGATCAGGGGATTTTCTACCAGCAGGTTTATGTGAACAATTCTACTTACTGCTCCTTCTCCTTGTACCGTTTAGAGACGTTGGGAGATTAAGATGTCTTTCTTGGGCCAAGTCTATTGCGTCGGTCGTTGTAAGCCAGTGCTGGTGTGAGATTTATGTTGTATCAACTCTAGATCTTTATCGTATCTTGTAACCAAATCTTCTTGTGTTTGAAGTGTATTTAAGTAGATCCAACTCCAAATAGCTCGGGTTTAAAAAAAAATAAAAATAATTCTAACCTCCCTTTTTTAAATTCTGGTAAATGGTTTCAATATTGTCTTAGCTTAGCAACTGAGCTGTAAAATTTGCTGGGATTTTGTGTGTTTTATTTTAGTAGTCCTAGTTACAATTCACATGTGTTCTGCGTTCTTCCTTTGTTTGACTTGAATAAACGTGTGAGACATTTACTCAACCACCACGGACAATCATCCCTGTGGGAATACTTTAGAAGTAATAAATTCAACTGAACATTTTTTTATACTGGTTTAGAAGACTCATCAGAGTATGTATATAACCAGTTACATTTGTATTACCCTGCTCTAAAAGCTATGCGCATCCAATCTATTCTTAAATGCATTAACTGTCTCTGCCTCCACTACCTCCTGGGCAATGCATTCCAAGCATTCACCACTCTGACTAAATGTTTCCTAATATCCAATCTGGACCTTTATTTAGTTAATTTGTATCTGTGCCCTCTTGTTCTCGTTAGTGGTTATATTTTGAAAAAAACTTGTTATAGTCTAATTTAACTTTTTCTGTGATTATCTTATAAACCTGTATTAAGTCACTCCGAATTCTTCTCTGTTCGAGACACTGTAGGCCGGTTGTTCTGAGTCGTTCCTCATAACTGTATTTCTGGAATCCCACTATCAGTTTTATCGCTCTTTTTTGTATCCTTTCCAGCATGTTTATATCCCCTCTATGATAAGGACTCCACACCTGTACACAGTACTCTAATCTATGTCTAACTAATGCTTTATACAGTTTGACTATCACCTCCCCATGTTTAATATTTCTTTTTATCATACCTAACATTGCATTTGCCTTTTTCACTGCTACGTGGACTTGCTTACTCACTTTACCTGTATGCTCTATTATAACCCC
Source organism: Ariolimax columbianus (assembly GCA_036924085.1). Lineage (NCBI taxonomy): Eukaryota > Metazoa > Mollusca > Gastropoda > Stylommatophora > Arionidae > Ariolimax > Ariolimax columbianus. Next base: position 11,059,301 of record JAVGWX010000024.1, read on the forward strand.
TATGTTCCTTTCCTTATCTATCATTGTTCTCGCCCATTCTGTAATTATGTTCCATATTGGAGCTTCCCATTTGATGACTACATTTATCTATATTAAACTCCATTTACCATTTCACATACCAGTCTCGAATGTTATCTAAATCCGACCTCAATATACCCACCTCTGCTATAGATGAGGAACTCCTCCCATATCAATGTCCAAATCGTTTATTATTATTATTATATATCAAGAACAATATTTGTCCCAAAACCAAGCCCTGTGGCACTCCACTTTTTACTTCACACCACTCAGAGTACTCCTTATTTATGCACACTCTCTGCCTTCTTCCCGTTAATCAACTTTCAATCCATTCGGCAACCTCCCCACCTATTTCATGTGATTTTAACTTTTTAAATAATCTTTGTTGAGGTACTCTATCAAAAGCGACACTTCAGTTTAGCGACAAGGCTGCATGCCCGACAGCCAGCACGTTTTATGCTGGTATTGTTTCTGATCAATCACGTGTGACAGTTATGTCTGAATTTTGATGTATAGGTGGCACGGATAGCACCGGTGAAATATTGATCCGTCACAGCTATTAACTGTTGCAGTGAGGGATGAAGTGTTAGAGACTTTGTTATAGAAGTACCAATTATAATTTGATCAGTAGCAAAGTGTTAGAATAGACAGGATAGACTAGCAAAGTGTTAGAATAGACAGGATAGGCTGATGTATCCTCAAAGTTTTGTGAGGAATTAAAGAAGAAATCTCTGCATTAAACAGGAGAAATAAATTTAGAAATTGAAATTGTAATGGTCATTTTTGTTAAACATAGTGGCATGTTAGCAAAGCTGATTGGTCCAACCTAACACAGCGTAGGAATCAGGTCAATTGGTAGCTAGGAGACGGTCATTAGCGTCCTATTTTTTTCTCACAGCCCACTAGTAATAAATTAGGCTGCTCTTCCTCACTGGATTTCTATTTTTAGAACGATTTTTGTACGATTATGTTGCTTTATGTTCATGACTCGACTTACCCTAAAAATTTAAGTTTTTTTATTATGTCTAATCTAATTTTATTATGTCTTTTAATACTGTTTGCTTTGCTGCTCTTTCTTTCCTTGTATTAATATTGTTTTTATTTGTTCATCAGGTTGCAGGAAAGCTTATACAAAAAGTTCCCATCTGAAGGCACATCAGAGAATCCATACAGGTATGTACATAAAACAAATTCGTAATTGATTTCCCGATCGATTTTTGATTTTTTTTCGCTCATTCTTAAATTCTCGCTACCAAGCCCTGAAAAGGACTTTTGCAAGTTATGTTTGCGAATGCCCACAATGAGTAGGTTACTCTCTTTTGTGCGCCCTGAAAAGGACGTTAAGTGGCAGGTTGCAGTAGCTTTCCTCACATCCCGAGCGGGCTGGTAAAGGTGAACTCGGGGTCCTCCAGGCAGTTGTGCTATGCTTGCCTTCATCAGTATTGGGTCGCTGACCGCTACAGCTCAGGCACTGATCAGCGTCTTGAATGGTCTATTAATATTTTTGGGACAAAGATGCAGGAGTGAATTAACGGACAGCAGCCATCTTAATGCACGCATCAGGGTCAGCTGATAAAGACCCTATTCCACCTCCAAGTGGCAGCCCTTGAAACAAGCTGCAACCCCGCAATCAGGCGAAAAGAATAGGGTTCGGAGACAGGAAGGTGAACTTGGTCCCAAAAATGCTATGCTGAAATTGGATATAACTTAATATCTTTATACTAGTTTAGCAAAGTCTGTATACAACCAGTTTCTTGGAGTGTGATTGGCCGATATGCGAGTCCATCTTAATAGTCCATCTCAACACTAGAACATAAAGTATACCCGCAGCCTGTTAGGCGCCATCAATGCTGCTCTTCACGAACCACCTAACTAGGCCAGCGTTCTACCATATGTTCTCTGTGGAGCAGGGGGTGCTGTTCATGACTTTGTATGTTGTACACAAAGACCCTGGCTGACCACTCACTATCGCAGGCTCGCTGTAAACTTAGACTTTACCAAGTTTTTGAAAGGTTTGACCGGCTGCTAGAACAAGGCACAACTTCAAATTGTTTAACGACAAGTCCAGATTAGATATTAGGAAATATTTTTTTTGTCAGTGAGTGGGAAAGGCTTGGAATGCATTGCGGCAGGGTCAGTTAATACATTCAAAAATAGATTGGATGCTCAGTTATTTTTAGTATTAGTATCGGTGGAGTGGAATAAACTGGTTGTATACAGACTCTGTAGAGCCTTCTTAACCAGTATAATGAAGTTACGTTAAATGACACAAAATACTTTTCAAGACAAATAAAAAAGATTTGTTTCATGTGGATAGTTTATTGTCATGGGAATCCAAATATAAGGAACCCATGAGCTGCAGGAACCAATGATATCCATACACTATGCCATATGCTGACATGGACTATTCGCCTATGGATCTACCATGTGTGTCAGTGTCATGCGAGTTATTCCCAGCGTAACGAAACATGTACCATCTGAGGCTTCATTAATGAGTGTCAAATTCATCACTGACTCTCAATTCTGTCTTCGGAAGATGCAGATCAGATGGTTATAAGGGGGTGGCGTGGGCTAGTAGATAAGTTACATGGCTCACAATCACAGCACCAGTTGTTACCCCTGGAAAACAAACTCTTAGAAAATGCAGGAGGAAGCAGACCCTACATCCTGCTTCTTGCAAAGCCCTTTTCGGGGCTTGGTAGTGGATGATTGAGAATGAACAACGATCTGCACATAACATACATATGTAACTTTCTCAAAACATTTACTTGACAGAATCATAAAGTATTGCTATTAATTTGTCGTCCGCAGGTGAGAAGCCATACAAATGCCATATCCAGACATGCGGATGGAGATTCGCTAGATCCGATGAGCTGACGAGACATATACGAAAACACACTGGAGCCAAACCCTTCAGATGTAAGGATTGTGACAGGAGCTTTGCCAGATCTGACCACCTGGCCCTGCATATGAAACGTCATGAGCCTAGGAGCAAGTGAGTTGAGCCTAAGACCAAGTGAGTTGAGCCTAAGACCAAGTGAGTTGAGCCTAAGACCAAGTGAGATGAGCCTAAGACCAAGTGAGACGAGCCTAAGACCAAGTGAGACGAGCCTAAGACCAAGTGAGTTGAGCCTAAGACCAAGTGAGTTGAGCCTAAGACCAAGTGAGATGAGCCTAAGACCAAGTGAGATGAGCCTAAGACCAAGTGAGATGAGCCTAAGACCAAGTGAGATGAGCCTAAGACCAAGTGAGATGAGCCTAAGACCAAGTGAGATGAGCCTAAGACCAAGTGAGATGAGCCTAAGACCAAGTGAGATGAGCCTAAGACCAAGTGAGATGAGCCTGACCAAGTGAGATGAGCCTAAGACCAAGTGAGATGAGCCTAAGACCAAGTGAGATGAGCCTAAGACCAAGTGAGTTGAGCCTAAGACCAAGTGAGATGAGCCTAAGACCAAGTGAGATAACAGCACAAGGCAGAACATTCCTTTAATGGACTATATAAGAGTTGCAGGGGTGTTTAGTACCCAACAGAATTAAGATGGAAGGATTCCGCTACAGCCAAACATGGACAATTGTTCATTCATAGTTTATGTGAAACTCAAATTCCAAAAGTGGTTAAGTACGAACAAAATTAAAATATAAACGCTTAACGAATCAACAATTAGAATGAACAACTTCTATCAACTTGCCGTTAGACGTCGTCCGGAGGTGTAGTTTTCTGTCGTATGCCAGCTTTGTCGCCAATGTTGTCATTCCGTGTTTCTTCAGCGTCTCACTGACACCATCTATCCATCTTTTTCATGGTCTGCCTCTTGCTCTGCAACCCTGATGTCTGGTATTGTAGATACGAGCAGCAGGTAATTTTGGTTGCATTCTTATAAGGTGTGCGAACCATCTTATTCTCTGCCTTTCCGTGTACTCCATGCATGGTGTTGCACCCACCTCCTTCCTGTCTGATTACTTCGTTTTGTATTCTGTCCAGTCTTGTGACCCTAACAGCATTTCTTAAACACCTCATTTTGCATACTATGATTTTTCTTTCTTGTGCCTTGGTGAATGTCCATGTCTGACACTGCTAGCAGAGAGTTGGCATACAAATACAAATGAACTTCACAATTGATAAAACACAAATTATTTTTATTTTCATAAGAGAACAGAGCGATCTCATTTTCTGTCTTTCTGTGTGTGATACCTTGAGTCACTCTCACAACATTTGAAACGACCATATTTTCTTGCCCATTTCATTGCATTTTTCCATTCCAGTGCCTGAGATGACCAATTTTGACACTGGTAGCATACAGTCGATATATATTTATATAAATGTTCCTTCGTTACAACTTTCCGAAGCCCCACCTCTGTAAAAATGCCAGGTGCATCTGGGTGATTGATGTGTCATTGATAAATTCTTTTTGGTATGAAAGTATAATCAGTGTTCAATTTGAAAAGAAACCGTACTGTATATTCGTTCGTTGTATTTCAAATTTTTCTATTTCTGTTGAAACTTGTTTCGTTGTTTTCCCTTCATCTGATTTTTTTATTTTAAGTGTTTTTAACTACAGATGACTGCACTTGACTGTTGTGAATTAAAAATTTGCACTTGTACTCGGTGTGACTTTTATGTATGAAAAAAGTGGTACGTTTTTTTACAATGTTTTTTTTTGTACATTTCCTCAAATGGAGTTTTGAGCAAAAGCAATAAATGTTTTGATTGGCAATGATTCGATTTTGTTATTTTAAATGACTCGTTGCTTTTTCATTTATCTTTGTTTTTATCATCTCAAAAATAAAAGATCTTGTAATAGGAGAATCAGTCATGTTTGGCAGTGGCTAGAGATCTAAGTGAATAGAATATTGAAGTGGTTGACCGTTTTAAATATCTGGGCTCGATTGTCAGTGATGAAGGATCAAAATGTGAGGTGTTGGCCAGAATAGCACAGTCAATAGCGGGGCTTGCTTGGCCTTACAGTTACCACTATGCATGAAAATCAGATTAATGCGTACACTGGTCCTGTCAATATTCCTCTGTTTGTGAGACATGGACAGTTACAGCTGACCTTCAGCGAAGGATACAGGCCTTGGAGATGAGATGTTTCCAAAGACTTTTAAACGTCACGTACAAAGATCGAGTTGCAAATGAGGAAATATGAGATAGAATTACAACAGCAATAGGGCCTTTTGAAGACCTCATGGCAACTGTCAGCAGAAGGAAACTCGCTTGGTACGGTCACATATCGAGATCAAATGGTCTTGCAAATACAATCCTCCACGGAAAGGTGTAAGGCAGACGACGAAGAGGTCGGCCCAAAAAGAGGTGGGAGGACAACATAAAAGAATGGACCAATCTCTGGCCAGAAGAGGCACAAGCAGCGGCCGCTGACAGAGAAGGGTGGCGTGGGGTTGTGAGGATGTCTTCATGTGTACCCCAACAACCTCCCCGGTTACGGGATAACCTGAGAGTTCTAAAACAAACATCCCATATTTCTACCACAGGAAAAAAAGTTAAATCTCCTGAGACAGTAACCATAGAGTGTATAGGGAAGAAGGGAACAGGTCTACAAAGGAAATTTATTACGGAAGAATATCTAAGAGTATACCCTCCAGATACATGTGTGAACAGCTCATAAGAACAGCAAACAAAGAAACGTGGCTAAACAGATGGGACGTGGGAAATTCGAGAGGGAGATCTACAAACATATGGCAAGCCCCAATCCAAATAACAGTATCAATCACTTAACTTAACGTCTTTATACTGGTTTAGAAGACCCTGCAGAGTCTGTATACAACCAGTTACATTTACATCACCTTGCTCTAAAAGCTATGCGCATCCAGTTTATTCTTAAATGCATTAACTGTCCTTGCCTCCACTACCTCCCCTGGCAATGCATTCCAAGCAGACACCACTCTCTTACTAAAAAAATATTTCCTAATATCTAACCTGGACCTCTCTTTAGTCAGCTTGTAGCTATGCCCTCGTGTTATTGTAGGTGGCTGTATTTTAAAAAACTTGTTATAGTCTAATTTATCGATTCCTCTGATCATCTTATAAACCTGTATTAAGTCACCACGAATTCTTCTCTCTTCGAGACACTGTAGGCCCGTTTTTCTGAGTCGTTCCTCATAACTGTAATTCTGGAATCCAACTATCATCTTTGTCGCTCTTTTTTGTATTCTTTCTAGCATGTTTATGTCCCCTCTATGATAAGGACTCCACACCTGTACACAGTACTCCAATCTAGGTCTAACTAAAGCTTTATACAGTTTGACGATCACTTCCTTGCTCCTATGTTTAATATTTCTTTTTATCATACCTAACATTGCATTTGCCTTTTTCACTGCTACCTTAACTTGCTCACTCACCTTTCCTGTATGATCTATTATAACCCCTAGGTCCCTTTCCTTATCTATCTTTCTAATATTGTTTTCTCACAATGAAGCGACCATTTTCCAGCTGAGAACCCAAGACATTCCACTTAACAAGCACCTGAACAGAACCCAACCACAACATACTCCAGAGTGTCAGCTGTGTACACACCCATATGAAACGTGTTGGTCATCATCTCTTGGAGCGCTCAATGATTTTAGCAAATTACTTCTTGTTCTGTGACCAGATACATGAAACAGGGGGACGGCGTGGCCTAGTGGTTATGTGACACGGCTCACAACCATAAGGTGCTGGGTTCGATCCCCATCTCAGCACCGGCCGTTACCCCGGGGAAGCAAACCCTTAGAAAATGCAGGAGGAAGCAGACCCTTACATAAAATGCATGCTGAAGTCGGATGCACTGGGCCGACAGGCGCAAAATAAAAACGCAGTGCAATGCACACCGCCTTGGGGATTAGAGAAATAAGGCGAACGCAAAAAAAAAAAAAAAAAAAAAAAAAGATACATGAAACGCTTTGCATGGCACTAGACAACAGCTGATAAACACGTGCAGAACAATTACAGGGCATTGGACCGAATGGTAAGAGCACGGATGCTGCTGGATTCGTAACAGCATTACAGACTATTGAACAGAGAAGAAAAATGGGGACAAACTCCATTAGCTTCCATGCCAAAGAAGAGGTACTGAAGGCCGCAGCTGAGCTTGTAATCCAAGATGATGTCTATCCAGAAAACATAGAATTCCTGACTCGTCAGTATTAGCAGCGCTAAAACAACACAAAGATGAAGATCTCGAGCAATGTATGTTCTACCTAACACAGCTCTCAGCAGAACACCCAAGGTTGGTCCTACAGTGGATCCCCTCCAACTGCAATATTGAAGGCAATGAAGCTGCAGACAAACTAGCAGAGTGTGAAGGAGCATCCCCACAAACAGACCTGAGTATCACATATAATGAGGCCAAGACCATAATTAAAGCCAACTTCTGGGTAAAATGGGCTGATCAACCAACACCTTGTCTTCTGAAAAGAAGACATCTACTATAACTTTACTAGAGAAGAGCAAGTCATCATCTTCAGACTGAGAACTGGGCATAACAGACTCAAGGGCCATCTTTACAACAAAATGAGGATTGGGACAGATGACAGGTGTCCATGCGGGGAGCATATCATGACCGTGGAACACATCCTACAAAGCTGCACGCTCACGCAGGAAAAGATAGAACAATACTGGCCTCGTGAGACAGATATGAGACAAAAGCTGTCACATCGGTGACGTTTGTAAGAGAAACTGGGACCTTGATCTGAGGGTGTAAGAGAAACTGGGACATTGATCTGAGGGTGTAAGAGAAACTGGGACCTTGATCTGAGGGTGTAAGAAACTGGGACCTTGAACTGAGGGTGTAAGAGAAACTGGGACCTTGATCTGAGGGTGTAAGAGAAACTGGGACCTTGATCTGAGGGTGTAAGAGAAACTGGGACCATGATCTGAGGATGTAAGAGAAACCTGGACCTCGATCTGAGGATGTAAGAGAAACCGGGACCTTGATCTGAGGTTATAAGAGAAACCAGACCTTGATCTGTGGATGAAAGAGAAACCGGGACCTTGATCTGAGGATGTAAGAGAAACCGGGATCTTGATCTTCGTTCAATCTCAATGTACCGCTACCAAGCCCTGAAAAGGACTTTGCAAGTAGAAGGATGTAGTCCAGAGAACAGAATGTGTTGTGTCGTAGTTTACAGCTTGACTACGATATTCACACATTTCGCTCCGACACAACCGATTTCAGCATGCCATTTATGGCTACCGGTTCAGCCTTCCCTCTTCGATCCCTTCTCTTTAGCCAGTCTGCCCTGTTGCAGCCTGTTATCCAGGGTAATCACGTGGTGGGGGAGGATGGACTTGCCAGCTTTCGGTCGCTGGCCCTGACGCCAGCAAACAGCTTTGGGTCGCTGCCCTGACGCTAGCAGACAGCTTTGGGTCGCTGGTCATGAGGCTAGCAGACAGCTTTGGGTCGCTGGTCATGAGGCTAGCAGACAGCTTTGGGTCGCTGGTCCTGACGCTAGCAGCCAGCTCTGAGTCGCTGGTCCTGATGCTAGCAGCCAGCTCTGAGTCGCTGACCACTACAGCTCATGCGCTGCTTAGCATCTTGATCCCACTTCTCACAGCATAAGTACATGGACTAGTTAACCTAGCAGTAAATTGGCACCTGATTTGCGGTTAAGGAAGTAAAAGGCAGCAAGGATTGGAACCGGCCTAGTACAGTAATGTCTCTAACAGTACAATTCCAGACCAGCTGTTACAAATGTGAAACCGTCACTACCTATTTGGTTAGGTTCCACATTTCAGTTACTGCAAGTGAATGGCCTATTTAACTTAACGCCTTGATTTACGAGGCGTGTTCAAATTAAACCGGACCAAACTGCAACAAGTAAACATGCGTACGATGCCTATGATAACGTCAATTCTGGTGTAAACGGCATATACTAACCGTCAATTTTGCAAAATTTCATTATCCCCCGACTCATAGTTTCCTAAGCAGACCATCGAAAACATGGCGGCTGTGATACGGAATCCGTCCAGAGTTGATCAGCGAGCGGTGATTCGGTTTCTAACAGTTGAAGGATGTCGACCAGTTGACATTCATTGCAGAATGCAGGCAGTAAATGGTGACAAAAGTGTGTCTAAGACAACAGTGAAGAACTGGACAATGATATTAAAAGAAGGACGCGAGTTAACGGCGTGGCCTAGTGGTTAAGTGGCACGGCTCACAACCCGAAGGTGCTCGGTTCGATCCCCATCTCAGCACCGGCCGTTACCGTTACTCTTAGAACATGCAGGAGGAAGCAGACCCTTACATAAAATGCATGCTGAAGTCGGATGCACTGGGCCGACAAGCGCAATATAAAAACCATAGTGCAACACACAGCGCCTTGGGGATTAGAGAAATACGGTGAACGCAAAACAAAAAAACAAACAAACAAAATTAAAACGCCACAATATGGGCCTGACCTGGTCTCGGAAGATCTTTCGTTAACTCACGTCCTTCTATAAACATCGTTGTCCAGTTCTTCACTGTTGTCTTCGACACACTTTGTTCACCCTTCACTGTCTGCATTCTGTGATGGATGTCAACTGGTCGACATCTTTCAGCTGTTAGAAGCCGAATCACCGCTCGCTGATCAACTCTTGGCGGATTCCGTATCACACCCGCCATGTTTTCAACGGTCTTCTGAGGAAACCATGATTCTGATGATAATGTAATTTTGCTAAACTTGACGGTTGGTATGTGCTGTTATATTGCATTGGGCTGGATCAATAACCAACCACTCATACGATTTCCTAATATCTGACATGGACCACAGCTGTAAATAACTGGCAGCTGTGCCCACCAGTTCTGGTAGCCGGGTGTGCTTACACGCAAACATATACACATACACACACCCATACGTATACAAACACCGTCTGATATTAAAACATCCGGATGATACAACTGTACTTAGATCTTCAAAAACCCACACAGTGTATAACAGTGCGGTTTAGCTTTGATGTCGCTAAGTACCAGGGGAAGTAGCAATTTGCCAGACAGATGTGGTGAATCAAACAAAGTCGTTGTATTCTAAAACACGGCCCAGTTAAATATAGTCTGCCCTTCCTTATTTAAACAGACGTTTGAAAATTGGTGGACGAGTATATAATTACATTCTACTGGATTAGAGGAGCGCGTGGTCGAATGGTTTCGAGGCCTGCCTGCCGACAAGGAGGGCAGCGATTCGAATCCCCGGTATGGCCTATGTTGTTTTTCTGTTAGGGGTGAAATAAACAATCATAGCCAGCACACGACGTGGTGACAGCAGTGGCGAAGCGGCCTGTAGTCCTCACCCCTTCAAAACCCCCTCGACTACCCCAGAAATTGGAAAAAATGTCGTATGACAGACTGGATTACTGTGGATAATTGCGGGTCCCAGCTTCTCTTCCAAGGGCCTCCTGTCTTGGGCCACAGTGGACCGGTGGATAATGGGTCGCCCAACTAACGCATCGTGAATGTTGTTGCCGGATGCAAGGGAGTCGGACCAATGTGTTGTGGTCGTCCCCGTGGTCATCTCTTATCTCTAGTGTACCATATTGCTGTGACTGGGCTACGTTGATCATCCGTTCTTTGCAGTAAGTGTCCTATCCTATCCCCCAGCGATGTTCCATTTAGTCTGCATAAAAAGACTGAATCTTCCTCGACGGGCAATTGACGTATGTCTGAGTTATGAAGACCTTTTGTACGCTGGCTATGAAGCGTGAGACCGATTATGTGTCTCGACAGAGGCCTGGGTCACTCCATCTCCTTCGTGAATGACCATGTTTCCGCCGCATTGCAGGTAGTACTGTAGTATAGAAAGATGCGCAGGCTCTGGTCGTGGATGTTGTCCAGTACCGGCTTTATGGGAGAGAAAGCCGCCCAACCCGTGCAGCGCGTCATGTCAACTCTGGGCTCAAGAAGTTCTGCATGTTGGGCAGGCGTCCAAGGTGGATGTACTCGTCCACGTCATCCAGGAAGAATAGGTCTTCGTCGAGAAGTGGACAAGCCGTTTGTCTCATGTTCAGACGATCAGGGCTAGAATTCGAGCTACCCACAAACAGACCTGAGTATCACATATAATGAGGCCCAGACCATAATTAAAGCCAACTTCTGGGGAAAATGGGCTGATCAACACCCCGACTTTCGAAAAGAAGACAGCTACTATAATTTAACTAGAGAAGAGCAAGTCATCATCTTCAGACTGAGAACTGGGCATAACAGACTCAAGTGTCATCTTTACAACAAGATGAGGATTGGGCCAGATGACAGGTGTCCATGTGGGGAGCATACCATGACTGTGGAACACACCATACAAAGCTGCACGCTCACGCAGGAAAAGAGAGAATAATACTGGTCTCGTGAGACAGATATGAGACAAAAGCTGTATGGAGATAAAACAGCCTTACAAACAACGGTGTCCTTTGTAAGAGAAACCGGAACCTTGATCTGAGGATGAACGAAGAATACGAAGAAGAAGAAGAAGAAGAAGAAGAAGATGAAGAAGAAGAAGAAGATGAAGAAGAAGAAGAATTCGAGATGCATTGGTCGATTCGTGATGTCAATCCCAGAGTTCATCGCTGGAACTACGGAGTTCGTGCTTTGTGCGATGACCTCTATAGGCTGGATACTGTTCTGCTGGTAGACTGAGTCACGTGGGGAAACCCGCGGCGATGATGTCAAGCCATGGCCTTTAACATTTTGTTGTTGTTGCATTATTTCTGTATTCCCCAAGGCGGTCTGCATTGCAGTGTGGTTTTTATTTTGCGCCTGTTCGCAGAGTGCATCCGACTTCAGCATTAATTTTATGTAAGGGTCTGCTTCCTAGGGGTAGCGGCCGGTGCTCTGATGGGGATCGAACCCTGCACCTTCTGGTTGTGAACCGTGTCACTTAACCACTAGCCCACGTCGTCCCCACCTTTAACATTTAACTTAGAGACTGGGTCATGGGATCAAGATGCGGAGCAGCGCATGATCTGCAGCGGTCAGTGACCCATAGCTGGCTGCTAGCATCAGGGCCAGTGAACCAGAGCTGCCACGACCCTTCTACACCTCCACGCGGTGATCCTGGATAACAGGCTGCAGTAGGGCAGACTGGCTAAGGAGAAGGGATCGAAGAGGGAATGCTAACCGGGGACTCAAAACATGCTTGCTGAAGTCGGATGTGTTTGGCCGAGCGGTGCAAATATCGCAGTCAATCTGTAAACTACAACACAACGCATTTCGTTCTCTGAACTACATTCTCCTACTCAAGCCCTTTCAGGGTTTGGTAGCGGGAGATTGAGAACGAACAAAGCCGAGCCAAGCCAAACTAGGTCACGGGAAGGGAAACCATCGCGTATGACTTTCCGGTCGAGTGCTTGACCAGCCTCTGTTCAGATTCTCTCCCCCAATTATATTCTATTAAATGCAAAATGAAAGTAGGGTACATCTGAAGATTCTTCTTCTTATAATGTCCCGTTTTACAAGCTTTCATTGAACTTCACAGGATGGTTGTCCGTTCACGTGGACTTCATTTTTCTTATTTTAACCAACTTACCCATAAGCTAGAAAGCTGAAATTTAATACACACTCTAGTAGCACGTTAATCTATCAAATTTTGACCGATTATGGACAAGTCATTCAAAAGGTTGTACCAAACAGAATTCTTGTTGTTTTATTAGTTATTTTTTTTACCTCTCTCATGTAGCATGTCCTTTGTAGAACGTAGCTCCCATCACATTCTGTCTGAAAGAAACTCTTTCCCTTGCCAAAACTCCAGCTTCCGCCACTGTCATACTCAGGCATTCCTGGATATCTTGGTGCCATCGTCTTCTTGGTCTACCCCTTCCTATTTTGCCTGGCACCATACCTTCCATCACCGTTCTCTCAAGACCGTTGTGTCTCTTGATGTGACCAAAGTATTTACATTTTCTAGCCAAAATGGAATTGATAAACCAGTTCTCCTCTATGCTCAACTCTTGCCGAATGTCTACATTTGTTCTTTTCTCTGTCCAGGGTATTCTGAGGATCTTTCTGTAACATTTTGACTCGAAGGATTCGATTCTTTGTCTAGAAGTTTTGGTAATCGTCCATGCTTCACAGCCATAAGCTGCCACAAGAAAAACACAGGCTCTCAAGACTTTTACTTTTATCATTTTGTTGGTGCCCTGCCATAATTTTTTCAGGCTGTTCAGTCTCTGCATTGCCATAGCTAGTCTTCTTCTGATTTCTTTCGAGCAGTCACCATTTTTGTCGATTCTGGAGCCCAGATATTCAAAATGTGTGACCTGATCTATTTCCTTACCACCCACTATAAATTTATGCTGACATTGTGTTTTATCGGTGGTCATTATCTTTGTTTTGTTTATGTTTATGAACAGATTTTGATCTTTACTATGTCCATAAACGGCTGAAAGTAGCTGCTCTAGCCCTTCCGCACTTCTTGATAGTATCACTGTGTCATCTGCATATCGTAACTCTGGAATCTCGTACCCCCCAATCGTAAATGGGTCGAAACTTTCAATGTTCTCATCTTCTCGCACATTTCTCATTATACATTCTGCATATATGTTGTACAGATACCATAGCCGGAATTTAAAGTTTACAATTGACCGCATTAAGCCTGTCTCAAGGCACTTGCAGTGGTGTTTTATGTAGTAATTTGTTCTACATGAAGAGGTTGCTTGTCCCATTTACAACTTTCTAAAGTTGTGAGAACACATGGGAGTGATGTGGGGTTTTGGTCAGTATGTTTTGCCTGACCCGGACTAACATAGTCTGATCAGTATCGTGTGCGTGGCCCTGGCTAACATTGTCTGATGAGTATGTTTTCTAACCCGGACTAACATAGTCTAATTAGTACATTGTCTGATGAGTATGTTTTCTAACCCGGACTGACATAATCGAATTAGTACATTGTCTGATGAGTATGTTTTCTAACCCGGACTAACATAGTCTAATTAGTACATTGTCTGATGAGTATGTTTTCTAACCCGGACTAACATAGTCTAATTAGTACATTGTCTGACCAGACCAATTATTCTCCTCTCCCCTTCTTCTTCTTCTTCTTCTTCTTCATCATCGTCGTCTTCTTCTTCTTCTTCTTCTTCTTCTTCTTCTTCTCTAATACCCTGTTTTGCCTTTCAGCGTTAGATTATGAAGAGATATATAGAACGAGCCCGTCTGTGTGCCTCATGCACAGTGACATTCACCGCCTCAGATATTTCCCCAAGCCATCTTTTTCATGATCTACCATTGGCCTTGAATCTGTTGTACGTAAATAGTATTGCCTGTTTGGGGGGTTTCTGTGTGGTGGTAATTTGTTACGTGGCCAAACCATTTTAGTTGCTGTCTTTTGATGTAGTCTAATACTGGTGTTGTTCCCATTAGTCTCCTGATGTCATCGTTTCTGATCATGTCTCTCCTTGTTACACCCAAAATCTTTCGAGGGCACTTCATTTCTGCTGTTTAGATTTGCCGTTTTTCAATTGATGCTAGCAATGTTTTATCTTCGACTCCAGACAAGCAGAGAAAGGGTGGAGTCACACAATCGTACTCATTGACCTGTGGTGATAGTTTTGGATCGTATGAATAGATGAATTACGGTCGTGTATCCGTCATTACATTGTTTCAACAACGGGTTAAGGTTCAAATGCAAAGTGGTACAGCTCGAAATAAAATATCGTCGCTTCGGGGTCAAGTTGACACACAAAGTTTGTGTAAGTGTTTGTGTAGGCCGTAAGTCGAATTAACACTTTAATACCATGTTGTTTTTTATTTTTTTGCTTTGGCCTTATTTATCTTATCCCCAAAGTGGTGTGCGTTTTACTGTTTTTATTTTGCGCCTGTAGGCGTAGCGCATCCGTCGCCGGCATGGATTTCATGTAAGTGTCTGCTTCCTCCTGAATTTTCTAAGAGTTTGCTTCCCCGGGGTAACTACTGGTGCTGTGATTGGGGATCGAATCCAGCACTTTCGCGTTGTAAGCAGTGTCCCTTTACCACTAGCCCATACCGTTCTCCTGAGGATCGGGAAACGAAGAATAGCAAGATTCTATACCAAAAAACGACTCCAGGATTCACACAGAACGAATGGATGTCGTAAAGTAGGAATCTGCCTTCACACTAGGTCTTATCTCAGATCCGGCAAATTATAGACCTGTGAGTTTAACGAGCATAGTCTGTAAATTGTTAGAGTCAATAATCAAAGAAAACATTGTAATGCATTTAGACAAATTTAATCTAATTAGAAATAGTCAGCATGGGTTTACTAGAGGGAGATCATGCTTAACAAATCTATTAGAATTCATGGAGGAGGTTACTAAAATCATAGATAAAGGGGAGCCAGTGGATGTTATTTATCTAGACTTTGCAAAGGCCTTTGATAGAGTACCTCATAAAAGATTATTTCGAAAGTTAAAATCACATGGAATAGGTGGCGAAGTTGCCAAATGGATTGAAAATTTGTTAACGGGAAGAAGACAGAGGGTGGGCATAAATAAGGAGTACTCTGAGTGGAGTGAAGTGAAAAGTGGTGTGCCACAGGGCTCGGTTTTGGGACCAATTTTGTTCTTGATATATATAAATGATTTGGACATTGATATGAGATCCATGATTGCAAAATTTGCTGATGACACAAAACTATGCAGTAGTGTCTCATCTAAAGCGGAAGTGGATATATTGATGTCAGATTTAGATAAAATTCGAGAATGGTCTGTAAGCTGGCAAATGGAGTTTAATGTAGATAAATGTACAGTCATCCACATGGGTAGATCCAATATGGAACATAATTACAGAATGGGAGAAAACAATATTAGAAAGATAGATACGGAAAGGGACCTAGGGGTTATAATAGATCATACAGGAAAGGTGAGTGAGCAAGTTAAGGTAGCAGTGAAAAAGGCAAATGCAATGTTAGGTATGATAAAAAGAAATATTAAACATAGGAGCAAGGAAGTGATCGTCAAACTGTATAAAGCTTTAGTTAGACCTAGATTGGAGTACTGTGTACAGGTGTGGAGTCCTTATCATAGAGGGGACATAAACATGCTAGAAAGTATACAAAAAAGAGCGACAAAGATGATAGTGGGATTCCAGAATTACAGTTATGAGGAACGACTCAGAAAAACCGGCCTACAATGTCTCGAAGAGAGAAGAATTCGTGGTGACTTAATACAGGTTTATAAGATGATCAGAGGAATCGATAAATTAGACTATAACAAGTTTTTTAAAATACAGCCACCTACAATAACACGAGGGCATAGCTACAAGCTGACTAAAGAGAGGTCCAGGTTAGATATTAGGAAATATTTTTTTAGTCAGAGAGTGGTGTCTGCTTGGAATGCATTGCCAGGGGAGGTAGTGGAGGCAGGGACAGTTAATGCATTTAAGAATAAACTGGATGCGCATAGCTTTTAGAGCAAGGTGATGTAAATGTAACTGGTTGTATACAGACTCTGCAGGGTCTTCTAAACCAGTATAAAGACGTTAAGTTAAGTTATGGTAGGCTGTTTAACCTTGCAAATCAAGGAATCTGCCTTCACACTAGCTGTTTAACCTTGCAAATCAAGGAGTCTGCCTTCACACTAGCTGTTTAACCTTGCAAATTAAGGAATCTGCCTTCACACTAGCTGTTTAACCTCGCACATTAAGGAATCTGCCTTCACACTAGCTGTTTAACCTTGCAAATTAAGGAATCTGCCTTCACACTAGCTGTTTAACCTTGCAAATTAAGGAATCTGCCTTCACACTAGCTGTTTAACCTTGCAAATCAAGGAATCAGCCTTCACACTAGGTCTTATGGTAGGCTGTTTAACCTTGCAAATCAAGGAGTCTGCCTTCACACTAGCTGTTTAACCTTGCAAATTAAGGAATCTGCCTTCACACTTGCTGTTTAACCTTGCAAATCAAGGAATCTGCCTTCACACTAGGTCTTATGGTAGGCTGTTTAACCTTGCAAGGCTCAAGATCAAAACGAAGATCATGAAGATGATCAGCTTTCGCTGATGATGCTGCAAATTATCACCAACAGTCAGCTGAAACTTCAGAGCTTGGTAGATCGCTTCTCCTAGGCTTGCAACGATTCTGATCTCACAATAAGTCTCAACAAAACAAATGTTCAGGGGCAGGAAGTAGATTCCACAACTCTTAACATTGATAATAATGAATTAACTGTTTTGCACCAATTCACATGCCTGAGGTCCCTTATCAACGACACGCTCTCTCTAGACACAGAAATCGACAGTTGCACTGACAAAGCTGCTGTTACATTTCCTCGCGTGTTTTGGGAAAACCAGAAACTGACAATTAAAACCAAGACTATGGTGTGCAATGCATGTGTCACCGACCCACTAATATACGGCAGCGACACTTGAACAACCTTTACCGAGCAGGAGCAACGGCTAAACAACTTCTATCTACGACGCCTGCATTCCATTCACGGAATTACACAGAGAAACAGAGTGAGAAATACCGATATGCACACTCGCAAACAAGTCTCCCAATCATGTGTTCTGTTGTTCGTCCATCGTAATCGATGAGGACTACTTTATCAACTGTCACGTATCACGTGAGTTCGATGGCGGCTAAATTAGCCAATCAGGGCCCTGCATTGTCTGATGTACTTAGTACATGGAAATAGGACACCCCGTTTCACCGGGGTGGGTTATTTTTTGCACACGATTTATTCTCTTTCTGTTTCTAAGAATCAACGTCACTGCACTCTGGGCATACCTATAGGTCTCTCTCTCAACAAATGGCGTAAGGTATGGATGCTGATGGTCCCAGTAGCTTACTGGTTGTACACTCTCCTGCGCCGTCCTCTCATGTGACCCACTCCGCTCGAACCTCGTTTAATGTCGACACTTGGAAGTATGTGGATTGCTGCTTCATCTATTGTGGTTACCTCATCCAGCAGGCGATCATTGATTCATTTGTAAATGTCACTTCGATCACTAATGTGTCCATGATGGAAACTTGTATAGTCATGATGTCAGCTCTTTCATTGCCCCGAACCCCAGCATGAGCAGGACAGTAGATCCGGGTCAGCATCTGGAGGTTTGAGGCCTCAATAGCAGCTATCCACTCGTACCTAAGTCATCCCTTCTGTACTTTCTGAAGTACGGCTTGCGCGTCTGTCAGGATGACTGCCCTTGTTATAGAAATCTCAGATATCCATTTCAGTGCTGAGGTCACTGCTTCCGATTCCATTCTCATACTGGAGGTTGTTGACATGTATGCCCTACTGCGCTCAGCAACGACCTCT
The DNA here is from genome assembly GCA_036924085.1 of Ariolimax columbianus. NCBI lineage: Eukaryota > Metazoa > Mollusca > Gastropoda > Stylommatophora > Arionidae > Ariolimax > Ariolimax columbianus. The sequence continues at coordinate 11,077,511 of JAVGWX010000024.1, forward strand.
CCTCTCACTCTAACCAAGAAACCCCAGCCTGATGTCCGACTGCGCACGACTGATCCGTCGGTGTATATGACAGCGTCACTGTCCTGTGTGTTCTCAGTTATCAGCTGATTTACGTCGTGCTCTGTTCTCCCGTTGCTCCGTTCTCTGCATTCCTTCCTTCCCTAAGGTTATGATGACTCTCTGGTACTCTATCATTCTATCACCAGTGTGGACCCATTCTTCCCCTTTGGCTATCATCTCAGCAGGAGTGACGTGTCCGATTGTTGTCTCAGCCTGTGCCATCCATGACGACCCTCTCTGGACTCTTGATCCCTTGATGTCTGAGATGCTACTGGGCAGAGGGTGACACGTTTCTGTGGTGACACGCATATAGGCTTTGACTTGTGCCAGTTTATGTCTGGATGTCACCGATAACAATCCCAACATGTACCGCATCATCACGATCGGGGTATCTCTAGTGCAGCCCAGAACCAGTCGCATACCTTCATTCTGGATGCGTTCCAACTTTTCACACTGTGTTCTTGATAGTGTGAGTATGCCTAGCCTGTAATCGATGACAGACAACACGACCTGACGAAATAAAATGAACAGGAGGCGTTGTTCCAAGTTAGCAGCAGCCATGGTCTAGAGTAGTCCTAACCCTCTCTTACATCTTGGTTCGATCTGGTCAACATGGCAATTATAGGAGAGACTGCGATCAAATGTCACTCTGACGTATTCCAGTCTGTTACACCTGTCAATGGTACAACCATCAAAAGTGATGCCCGGGAGTTCAGCCTTTACTATGGACTTATTCAAAGAGCACCATATCATGCATGCCTTGTTCGGATTGATCTTGGAGCTTGAGTCGCCGCACCATTAAGATTGCTGGCAAGGTTTCCTGGATGTCTTTGACCAACTCTTGCCTGTCTGAGCCAGTCCTGTACGTTAGGATGTCATCGGCAAATGTCAACGTTCGTCCTGTCCCTGTGGATTGAATATTGACCACTTTCACCGTGTAGATGTTGAACAGCACCAGTGAAAGTGGAGACGCCTGAGACAGTCCTGGACATATTTGCCTCAGTTCTGATGTCCACGATCCCACGCGTAGTGGAACTGTTCTTTCCATCAGGGCAGCTCATATCCAACTAACCAGCCACGGGTTTAAACCCCGCTGCTTCAGACAGGTAATTAAAGTCCCAAAATCGACGCGGTAGTATGCGTCTTCCAGGTCGAGCACCACCGCGACTGTTTCTTGCTTTGACTGAAAACCCTCGTACACATCATACGCGAAAGTTCCAGCATTACCCCGGGTCTCTTTCGCCTACCCAGCGTATCGGGTAGGATGTGCTCCCGTTCTAGGTAGGCCATTATTTTCCTGGCCACTATCTTCTCGAGCAGTTTACCATATTCATTATGTATGGTGATTATTCGATATATGGAAAGAAATGGACCTTGAGTCTGCAATGCCCCGTTCTGAGTCTGAAGATCTTTGTCTGCCCATGTCTACCAAGTTTGTCTATGCTGTCATTTTCTGGCTTGTATTCTCATGGATCGTTTGATGAGTGTCTTTGCCTCTTTATAGCTCTGTTGATGGGGAGTCTGCTGGCTGCCACTTCCAGCTTTTGCGAGCTCATCTGTTTTCTCGTTTCCAGGGATCCCACAGTGGGCCGGAATCCATTGTAGGACTAAATCTGTTTTTTGAGACAGCAACCCGATGTTGGATTTTATTTCAAATGAGCGGCTATCTTGTTTGTGGCTTCATATGGCTTGGAGTACGTACACTACTAGAGTATGTTGTAATGACAGTTTTCCATGTATTTATGTTTCGGCTAATCAGAATCTGAGTTGCTGTATGAACAGCTCTTGCTTCAGTTCTGAAATTGGAACAGGTCTCTCCTGCTGGTATGGAGTGAGTTTCTTTGTCGCCATTGGGGTGTTCGACGTAGATTCCACTGCCTCCCCTTGTATCGCTCACCGAGGCAGCTCCACCTGTGTACACACGTGTGTCCAAGAGTTGCTAGGGTACTGTCTATTGAGTTCCTGTAGAACGTGTGTCCAAGAGTTACTAGGGTACTGTCTCTTGAGCTCCTGTAGAACGTGTGTCCAAGAGTTACTATGGTACTGTCTCTTGAGCTCCTGTAGAACGTGTGTCCAAGAGTTACTAGGGTACTGTCTCTTGAGCTCGTGTAGAACGTGTGTCGAAGAGTTGCCAGGGTATTGTCTCTTGAGCTCCTGTAGAACGTGGATTTTTTTGCACTGTTGCCGACTGCTCACTTTTCTTCGCTAACCCTGGAACCTCCAAGATATTTTTAGACCGCTCCTGGTTCCGTGTCCAGGGTTCTGGAATGAGTGCTTCGCACTTTTTGGTTTCAGCTTCAAGGATGTCTGCGTGTTTTCTGTGGATTTCTCCTACCAGATGGTTGGGGCTTTTCCTTAGTAGTCTGTTTGTTTGTTCTTTCTTGAAACTTCTTGTGTAGAGGATGATCAGGTAACCTCTTTAATTGTCCCAACTGAGTAAGGAATTTACATTTTTTTCTTAATTCAAGGGGCTCAATATTTGCTGTTTTTCCCAGCTGCGCAATTGCAGTTCCTTTTCAATTCAAAGTCCATTTCAGGGCTAGGTAGAGGGAGTTTGAGAACGAGCGAAGAAGAAGAAGGAAAGTATCTGCATACAGAGAGTTTAACTTGATACGTCATAATCCACAAGAATAATTGAAAAGTTTTCGTAATGGGAGCAAAGGAGTTAACAATGCAATATTTAACTATTCGCTGGTTTCTTAAATTATTTCCCCTGTTACTTGATTTAAGCTATGCTTCATGAACGTATATGAGGAACTTTATTTCAGGTCAGGTCAGGTCAGTTCATCCAGAAACCGGTGAGGACGTTGGGACACACATGAAGACATTCTCACAACGCCACACCACCCTTCTCTGTTAGCGACCGCTCCCTGTGCCTCTTCTGGTCGGGGATTGGTCCATTCTTTTATGTTGTCCTCCCACCTCTTTTTGGGGCGGCCTCTTCGTCGTCTGCCTTGCACCTTTCCGTGGAGGATCGTATTTGCAAGACCATTTGATCTCGATATGTGACTGCGCCAAGCGAGTTTCCTTCCTTTGACAGTACTGCTTCTGCAATTCTACCTCGTATTTCCTCATTTGTAACTCGATCCTTATACGTGACGTTTAAATGTCTCTGGAAACATCTCATCTCCAAGACCTGTATCCTTCGCTGAATAACATCAAAAGATGGACGAGTAGCAGTCTGTGTATACCATCAGGGTGGGAGACAGAGAATGTATCTTTGTCTTAGTCGACATGTACTTCTACAGCGACCAATCTCCCAGTGCTGGTCCAAGCTCCTGTGTGAACTGGTTGCAGCGTGCTACATTCGAGCAATATATTACTCCGCTGTGTTGGTACTGCCCATGTGCATGTCTATCTTAATTGACTCAAACACTAGAGGAAAGTAGATTTGAAGTCTGTTAGGCACCATCAATGCTGCTCTAAACAAACCACCTTACCATGGCGGGTGTTATGCATGTCACACAGTCGACTCTTACATGCTCTCTGTGGGGCAGTGGTACTATTCTTGTCTTTGTCATACACAACGAGCCTAGCGGACCACTTGGGAGAATGCTGAAGATTTATTTCTGCCAGTCTCTATTGTGCAGATGGCACCTGAATTGAATTGAAGTTACACACAATTGTGGAATTCCGTGGCGAAGTGGTTAAGCCTCGTGATCAGGTGGTGTGGGTTCGACTCCTGACTTTTTCATTTGTGCTTGATGCGGAGTCCCCTGCATCTCGTAGCCGCCCCCATGTCGTCTTGTCCTTGACTTGCCACTGGGGTCAGGTGGCTTGTGACGAGAGAGCGAGGATAAAAAGTAGATAATCCTGACTAAAAATAGCGATACCAAAATAAATTATGCCATCATCGTCTACGATGGACGGCGGCCTTGCTTATACAAAATAGTAATTTAGTTTCAATAATTCAATAAAAAGTTGTTTTGCTTTTTTAAAAAAGCTTATTTGTGTCAGATTTCATTCTGACAAACCTAACGAAGTAAAATATTTGATACTGTTGGAGACCTTTGCTTCATAAGGGATGGAAAACGTTTTTGCTTGATTGATTGATTGATTGATTTATTTATTCTGCTTCAACGCTGTTGTTGTTGGTATTGCTGTTGTTGTTGTTAACGTTGCACGTATTTGGGTTATAATTTTGATAGCCGGTTACAGTGACTCTACTAACATCTCGAGACGTATTTGAGAAGGTGAACCTGGGTCCTTCTTCTTCTTCTTCGTCGATCCTCAGATCAAGGTCCCGGTTTCTCTTACATCCTCAGATCAAGGTCCCGGTTTCTCTTACATCCTCAGATCAAGGTCCCGGTTTCCCTTACATCCCAGAACAAGGTCCCGGTTTCTCTTACATCCCAGAACAAGGTCCCGGTTTCTCTTACATCCTCAGATCTATGTCCCGGTTTCTCTTACATCCTCAGAACAAGGTCCCGGTTTCTCTTACATCCTCATATCAAGGTCCCGGTTTCTCTTACATCCTCAGATCAAGGTCCCGGTTTCTCTTACATCCTCAGATCAATGTCCTAGTTCCTCTTAATCCTCATTTGAAGGTCTTGGTTTCTCTCACAAAGAACACCGTTGTTTGTAAAGCTGTTTTATCTCCATACAGCTTTTGTCTCATATCTGTCTCGCGAGGCCAGTATTGTTCTCTCTCTTCCTGCGTGAGCGTGCAGCTTAGTAGGATGTGTTCCACAGTCATGGTATGATGGACACTTGTCATCTGTCCAAATCCTCATTTTGTTGTAAAGATTACCCTTGAGTCTGTTATGCCCAGTTCTCTGTCTGAAGATGATGAATTGCTCTTCTCTAATTACATTAAAATAATTGTCTTCTTTTCTGAAGGCAGGGTGTTGATCAGCCAATTCCCCCCCCCCCCCCCTAAACAATACAATACAAAAATACGCCTCGCTGACCAGGGCCGTCTCGTCGAATGACCCTGCCCTTGACCACGTCTGATGGCTGCGTCCCAGGTGGCCTGCAGTTCTGTTGGAGAGGTGGCTATCTGTTTTAGTCAGGTAGTGAGAGGGCGGTCCTGAATTTGTCTCCAGAATGAGCACTGCTTCTTCCAGTAACTTGCCTTCACATCCTTCACATCTCATGGGCTGGAACTTCCGGGGAAAAGGCGAGCAGTGTGATCGAAGAGGGAGAAACGACGGCCATCAACCGTTGAGACAACGCCTGCAAGTTGAGTGCGACAAACTACTTCACTGTTGGAAATCATGTCATGCCAGACGATCCTCTGGTTGCGCAGGTGGAAGGTCTCAAGACACTGCCGGTCCTGCTCGGAGCCGTACAGGAAAATGGAGACAATGCAGGAGAAGTAAATACGGAGCCTTGGAGAGTCTTCGCTGGGACCAGAATCTGCGGAGCGAGTGCATAGATGAAGCCGCTGAACCCATCCTACGGGTGATGTCGTGGCTGCTACATGCACCAGAGGATTGTCTGCTACCGAGGTAGACGAAGTCCTCGGTGGCTGCAACAGGGTTGTCGTTCACGGTGACGCTCAGCGCAGAGGAGTTCCTGCTGAGGTTTTGGATTTTCGTCTTCGTCCAGGAAATGTGCAAGCCTAGGTGGGCAGCTCATCGATCCAGTGCCTCAGGTGGGCCTGCCATGGCCTGAGAATCGTAGCCCGGTATGACGACATCATCAGCGTAGACGAGATCGGTTACCCGGGAGTCGCCGACGAGAACCCATGGGTTGTGTGCCGAAGACTGAGTGAGGATTCAGTCCATGGCACAGCAGAAAAGTGCGGGGGCGAGAACGCAGCCATGTTGGACATCAGATGATGTGGAGAACTCCTCTATGAGATCCCCTAAAGTTTGCTTTAATTGGGGTCTTGGCCTCATTATATGTGATACTCAGGTCTGTTTGTGGGGATGCTCCTCCACATTTTACTAGTTTGTCTGCAGCTTCATTGCCTTCAATTTTGTAGTGGGATGGGATCCACTGTATGACCAACCTTGGGGGTTCTGCTGAGAGCTGTGTCAGGGAGAACATATATTGCTCAAGATCTTCATCTTTATGTTGTTTTAGCGCTGCTAATACTTACGCGGCATCAGTCAGGAATAATATGTTTGGCTGTAGTGCAATGCTCTCCCACTTATAGCGCTGCTCGCCTCTTGTCTTGACGGTACACTCTGCCAGACTGACATTAGTCCATCCTTCGATGTTGCTCTCCCACTTATAGCGCTGCTCTCTTCTTGTCTACCTACCTTCAACCTTCTCCTCCAGTATTATTTCCAATAAACTATCTTGTACTTGTGCGTTAATTCACCCACGGATTAAAATAGGTAGAAAGTAGATCCACGGATCACCATACTTTTCAATTCGAGCGTCTTCAATTCGCGCGGTAAACCTTTGTCCATGTCATTCTCAGATCTAACACCGTACGTGGACGATGGATTTATTGCAGTTGTTACACTTGACACGCAAGAAAATAAATTGTGTGCAGTTGTTTGCAGGAAAGACGAATTATACACACCGCCCGACTGTGTGCTAAAAATCATGTTATGACTTTGTTGTCTCTCACAGTGCACCAAGATAGGTAGAGATGTCGCACATGTCAGCAGGGCATTCCTGTTCGTTCTGGCACATGGTTAAATGGCACCTAACCCTAACCAAAACGGAACACACAGACACATGATAGATTCCTACATGTGTGAGTTTCTGTGGCGACATCGGAATAAAGTCCGTCAGTTAGATCCGTTCGACAATATTCAGCAGAACATCACAGAATTTTGGCCACCTGTAGCTAGACACTTATAATTATTTTTGTACGGAAACCCGTGTGGTCATTGAATGGTATAAAATTTCAGAATGGCTGAATTAACACACCAATACCAACTATCGTGTTTTTTTAAGACCAAAATATTTGACATGCCTAATTCCAACGTCTGTCAAAAGTTCTCTACCTATCCCTACTCTCACCGGGGCGTCGCTATTTGTCTGTTACTTTTTCCACGACGTGCGACACATTCTTATGTATAGCCACATTTCGAGAGCCTTTTTTTTGTTCTCCAACTGTTTGTTTATAGTCCATGTTTCTACAAAGTATAATTCATTAATTCATTGCCATCTCAATCTCTGTGGACCATACGTGTGGCTAATGTGAGTGGTGTAAAGTAAAAAGTGGAGTGCCACAAGGATCGGTTTGAGACCAATATTGTTCTTGATATATATAAACGATTTGGACATTGATTGGACTATGTAGGAGTGTCTCATCTATAGCAGAAGTGGATATATCGAGGTCGGATTTAGATCAAATTTAAGACTGGTCTGTGAAATGGTAAATGGAGTTTAATGTAGATAAAGGTAGTCATCCACCGGGGTAGATACAATATGGAACATAGTTACAGTTCTCATGGAGAACAATATTAGAATGATAGATAAGGAAAGAGACATATGGGTTATAATAGATCACACAGGTAAAGTGAGTGAGCAAGTCCACGTACCAGTGAATAAAGCAAATGCAATGTTAGGTATCATAAAAAGAAATATTAAACATAGGAGTGTGACAGGTAAAAGGGATGAAAGCCATAAAGTCCTGCTTACAGATGCCCTGGCCGTAGTCGCAGCATAAAAAGCCAGAACAATTCTGAACTTAATGATTTAAAAGCAGTACTCTATCCACTATGCCAGCAGTCCTCACCAAAAAGGATAGTCGTACAGTGGGTTCCATCCCACTGCAAGATCCAAGGCAACGAGGAGGCAGACAGACTGGCAAAAGAAGGTGCAAGACTACCACAACCAGATACCAGTGTGACATACGAAGAGTCAAAACGGCTTATTAGAGCTAGATACATGACCAAATGGGAACCATAACATACTGGCTACACAAAAAACGATGCCTATTACCAGTTGAACAGAAGAGACCAGGTCGTGGTCTTCAGACTTCGCACTGGCCACAATAGACTGAGGTACCAACTATTCAACAAATTGAAGATAGGTGGCACCGACGAATTCACGTGTGGTACCGGGAAAATGACCGCTGAAGATTTGCTGCAAAACTGCCCGACATACGAGGATCAGAGAGAGCAGATGTGGCCATCACCAGTGGCAACACTAGACAAGCTCTACGGCAGTGTCGACAGCCTCAGGATGGCCGCTGCTTTTTTAGAAAAAATAAAGGTCGACGTCTGACAGCGTAAGAAGAAGAAGAAGAAGAAACATAGGAGTAAGGAAGTGATTGTCAAACTGTATAAAGCATTAGTTAGACCTAGATTGGAATACTGTGAGTCCTTATCGTAGAAGGGATTTAACATGCTGGAAAGGATACAAAGAAGAGCGACAACATTGATAGTGATATTCCAGAGTTACAGTTATGAGGAAAGACTCAGAAAAATCGGTCTACAGTGTCTAGAAAAGAGAAGAATTGGAGGTGACTTAATACAGGTTTATAAGATGATCAGAGGAAAGGTAAAATTAGACTATAACAAGTTTTTTTTTTAAATACAACCAGCAACGAGAACAAGAGAGCACATACAAATTAACTAAAGAAAGGTCCAGATTCGATATTAGGAAATATTTTTTTAGCCAGAGAGTGATGAATGCTTGGAATGCATTACCGCAGGAGGTAGTGGAGGCAGAGACAGTTAATGCATTTAAGAATAGATTGGATGCGCATAGTTCTTAGAGCAGGGTAATGCAAATGTAACTGGTTGTTTACAGACTCTGATGAGTCTTCTTAACCAGAATAAAAAAACGTTAAGTTAAGTGAGTTTTGTCCTGCGCTGTCTCCACTATTTCAACACTGCTATGACTGCAAAGGCCGACCTGTGAGTGACAGTCCCTGTCACAGATCGTACAACCCTCTTGAGAAGGCTGGCCTGCTGGGGTGTGACAGTCCCTGTCACAGATCGTACAACCCTCTTGAGGAGGCTGGCCTGCCGGGGTGTGACAGTCCCTGTCACAGATCGTACAACCATGCTCAGAAGGCTGTTGACCGGGGTGTGACAGTCCCTGTCACAGATCGTACAACCCTCTTGAGGAGGCTGTTGGCCGGGGTGTGACAGTCCCTGCCTTAGATCGTACAACCCTCCTGAGGAGACTGTTGGCCGGGGTGTGACAGTCCATGCCACAGATCGTACAACCCTCCTGAGGAGGCTGTTGGCCGGGGTGTGACAGTCCCTGCCACAGATCGTACAACCCTCCTGAGGAGGCTGTTGGCCGGGGTGTGACAGTCCCTGCCACAGATCGTACAACCCTCTTGAGAAGGCTGGCCTGCCGGGGTGTGACAGTCTCTGCCACAGATCGTACAACCATGCTCAGATGGCTGGCCTGCCGGGGTGTGACAGTCCCTGTCACAGATCGTACAACCCTCTTGAGGAGGCTGTTGGCCGGGGTGTGACAGTCCCTGCCACAGATCGTACAACCCTCTTGAGGAGGCTGTTGGCCGGGGTGTGACAGTCCCTGCCACAGATCGTACAACCATGCTCAGAAAGCTGGCTTGTCGGGATGTTCCTCCATCACTTCATTCTTTTCGTTTCCTCTACAGCCAGAAGACGTCTAGGAGCGACTGCGATCACTATGTTCCTTCCAACTAACTGTCTCCAAACAGCTCGATCCTTAGCAATTGTTTCCCAGCCTTCGGATGGGACATCGCAGGACTTCATTTCCCTCTTGCATACGTTCTTAAATCGCAGTTTGGTACGACCGATTCTTCTAACTCCAATATTCAGCTGTCGATAGATGATATTCTTTGGCAGCCTCTAAACCTCCATGCTGTAGACACCCGAACAATCGATGACGTCGCTGGCTCAACATTGAGTACATGCTGTAAGTGTTTGCTCGCTGTAAGACCGTATTATGTGGCACTCTCTCATACCAGTCTAAGTAAATAATAATGTTGAATATATATATATATATATGTTCTGAAAAGAGAGATATCTAGAATCCGATTTGACTTGGAGAAGTTGAAGTGCCCGGATGGAGTGGAGACCTTTGGAGCGGTGATGGGGGGACGATTCGCACCTCTCTTGGTTCTAAACGAGGAGGCAGATATTGAGACGATGACTGAAGCCTTGAATTCGGCTTTACTCTCTACGGCATCTGGGGTTCTAGGTAGGTGCAGGGTTAAGAAGAAAGCGTGGATCACGAGTGAAATACTGGATTTATGTGACAAGAGACGACAATTGAAGGGAGCGAAGAAAACACTAGATGGGATTCAGCGATATCGAGAGATAAATGAATCTATAAAGACCAAGATGAAACAGGCCAAGGTGGAAGGGATAACGACTCAGTGTGCAGATATCGAACAAAATTAGGGAAGAAATGATGCCACAGGAGCATATAAATTAGTCAAGGACTTAGTAAGACCTGTCCAAAGTCGAAGTACGACGATTAAGGACAAGAGTGGGAAATGTCTCACAGAAGCTCCCGACATTCGTGAGCGCTGGACAGAGTACTGTTCGGAGCTATATAAGCATGAAGATCGAGGTGACCCAAGAATTGCAATGTCTCCTGAAGTGAGTCTGATAGAGGAAAATAAAACGATAACAAGGGAAGAAGTATATGAAGCCGTGAAAATGCTGAAGAGAGGGAAGGCTGTCGGTGTGGATAATTTTCCAAAAGAGCTCCTACAAGTGGGAGGTGAGGCGACAATTAATACCCTGACTTACATCTGCAATAGAATTTGGCAGACAGGAGTGTGGCCTACCTGCTGGAAAAATCAGTCATTATACCACTGCCTAAATCAGGAAACCTAAATATGTGTCAGAACTATCGAACAATCAGTCTGATAAGTCATCCAAGTAAAGTTCTCTTGGGGATATTACTTAACAGACTGAATCCTCAGGCGGAGAGTATCATTGCCGAAGAACAAGCGGGCTTTCGAGCGGGAAGGAGTACCATCGAGCAGATATTTAATCTTCGTCTACTGATTGAGAAGTACTCAGAGTATCATCAACCACTCTACCATGCCTTCATTGACTTTAGAAAGGCGTTTGACAGAGTGTGGCATGCGGCGCTATGGTCAACAATGAGGCATTATAAGTTCAACAGTAATATTGTGAGGGTAATTGCAAACCTTTATGAGCAGGCGACAAGCGCAGTCTCAGTAGAGGGAACGCTAGGCGATTGGTTCTGTACGACGGTGGGTGTGAGACAGGGTTGTATACTCTCCCCCCCCCCCCCTCACTCTTCAATATATTCTTGGAGAGAATAATGGAGACGACCTTAAAAGAACATGTTGGCACTGTTAAAATAGGTGACAGGCTTATCACAAACTTCCGCTTTGCTGATGATATTGATGTATTGGCAGGCACAGAAAGGGAACTCCAGGAGTTGATTGGTAGATTGGATAGAACGGCCCTGAGTTTTGGTATGGAAATAAATGCTGATAAAACGAAGCTCATGACCAATAACGTAGCAGGGTTTCAATCTGTCATAGAGGCAAATGGGCAGGTACTTGAGGTGGTGAAACGTTTCAAATATCTTGGATCATTGATCAGCGAAGAGGGTTCGAAGCCAGAGGTAATTGCAAGAATAGCACAAACAACAGCGGCGCTGACTAGGCTGCATCCTATTTGGCGAGACAAGCGCCTCGCCCTCGGCATAAAAGTCAGACTACAGCGCTCTTTGGTGCTGTCAATATTTCTGTACGCCTGCGAGACCTGGACCATTACAGCAGATATCCAGGGCAGGATACGTGCAGTGGAAATGAGGTGCTATAGAAAACTCCTAAATGTTACATATAAAGATCGTGTCACGAACGTAGACATCCGTCAGAGAGTTGAAGACGCTATTGGTCCTTTTGAAGATCTGTTCACAGCTATCAAAAGACGAAAGATGGCCTGGTGCGGGCACGTCGCGAGGTCCAACGGAATTCCCAACTCGATACTCTTTGGATCCGTACCGGGACAGAGAGGGCGAGGACGTCCAAGGAAGTAATGGGTGGACAACATCACTGAGTGGTCAGGCCTTCGTCCCAGTGAGATACGTCAGGCGGCGACAGACAGAGAGGGTTGGGGTGGGATTTTCGTGTCTTTATGTGTGCCCCAACGACCTGATGGGTTACGGGATGAACTGAACTGAACTGATATAAATATATAACGCCGGATTGACCTCATTTTAAATGTATTGGCGTTCGATGAAGAAGAAGAAGAAAATGTATTTGTTATTTATTAACACCTTCAATAATACGCTTTGGGTGTGAGGAAAACTACTGCAACCAGCCATGTAAAGCACTTTTCAGGGCGCACAAAAGAATAATTTTACTCACTGTGGGCATTCGACTTCCTTATTATCATGGAGATACCACTTGCACTAAGTACTTAGCTGAACTGAAGGGAGGGATTGCTTCTCTTTGTAAAGATCTTCAATGTTTGGAGGTAGTTAGCCTTACAGTTGCGTCAAAATGGCGATCTGGTCGTTAGCAGTAGCTGCTACTTGTATGAAGATGCTCTTCATTCCCGCGTAGTAAGATGATATTATTTGCTTCTGCTCATCTTTTTGTGAAAAAAACATGTAGTTTACACAGTGTGTACTTTTCTATCGTTCTGTTTCTTTTCTGTTTCTTCGTACAAACGTTACCAGAGTCGCGACGTGGCCGTTTGTTGTCAAATACAAAACATGGCAATTTCAATTTCAGATTTGCAAATGTCGGATCGGATTAGAATATGGGAATGTTTGGTTCCCGGTATAATGACTTTGAGCCTTACAATTCTTACAACCATTGACTAAATGCAATCTTTTTATGGGTTTCTTGAAATAAGTATAGATTATAGACACAGCTGATAGTGGGATTCCAGAATTACAGTTATGAGGAAAGACTCAGAAAAACCGGCCTTTTTTACGGCTACAGTCAGTGTCTCGAAGAGAGAAGAATTCGTGGTGACTTAATTATAATACAGGTTTATAAGATGATCAGAAGAATGGATACATTAGACTATAACAAGTTTTTTAAAATATAGCCACCTACAAGAACAAGAGGGCATAGCAACAAATTAACTAAAGAGAGGTCTAGATTGGATATTACTTAACTTAGGAAATATTTTTTTAGTCAGAGAGTGGTGAATGCTTGGAATGCATTACCACAAAAGGTAGTGGAGGCAGGAATAGTTAATGCATTTAAGAATAAATTGGATGTGTATGGCTTTTAGATCATGGTGATGTAAATGAAACTGGTTGTATACAGACTCTGCAGAGTTTTCTAAACCAGTTAAAGACGTTACGTTATATAGATAATATTAGTAATATTATATAGAAAGAGTAAGATACATTCATATACTCACTCATACAAATCACATTTTATTCTTCAATCATCCTCAGATCAAGGTTCCAGTTTCTCTTACAAAGGACACCGTTGTTTGTAAGGCTGTTTTATCTCCATACAGCTTCTGTTTCATATCTGTCTCACAACGCCAGCATTGTTCTCTCTTTTCCTACGTGAGTGTGCAGCTTTGCAGGATGTGATCCGCGGTCATGGTATGCTCCCCACATGGGCACCTGTCATCTGTCCCAATCCTCATTTTGTTGTAAAGATGGCCCTTGAGTCTGTTATGCCCAGTTCTCAGTCTGAAGATGATGACTTGCTCTTCTCTAATTAAGTTATAGTAGCTGTCTTCTTTTCGGAAGTCAGGGTGTTAAGCAGCCCATTTTATCCTGAAGTTGACTTTAATTATGGTCTTGGCCTCATTATATGTTATACTCAGGTCTGTTTATGGTGCTGCTCCTCCACACTCTGCTAGTTTGTCTGCAGCTTCATTGCCTTCAATATTGCAGTGGGAGGGGATCCACTGTATAACCAACCTTGGGTGTTCTGCTGAGAGCTGTGTCAGGGAGAACATACATTGCTCGAGATCATCTTTGTGTTGTTTTAGCGCTGCTAATACTGACGTGGCATCAGTCAGGAATACTATGTTTTCTTGGTGGATATCATATCTTGGCTTACAACTTGAGCTGCGGCATTCAGTGCTTCCGCACGGAAAGTATTGGAATATGTTCCCGTTGTTAAGACTCAAGTTTTTCTTCTCCATTCCTTAGTCTGTAATAGACCCCTCCACCTCCATTGGATGTGGCTTTGTTAGATGAGCCCTCTGTATATAAGTGGGTCCATGTTTCTGGTGGGTATACTCTCCTAAGATATTCTTATATGATAAATTTCCTTTCTGAATCTGTCTGAGTTCCCTTTTTCCTTATTCCCTCTATGGTTTCTACCATCTTAGGGGACTTTGCTTTTTTCCGTGGTGGGATTTGGGATGATACATAACATGCATATGATACATAACATGCATAGATAGTTAAGCTGGATATCAAGATATGTCCATAATAGTGACCAATACGATAATACTATGTAGTCTAGTTGAAAGCACAGAATCATAATGCACTATTTATTTCGTTATTCCTACAAATTAAGATAATGTACAGATATTATTTATACAAAAATAAATATACATTATTTAAACAAATGATGAATTAAATTGTTTAGTATGATGCTCTGTTTTCAATTATATGGTAAAGGTCACTAGACCATATCTTAGTTAATATCTAATATTGCTAATAATATCTGCACTTATTTTAGGCAGCGTCGATACAGATTACATTTGCAATTTTTAAATCTTGTGCCAAGCTTTTAACCATCTTCTAGTCATCGGTTGTAATAATTTTAAGGTTTCAAGTCGAATTACAAGAGTAAGTGAAGAAGGTCGGATACCAAAGCGGTCATGGGAGATAAAAAGTCTAGGACGCAGACCCCCAGGACGTCCCAAAGTACATTGGGAAGACAACATATGACAGTCCCTAAGTGATTGAGGCCTGGATTGGAAAGAGGCCAGGAAAAAGACCAGATAGAGCAGTCTGGCGTTCTCACTGACAAACCTCTACACCTCACAGTAGAAGAGGAGCGACTAAGTAAGTAAGTAAGTATTACGAGAGTAAGTCGGTAAATTGGTCACAAATGGTTATTAAAAGACAACTAAATGAGATGCGAACTTGAAAACCATTTATTATTGCACTTACATTGCCTCTTATTTGTCAACATAATTTTCACAAACATTGATACAGTTATCTCATCGCTTTACATAATTTCCACAAACATTGATACAGTTATCTCATAGATTTACATAATTTTCACAAACATTGATACAGTTATCTCATCGCTTTACATAATTTTCACAAACATTGATACAGTTATCTCATCGCTTTACATAATTTTCACAAACATTGATACAGTTATCTCATCGATTTACATAATTTTCACAAACATTGATACAGTTATCTCATCGCTTTACATAATTTTCACAAATATTGATACAGTTATTTCATTGCTTTACATAATTTTCACAAACATTGACACAGTTATCTCATTGCTTTATCAGTGCACCAAAACGTGCAGCATAGAAGTCTTTGGTCTGCTGTCTCACCCACATTTGCAATTCACGTTAACCTCTTCGCCATTCGCACATCCCCTCTCGCCAAACAGATAGAAATCGCTTGGGGATGTAGGGCGGATGTTCAAAAAGTTGCCACCATAGTTGGTCAATGTTCCCCTGGGGTAATCAAGCGTCATGTGGTCTGGCATTGTCATGATGGTAGCAGTACTCCTCTAGTCAGCAGGCCTGGACAATTTCAACAAATTGCATCCCAAAGCATCAACAGGACTTCACAGTATGATACAGTATTCGCAACATCACCTTTCTTCTGGAAATTAATGAACAGCACTCTGTGAGATAAATCTAAATGATATTGCTTTTCAACAGGTCCATGTGTTCAAGTAATTGGGCAGTATTTTTACGGCAGACGGTAGGATTGACAGAAATTGAGACTAGGTGTCAGACAGCATCTGCGGTGACTTATCAGCTGTCTCCATTGCTTAGACACCCGAGCATTAGTTTGACAACAAAGCAAGGCAAAGGCCGCTCTCCATCGTAGACGAGAATGGCATAATTAATTTTGCTAGCGCTATTTTTAGTAAGGATTAATTGCACTACTTTTTATCCTCACTCTCTCGCCTCGAGCCGCCCGACCCCAGTGGCAAGTCAAGGACAAGACGACTAGGGGGCGACTACGAAATGCAGGGGGCTCCACATCAAGGATTTTTCTGACGTATATCTGTTTAGTTTGTTTATGTAGATGCAATAAATACATTTGCATCTGAGTGGTACTGGGTTCATTCCCCAGTTGAGGCGGTAATGTTTTTTTCAGACAGCAACAGCAAAGATCCCGTAATAGATTGGATAGATTTTTAAGATAATTTTGATTTTGGCCCGGACAGTGGCCGTTACACCTACTCTTTTCGATTTCCAACTGTTGAGGGATTCTTAACGTGCGCGACACTGCACACGGGCGCCTGATCTCTACTACCCAGAGATCTAATGAAATACCATAAAGACCACATGAAAAGATCCCGGTCTACATCGTGATTTGAACTCACGACCTCCACCACCTAAGGCCGATGTCTTAACTCGAGACCACTTGGATATTATGTAAACATCCTTTTCCAGCTGTAACACTGTCCAGCATTCGCTCACAATGATCGCAAGCATTAGTTCACGTTGACAACAATAATTAATTCACTTTGACAACAACTATTACTTCACATTGACCGTCAGCTTTAGTTTTGAGTAAGTGCTTTAATACATTAGCTTCTTTACACTGTAAGAGTTCACGGCTCTTGGATCATCCTCTTCTTCGTTCGTTCTCAATCTCTCACTACCAAGCTCTGAAGGAATGTGTTGTGTCGCTAGTTTATAACTTGATTTATACCTTTCGGTCCACAGTATCCGTCTTCTTCTGCAAGACCATTCTCTTATTGTCTGTATTATTTTCCTTCCCTGCTGAACTAGGGGACTGAACCCGCAACCTCTCTGTTGCCAGACAAGTGTCTTATTCATTCAACCAGCTTGAGGCGGGAACGAAACTAGCATTTTAGATGTACAAACTTTATATCCGACATTGCGACTGACTCATAAGGAGCATGGAAGCTCGTGTGAGGGCAATAAGAAAAAAACAGATGCACCTCGTTGTCAAAGGCTTTCTATTGAGGTTTGAGCATGGAATTAGCAGCCTCATTATGTAAAAAGAATTGTTACAGGAACAACCACTGCAAAGGCACACAAAGTGCATTGGTGGAGGCTTGCTGTCAGGATTCATTACAGTAGGGGCCTATATTACAATTCCCATTACAAATTTAGAAAACCCTACATTCCAATTTTCATTACAAATAAGAACGCATCATTCCAATTTTCATTACAAATAAAGAAAACCCTACATTTAAATTCTCATTACAAATTTAGAAAACCCTACATTCCAATTCCCATTGCAAATAAAAGAAAGCTACATTTCAATTTCCATTACAAATGAAGAAAACTCAATATTCAAATTCCCAATACAAATTTAGAAAACACTACATTTCAATTCTCATTACAAAAGAAGACAACTCTACATTCCAATTCCCATTTCAAATGTTGAAAACCCTACATTTCAGTTCTCATTACAAAAGAAAAAAGAATACACTACATTCCGATTCTCCTTTCAAATGAAGAAAACCCTACATTTCAATTCCCATTACAAATAAAGAAAGCTCTACATTCCAATTTTAAATGAAGAAAACACTACATTTAAATTCCCATTACAAATAAAGAAAACTCAATATTCAAATTCCCATTCCAAATTTCTAGCACAGACAATAGCGGCGCTTGCACGGTTTAACAAAATCTGGCAAGATAAGCGGTTAGCACTATGCACGAAAATCAGATTAATGCGTACACTGGTCCTGTCAATATTCCATTATGCTTGTGAGACATGGACAGTTACAGCTGACCTTCAGCGAAGGATACAGGCCTTGGAGATGAGATGTTTCTGAAAACTTTTAAACGTCACGCACAAAGATCGAGTTACAAATGAGGAAATACGAGATAGAATTACAACAGCAATAGGGCCTTTTGAAGACCTCTTGGCAACTGTCAAAAGAAGGAAACTCGCTTGGTACGGTCACATATCGAGATCAAATAGTCTTGCAAATACGATCCTCCACGGAAAGGTGCATGGCAGACGACGAAGAGGCCGTCCCAAAAAGAGGTGGGAGGACAACATGAAAAGAATGGACCAATCTCCAACCAGAAGAGGCACAGGCAGCGGCTGCTGACAGAGAAGGGTGGTGGGGTGTTGTGAGGATGTCTTCATGTGCCTTAACGATCACACCGGTTACGGGATGACCTGACCTGATTACAAATTTAGAAAAAAAAACCTACATTTCAATTCTCATTACAAAAGAAAAAAAAACCAATGTTCCAATTTCCATTACAAAAGAAAACCCTACAATCCAATTCTCATTACAAAAGAAAACTACAATCTAATTCTCAGTCCAAAGAATCCCTACAATCCAATTCCCAATACAAATGAAGAAAACCCAGCATTCTAATTACCATCACTTTTGTTCCATGAACAGAAATCTAGCATTTCCAATTGTTTCGCATCAGGTCTTTTGTTGCCCTTTATATGATAAAAAAAAATACGAAATTACGAAAAAAATTAAACTCATAAAAAAATAACACACACATTTATTAGAATTTTAAACTGGAAATTCAATTACAATTTTGTTTCTTCTGAACAATATTTCAGCCGGTCAACAGATTTTGAAGTGCACAGAAACTGGTTGGCAATCACCCACAGTCAGCCATTACAGAAATGGTATATGGAGGTAATTTATTGTCATCGTCTTATGAGGTTTCCATGGAGAAAGGCCAAGCCAGCCATCAGTCAGTAAATTAGTCTTTTAAATATTCCAATATTTAAACTTCTCTTTCACCCTGCTGTTACCTGTGCCTGAACGGCGATCTAAGAATAGTAACATTGTAACGTGCTAGGCATGTTGTAAATGGTTACTAAGTAAGGTTGGGCATGTGACGAAACTATTCTGTAGAAATTTTAAGCACAGGGTATGTCGACAGATATGGACAAGTCAACACTTGATGGCTTGTTTTGAACACCTAATTCTTCATAATGGACATCATTAGTTCTGTCTATTCTCTTGTATGGACGTGAGAGCTCGACCGTCACTGCTGATATGGAAAGAACTACTGTTGCTGTTATAATAATAGCTGTCCATCGTTGTCGATGAGGACCGCCGACATCATCCTTGTCACAGATTTCCCTGTTGGGTGTGGGTGCGCATGTGGCTGAACAGGCCAATGCGAGCACGAAAATATCTGCTACATATCGGGCACACGAGGTTTGTAGAAGGGGATGGTGTTCCCGCTGTTCGGGATTTCCGCGTCTCTCGTCTGTTCTGGGCTTTCACAACACGGTCATCTTCACCGGCAGCTACACCCGATTTGACTGCGCTTCTCCAGTCAGATCTGTTTTGCGCAAGACATTCCCAGGTGTCGATGTCTATCTGGCAACTTTTTAGTGAGTCCTTGAGACCGTCTTTAAAACGTTTCTTTGGGCGCCCTCTCTCGCGCCATCCGTCTCTCAGCTCGCCGTAGAGAAGCTTCTTTGGGAGCCGCTCGTCTGACATACGGACGAGGTGTCCGGCCCATCCTAGTCGTGCTTTTTCTAGCAGTGCATGGATGCTGGGCATGTTAGCCCTCGAGAGAACCTCGATGTCAGTGACACGATCTTGCCATCGGATGTGGAATATTCGCCTCAGGCAACCTGTGTGGAAGTGGTTTAACCTCCTTGCATGTCCAGAGTATACAGTCCAGCTTTCGCAAGCGTATAGTAGGGTTGGAATGATGGTTGCACGGTAGACTTTGAGTTTGGTCTTGACGCTGATGCCACGACGTGCCCAGACCATCGAGCGCATTCTACCAAAGGCTGTACTGGCCTTTGCTATTCTGCTTGCCACCTCATCGTCTAGGCTGACAGATCTCGACAGCGTGCTGCCCAGATATGTGAATTTGTCTACGGCATTCAACGTCTGCCCGCTGACTGTAGTCTCTGGTTTTGTGTACGTCATGCCTGGTGCTGGTTGGTACATGACCTCTGTTTTTTTGGCATTTATAGTCAGGCCAAAATTTTTGCATGCGGCAGAAAACTGGTCCATTCCAATGGACCAGTTTTCTGTTGCTGTTACTGTTGTAATAACCTCTAGTTTGAGAATGGAGATGGAAGCAGTGACTTTGGCGTTAAGATGGCTAACTGAGACTTCTTTAACGAGGGAAGTCATTGGGACTGATGCGCAAGCCGTACGTCAGAAGGGATGGCTGAGGTACGAGGGGATAGGAGCTGTTGAGACCTTAAAACTCTAGGGGTTGGCATCAATCTACTGTCCTGGTCATGCTGGGGTTCAGAGCAATAAAAGATCTGACATCTTGGCTTCACAAGCTCCCTTCATGAACACGTTAGTGATGGATTGAAGTGTCATTTTGAAATCATTGACCGACCATCTGTTGGATGAGAACACCGAAATAGGTGAATCAGCAAACTACAGACTGCAAAGGTTCGTCATCAAATGAGGTTCAAGCCAAGTGGGGAACATGTGAGGGGCGAGCAAGAAAGTGTACAACCAGCGAGCTACAGGGACCATCAGCATCCATACCTGCGCCATTTTCTGAGAAAAAGACTAAACACCTGTGGGCTTATCTGAAGTGCAGTGATGTCGATTCTTGGAAACAGAAATGGAAGTAAGGATACAAGCTTTTGAATATAAATGCTACAGAAGAATTTCTGGACATTTTTTATACAGAATATAAAACATGAATATGAAAGAGAGAGAATAATTTCTCTGACCTGGGCATGTTAGTCAGGGTTAGACAAAATATACAGATCAGACATGTTAGTCAGGGTCAGGCAAACTATACTGATCAGACATGTTAGTTAGGGTCAGGCAAACTATACAGATCAGACATGTTAGTCTGGGTTAGACAAAACATACTGATCAGACATGTTAGTTAGGGTCAGACAAACTATACAGATCAGACATATTAGTCTGGGTTAGACAAAACATACTGATCAGACATGTTAGTCAGGGTCAGGCAAACTATACAGATCAGACATGTTAGTCTGGTTTAGACAAAACATACTGATCAGACATGTTAGTCAGGGTCAGGCAAACTATACTGATCAGACATGTTAGTTAGGGTCAGGCAAACTATACAGATCAGACATGTTAGTCTGGGTTAGACAAAACATACTGACCAGACATGTTAGTCAGGGTCAGGCGAAAGGTACTGTCCAAGACCCTCACCTTAGCTTCCTAGTAGCCCTTACTGGAAACGAGCTGTTTTCATGGCAGCCTGGCTAATGAGGTGAGGGATTGACGTGATCCACGTAGTAGTGAGTGACACACAGATGAAGACAAGCATAGCACAACCGGTTGGAGGACCCCGGTCCACCTTCATCAACACGTTTTGGATGTGAGGAAAGCCACTGTGACCCATCACTTAACATCCTTTTCAGAGCGCACAAAAGGGTAGACCTACTGATTATGGACATTGGAAACAACAACAGCCTCATATAACTGCCAAGCATGTCATATTTCCTAAGCTCAGTCCATATCGAGCAGTTCGCTATTTTCTGTGGCAACAGCGTGCCTAGGTTCGAATCACGTTCAGAAACTAACAAAATCAGGGTTGTGATTTTAATCGGGGACCGCTTCTCCAGTCAATCCAACTGTAAATGGATACCTGACACATGAGTTAGAAAACAGCAAAGAAGGGCACTGTGACCCCTCCACCTCTCACAGGCTGCGGCTTAGTACAATGGAGTCTTCAAAAACTTAATTTCCAACAATTAGTTAATTCTGATGAGTTTCCACTTGACTTTACTAACTATTGTCAAATTTACATAATATACCATTTAAGGCACTAAGTGAGATTTACAAGTTTGTTAAAAATTTGCTCCTTTTTTAAAATTACATTAAAAAAATTAATCCGTTGGGGTCTAATCTTGTCCCTTTTGTGTGTGTGTGTGTTTGCCTTATTTCTCTATTCCCCAAGGCACTATGTTTTTATTTTGCCCCTGTCTGCCCAGTGTAGCCGACTTCTGCATGTATTTTATGTAATGGGATGCTTCCTTCTGCATTTCCTATGGGTTTGCTTCCATCCGGGTAATTGCCAGTGCTGTGATTGGGGAGCTATCCCAGCACCTTCGGCTTGTACCGTAAATCCAGCACCTTCGGCTTGTACCGTAAATCCAGCACCTTCTGCTTGTACCGTAAATCCAGCACCTTCGGCTTGTACCGTAAATCTTGTACTTGAAAATTTTGACACTTCCAGATACACAAGAGAGTTGAAACTTTCAGAACTCGTACAAACCCGATGACAGTACACTTTAACCCTTTACAGTCCAACCTACGAGGCGTGTTCAAATGAAATTGGTTCAAACTGCAACAAATGAACATACGTACGATGCGCATTATGGCGTCACTTCTGGTGTAAGCAGCACATACCAGCCGTCAATTTTATTATCCTCCGACTCATAGTTTCCTCAGCAGACTGTTGAAAACATGGCAGGTGTGATTCGGAATCCGTCCAGAGTTGATCAGCGAGCGGTGATTCAGTTTCTAACAGCTGAAGGATGTCGACCAGTTGACATTCATTCGCAGAATACAGGCTGTATATGGTGACAAAAGTTTGTCGAAGACAACAGTGAAGAACTGGACAACGAAGTTCAAAGACGGACGACAGTTAACGAAAGATCTTCCAAGACCAGGTAAGGCACATATTGTTGCTATATTGTCTGCTGTCACTGTTCTGCGACATGCTTTTCTGTTTTTATTAATATAAATAAAATGAAAACTCTATTACCCCAGGAAACGTCAGAATGGACGCTCGACTACCCTCCATTGTTTGCCTGGTTTGAATATATCCTATCGATATTTGCGAGCCATATTGATCCAGCCATGCTACAGGTCACAAACCTAAACTATGCCAGTGATGCCACGATCGTCTTCCAGAGGATGTCTGTTATAGTCACAGATTTTGTCTACTACTTTGCTGTGAAAGAGTAAGTTGCTTTTTCAGTTGTTTTGATTTAGTTTTTTTTTCTTTTACAATTTTAAGTTTTTTTCTGTTGTTTATTTCATTTGCATTTTTTATTTTTTTTATTTGTATTTTCAGTTGTTTTTATTTTCACTAGCATTTGTAGTTTTTTGTTTTCAGTTGCTTTTTCAGTTTCCTTTAATTTTTTTTTTCTTCAGTTGCTTCAGTTGACTTTTCATTTGTTTTTTTTGTCAGTTGCTTTTTCAGTTTCTTTTCTGTTGCTTTTTTCATTTGCATTTTCAGTTGGTTTTTTTTCATTTGCATTTTTAGTAGTTTTTGTTGTTGTTGCTTTTTTCAGTTGCATTTCAAGTTGTTTTTTCAGTTGCTTTTCCAGTTAGTTTTTCAGTTTTCTTTTCATTTGTTTTTTTAGTTGCCTTTTCGTAAATTTTTTTTAGTTGCATTTTCAGTTGCTTTTTCAGTTGCCTTTTCATTTATTTTTTTCACTTGCTTTTTCAGTTAGTTTTTTCAGTTTCTCTGTCAGTGGCTGTGTCAGTTAGTATTTCAGTTGCCTTTTCATTTATTTTTTCAGCTACCTTTTAATTTTTATTTTTTTAGTTGCTTTATTACAACAGAATATGTTTATAATCAAAGATTCAGTGGCCTAGGAGTTGTGAGATTTACAATCCTAGGTTTGAATCCTGCCTTGCTTAGTTTAACAGACCAGACATGTTGGGGTTTTTTCATACTATGACTGCTTCTTCTAGTCAACCCAGCTGTAAATGGGTATCTGACTAAGTTGGGGGGGGGGGGGCATTTCGCAGCCGCCGCAGGAGCTGCAGAATTCATTCTATATCATTGACACTTTCAGCAATGAAAGGGACTGAGCACATATAGGGCGCCCAGGTGCAATGAGGTCAGGTCTTTGAGTCATTATTTCATTACGCAAAATAAAAATTAGGATGTTGATTGATATTAAGGGCACTTCTATTACAACACATCAAAAACAAAGACAATAGATATAGGTAGAAAGCACACCACACTTGATATACACGTGAATGAAACAAAAATAAAACAGGTACAAGAATTTTGGTATTTTGTGAACTGTTTTTGTGATATAGATGAGAGTGCAGAGGGCAAACGATGTCACCTACCAGCTGTCTCCACTATTAAGACACCCCAAGATTTCCCTCCAAGCAAAAAAGTAGATGATAAATAGTATCTTCATCCCAACCCTGTGCTACTAGGGCCAGACATGGGCATTGAATAAGGCCCAGGAACGAAAGTTAGCCACCTGCGAAATGCGGAAACAACACCAGAAGAGACAGAATCACAAATATGAAAATTCAGGAGAAGGTTGGAACAATTCCCTGCCTACAGTACATCCAGCAGCAGAGAATTAATTGGTTCGGCCACATTGCATCTAGACCACATTGTTCATGCAACCTTCTACAGGAGAACATCAGGAAGAAGGGCGAGAGGTAGACCAAGGAAAAGGTGGATAGACAGCGTAAACGAGACCTGTCGTAAAATGGAGAAAAATGTTACTCGTTCCATGAGAGAAGCGAAAGATATAAACATATCACGACACCGATTTGATGAAACGGTTTCCTTTTTCCAATTTGTTGCAGGTAATTCTGTTATTCAATTAGGCGTAACAATTATTTGATGCCAGATAGCCAAATGTTGTTTAACGCTTTCAGGATGAGAGGCCACATAATAACAATAATAATGTTTGCTTAGGCGTCTGTGGTGTGTTGCGTCGGTCAGCCACATCCATGACCCACTGCTGTGGCATGGTTCCAAGGATCGTCCAAAGCGGAGGATGAGTTTGATACTTGCTGGAGCTATACTGTTTGGGGGTGACCTCTTCTGCGCCTCCAGCTGGTCGGGGGAAGACTTTTGGCGCTGAGGAACAACTTGTGTAGTATCTTGTGGGCAGGGGTTTCCTGGTCAGCCGTACAACATGACCGAACAAAGCAAAAAGAAACTCGGCGCGGTCAAGTGTTTCTGAGATTGGGTGGAAGCCTGTCTTAGCAGAGACATCCATGTTGCGGATGTAGTCATGCGATCGGATGCCCAGGATACGTCGCTGGTTGCGTAAGTCAAAGGCTTCCAGTCTCTACATGTCATGTTTCAGCAATGTCCAGGTTTCGGAGCCGTAAAACAGGACTGGAACCACGCAGGGCTAGTAAATGCGGATTTTTGTCCCAAGGGAAATCTTACCGTTACTCCACACATGTCGGAGGTCGTGCATAGAGGACGCAGCTAGTTCGATCAGTCTAGACATATCGGAATCAATGCGCCCATTGGGTGATATCATGCTTCTGAGATGATGAATTGGTGCCAACCGCAGTGTGACCTTGAGTTTCAATATCCTCGGGTACTGTGTCGGAAATGAGGTTCTGAACTTTGGCTTGGCCCAGGATATAGACAGGCCTAGGGAGGGCGTTTCACTGTTTAACATTTCCAGAGAACGCAGCAGCGCAGATCTGTCTGTGCCAAACAGGACAATTTCGTCCAAGTAAACGAGATCAGTGAAGATTGACTGATCAATAGCTATACCCTACTGATGCACGCTGAGGCAATCAAGAAGCCAGTCGCCCGGCAGAATAGGTTGGGGGCAAGAACACATCCTTGTTTGACACCTGAAGCCTTTCGGAATCTGTCAGAGAGAGTGCCACCCAATCAAATTCTGGCACCAGTGTCCTTGTGTAGCTCCTTGATCAGGTTCAACAGGGGGACGGGGGACTATTCCCTAGAGGCTTTCTATGAAGCCGGTCGATCGACCGAGTCAAAGGCGGACTTCCAAGTCCACATATGCAGTGTACAAAGGACGATTGAAGGTCCAGCGCGTTAATTGTCGTCCATGCCATTCTATCAGGCTGTCCAACATCTTCTTTCTCTGCCTTCTCTCTTTCCTCATATCTTTCCCATTGTCATGACAGGCTTCAAACCACATCTTCTCATTTTTAATTCTTTCGTTGCACTATATTTTTTCAGATTCCATTCATTGTCAGAAGACAGTCACATGACACGGGGTTTAAGCAAGTCGATGGTTCCGATTCTGCTAATATTCAACATTGGCTTGTTCATCGTGGATCGTATCCTTTAAATGTATGACCTTAAGTGGGTGTGGTGAAGGTTGGGGGGCAGACACACGTACACTATGAGGTCCTGTTGTACAAAAAGGTCATTGAGCAGGAAGTGCTGGGCAGTCCAGTGTTATGTTTTTCTTTCTTGTGTTCGTCCTAAAATAGAAAGAATGAGATGGCATGATAAGATCACTAGTGTGAACATTTTGGAAAGAATGTGGTCGCATGTTCGAATCACGATGGAGACCCGGATTTTTTTCACATGCATCTTCTTCTTCTTCTTCTTAGTCGACCTGTACTTCTACAGGGGCGATAACCCAGACGATCTTGAAACATGCCCATACCATGTGAGCTTGCATTTTTTTACCATAGTCAATAGGTCTGGTACTCATCATGTAGCATGTCCTTTATAGAACGTCGCTCCCATCACAGTCTGTCTGAAAAAAACTTGTTCATTTGCCAAAACACCAGCCTCCGCCACAGTCATACTCAGGCACTCCTGGATATCTTGGTGCCATCGTCTTCTTGGTCTACCCCTTCCTCTTTTACCTGGCACTATACCTTCCATCACCGTTCTCTCAAGACCGTTGTGTCTCTTGATGTGACCAAAGAATTTCAATTTTGTAGCCAAAATGGAATTGATAAACCAGTTCTCCTCTATGCTCAGCTCTTGCCGAATGTCTACATTTATCTTTTATCTCCATCCAGGGTATTCTGAGGATCTTTCTGTAACATTTTGACTCGAAGGATTCGATTCTTTGTCTGGAAGTTTTGGTAATTGTTCAGGATTCACAGCCATAAGCTGCCACAGGAAAAACGCAGGCTCTCAAGACTTTTACTTTTATCATTTTGTTGGTGCTCTGCCATAATTTCTTCAGGCTGTTCAGTCTCTGCATTGCCATAGCTAGTCTTCTTCTGATTTCTTTCGAGCAGTCACCAATTTTGTCAATTTTGGAGCCCAGATATTCAAAATGTGCTACCTGATCTATTTCCTCACCACCCACTGTAAATTTATGCTGACATTGGTACTGTAATACTGAAATTCAAAAACCCAAACCTCAGCAAGGACACACACCCCCCCCCCCCCCCCCCCCCCCCCCCCCCCCCCCACACAAGTTCCCAAGATGTTCAGTATCTGCTTCTTTTGTGAGTCTGATCTCGCTACCCAGAGATCAGGGGCATTTTTACCAGAACATCCAGAGTGGTCTGCCGGGGTCTTTGTGTATGGCAAAGACAAGAATAGCACGACTGCCACACAGAATGCATGTCATAGGAGACAACTGCTTGATATGGCATAACACCAGCCATGGTTAGGTGGTTTGTTTAGAGCGGCATAGGTGCCGCCTAACAGGCTGCGAGTCTACTTTGCTCTAGAGTCTATTAAGATGGACTCGTACATCGGTTAACCACATCGATTCTGCAAGATACTGTGCCTGGGAAGCGTAAGAGATAGGAAGACAACATCAGAGAGTGGATGGGAATGTCCATAGCTAGAACAAATATCCTGACAAAACCAAGTGGAGTGGCTGGAACTGGTCCAACAATCTGCGGTATTGGTGCCCCAATGACCTTTCAGGTTACGGGACTGTAGATGATGATGGTTATGACGATGATGATGGTGATGATGAGGATGATGAGGATGATGATGGTGATGATGGTGATGGTGATGATGATGATGGTGATGATGATGAGGTTGGTGATGATGATGATAATGGTGATGAGGATGATGATGGTGATGAGGATGGTGATGATGATGGTGATGATGATGATAATGGTGATGAGGATGATGAGGATGATGATGGTGAGGATGATGATGGTGATGGTGATGAGGATGGTGAGGGTGATGAGGATGGTGATGATGAGGGTGATGATGATGGTGATGATGAGGGTGATGATGATGGTGATGATGATGATAATGGTGATGATGAGGATGATGATGGTGATGGTGATGAGGATGATGATGGTGATGAGGATGGTGATGGTGATGATGATGGTGATGATAATGGTGATGGTGAGGATGATGATGGTGATGAGGATGATGATGGTGATGGTGATGATGAGGATGATGATGAGGATGGTGATGGTGATGGTGAGGATGATGATGAGGATGATGGTGATGAGGATGATGATGGTGATGATGATAATGGTGATGATGAGGATGGTGATGATGAGGATGATGATGGTGATGATGATAATGGTGATGATAATGATGGTGATGAGGGTGATGATGATGAGGATGGTGATGATGATGATGGTGATGGTGATGATGATGGTGATGAGGATGATGATGATGATGGTGATGGTGATGATGATGAGGATGATGATGGTGATGATGATGATGGTGATGATGATGAGGATGAGGATGGTGATGAGGATGATGATGAGTACCATTCAATTCCTTAACGTATGCAGATATTCATTTTCAGTACAACGGAATTTTGTTTGGCATTATGCTTCTGTCTATCACCAGGATTTTACAGGTAATATCCTCCTCCTCCTCTTCTTCCTTCTTCCTCCACCTTTGCGAGATTTTTTCCAAGATTTTGGTTAACCAGATTGACTAAGGAGAAGGTATCGAAGATGGAAGACTAACTAAAAATGCAGAGGAGGAAGACTAACATTTGTTCAGACATGTTAGTAAGGATCAGGCAAAGCATACTGACCCTCACCTCGGCTTCCTCATAGCCCTCCCTGGAAACGGGCTGTTTTCATGGCTGCCTGGCTAACAAGGTGAGGCATCGACGTGATCCCGTAGTAGTGAGCGAAACGCAGATGAAGCCAAGCATAGCACAGCTGCCTGGAGTGCCCCGGTTCACCATTATCAGCACGCTCGGGATGTGAGGAAAGCTACTGCAGCCTGTCACTCAACATCCTTTTCATGGCGCACAAAAGAATAAACTTACTCATTGTGAGCATTCAACAACGACAACTAAAAATGCCATGCTGAAGTTTGATGTGTTGGACCGAAAGGTGCAAATATCACAGTCAAGCTGTAAACTTACAACGCATTCTGTTCTCCGGACAACATTCATCTACTTGTATAACCCTTTTGAACTCGTGTATTAACAATGGGAACGTATTCCAATAACTTCTGTGCAGAAGCAGAGGCACTGAAGGCCGCAGCTGAGCTTGTAATCCAAGATAAGATATCCACCAAGAAAACAGTATTCCTGACTGATGCTGCGTTAGTAATAGCAGCGCTAAAACAACACAAAGATGAAGATCTTAAGCTATGTATGTTCGCCCTAACACAGCTCTCAGCAGAACACCAAAGGTTGGGCATACAGTGGATCACATCCCACTGCAATATTGAAGGCAATAAAGCTGCAGACAAACTAGCAAAGAGTGGAGGAGCATCCCCACAAACAGACCTGAGTATCACATATAATGAGGCCAAGACCATAATTAAAGCCAACTTCTGGAGAAAATGGGCCGATCAACACCCCGACTTCTGTAAGGAAGACAGCTACTATAACTTAACTAGAGAAGAGCAAGTCATCATTTGCAGACTGAGAACTGGGCATAACAGACTCAAGGGCCATCTTTACAACAAAATGAGGATTGGGACAGATGCCCATGTGGGGAGCATACCATGACCGTGGAACACATCCTGCAAAGCTGCACGCTCACGCAGGAAAAGAGAGAACAATACTGGCGTCGTGAGACAGATATGAGACGAAAGCTGTATGGAGATAGAACAGCCTTACAAACAGTGGTGTCCTTTGTAAGAGAAACTGGGACCTTGAACTGAGGATGTAAGAGAAGCCAGGACCTTGAACTGAGGATGTAAGAGAAGCCAGGACCTTGAACTGAGGATGTAAGAAGCCAGGACCTTGAACTGAGGATGTAAGAGAAGCCAGGACCTTGAACTGAGGATGTAAGAGAAGCCAGGACCTTGAACTGAGGATGTAAGAGAAGCCAGGACCTTGAATTGAGGATGTAAGAGAAGCCAGGACCTTGAACTGAGGATGTAAGAGAAGCCAGGACCTTGAACTGAGGATGTAAGAGAAGCCAGGACCTTGAACTGAGGATGTAAGAGAAGCCAGGACCTTGAACTGAGGATGTAAGAGAAGCCAGGACCTTGAACTGAGGATGTAAGAGAAGCCAGGACCTTGAACTGAGGATGTAAGAGAAGCCAGGACCTTGAACTGAGGATGTAAGAGAAGCCAGGACCTTGAACTGAGGATGTAAGAGAAACCAGGACCTTGAACTGAGGATGTAAGAGAAACCAGGACCTTGAACTGAGGATGTAAGAGAAGCCAGGACCTTGAACTGAGGATGTAAGAGAAGCCAGGACCTTGAACTGAGGATGTAAGAGAAGCCAGGACCTTGAACTGAGGATGTAAGAGAAGCCAGGACCTTGAACTGAGGATGTAAGAGAAGCCAGGACCTTGAACTGAGGATGTAAGAGAAGCCAGGACCTTGAACTGAGGATGTAAGAGAAGCCAGGACCTTGAACTGAGGATGTAAGAGAAGCCAGGACCTTGAACTGAGGATGTAAGAGAAGCCAGGACCTTGAACTGAGGATGTAAGAGAAGCCAGGACCTTGAACTGAGGATGTAAGAGAAGCCAGGACCTTGAACTGAGGATGTAAGAGAAGCCAGGACCTTGAACTGAGGATAGACGAAGAAGAACAAAGAAGAAGTATAGCCCTTTACGGGACTTGGTAGCGGTAGTTTGAGAACGAGCAGCGAAGAATATCCATTAAGTGGGTCACCACTGTAAAAAGCGTGGACCGTGTAACCTAGTTGACTGTGAGCTGGCTTGTTAAGACTAGGATTACACAGCGCCAGGGTCTGAAATCACAGACAGCCAGAAAAAAATTAGGACGTGGTCCGTTCCTTGTACAACCAGTCCTCCAGTCAACCCAGCTGTAAATGGGTACCTGACATATTGAGAGCCAAGATATTGCCCACCCCACCTCACATAGGCTACGGCTTAGTCCATGAAGAGTTATCTTCGTCCACGATGTATCTTCATTCTACCAGTAAGACTGGGACGATGAGGCAAAACACACTGATCAGACAATGTTAGCCACGGTCAGGAGAAATATACTGGCCAAGACCCTCACCTGACCTCCTCGTTGGTCATCCTGGAAACAGGCTGTTGTCGAGGACCATAGTCCGGCTAACAAGGTGAGGTTCGATGTGACCCCTGTAGTTGTGAGCGACACGCAGATGAAGTCAAGCATAGCATGAGGCTGCCTGGAGGACCTGATCCACCTTCATCAGCACGCTTGGGAAGGTTAGGAAAGCTACGACAACCCGCCACTTAACGCCCTTTTTAGGGCGCAATAAAAGAGTAACCTACTCATTTTAGGCATTCGCAAACAACTACAACAACCAGATAGACTGAAGTGATGAACCAAGCAGCCTAAAAAAATAGGCACAGTGAGCCATCTATCACTATCAACGGTCAGAAGTTGAAGTCGGTAGAACGCTCTGTATACCTTGGCAGCACACTCTCCAGAGCGGTCCATATTGATGAAGAAGCAAACTCGAGAATTGCAAAAGTATGTGTAGCATTTGGAAACCTAAGATCCTCAGTTCGGAACCGGAGGGGAATTAAGCTTATAACCAAATTTTAGCCCGAGGGGTCAGCCGGGGTTTTTGTGAATGACAAGGATAAGAATAGCACCACTGCCACACAGAAAGCATGTCGTAAGAGGCGACTAACTGTATGACATGGCATAACACTGGCCATGCTTAGGTGGTTTGTTTAGAGCAGTATAGATGGCGCCTAACAGGTTGTGGGTCTACTTTTCCCAAGTGTGAGTCTATTAAGATGAACTCGCACATCGGTTAACCACCCTCTGTAAGCTCTAGTCCCAAGTCCTCGAGTATTAAGCTGCTCGAGCCTAGCCCGCTAAGCAGGAAATCCTTCTCCAGGCTACATCCAGCTCATACCAGAGCTGGGACCTGCACAGGGGCATTTGCTCCTGTAGAAGTACATGTCGACTAAGAACTAAGAACCAAATTGAAGGTTTATGCCTGTGAAACCTGGACTGTGTACAGTCGTCCTACCAACTCTTCTGTACGCCTGTGAAACCTGGACTGTGTACAGTCGTTCTACTAACTCTTCCGTACGCCTGTGAAACCTGGACTGTGTACAATCGTTCTACTAACTCTTCCGTACGCCTGTGAAACCTGGACTGTGTACAGTCGTCCTACCAACTCTTCTGTACGCCTGTGAAACCTGGACTGTGTACATTCATCCTACCAACTCTTCTGTACGCCTGTGAAACCTGGACTGTGTACAGTTGTCCTACCAACTCTTCCGTACGCCTGTGAAACCTGGACTGTGTACAGTCGTCCTACTAACTCTTCCGTACGCCTGTGAAACCTGGACTGCGTACAGTCGTCCTACCAACTCTTCTGTACGCCTGTGACACCTGGACTGTGTACAGTCGACATGCGAAGAGGCTTGACCACTTTCATCTGGGCTGCGTAAGGAAACTGCTGAACATAAAATGGCAAGATAGGATTACAGATATAAATATTCTTTTGCCGTCTGGCTTGACAACCATCCACACAACTCTGCAAATCGCGGCTTAGATGGGCTAGCCATGTTATCCGCTTGTCAGATAAGCAGCATCCAAAGAATATATTCTATGGCGTGCTTGAGTCAGGCAAGCGAGCCCGCGGTGGCCAAATGAAACGTCACAAAGACACTCTGAAAGCCTCACTGAAGATCTGCGACATTGACCCAGATAATTGGGAGAACATTGCTGCTGATCGTTCTACCTGGCGTAGTAAAATCACTTCTGGCACGACACATACGGAGCAGACAAGAATCAAGGAAGCTGCACAGAGATGAGCAACACGAAAGGCAAGAGACGAGTTGCCTCCATCTGACTTTCAGACAGTGCTTCTCTGCCCTCAGTGTGACAGCCGCTTTAATGCTCGGATTGGTTTGATTATCCACCAACGAACCCACTCCAGGATTGACAGATGACAATGTTGTCCTGTTCAGAAACGATGGACAAACAACATGAACTCATCCCCGACGGCGTTGCCATAGTACCCACCTTTACTATACTGTATAATGGACCATGCCTTATGCCTACCAGACCTAAGGCCCTGAACCCAACTGTCCCCCATTCCTGGGTTCCAGAGCATTAAAGAGAAAAAACCAACATGATATAGAAAAATGTTAGTTACATGCAAACAAGTGGTTAGAATAAGATGTAACTTGGAGACATTGTAGAAAATAGGTTTATCTTTCATCTAGCGTTAATATTCCACCTTTGTTTGCTAATCCACCCAGCAAAAGGCAAAGAATCTGTCTCGAGTCATAACACATTTTGAAATCCGGGAGTAAACACAACAAAGAGCCCTCATTTGTCCAATAATCCGGATAGCTGGGCTTTGTACATGAGTATTCCATATAGATCCTCAGTCCAAGAAAAGCCTTCATCTCATCACTCGAGCTCTCACTGTCTGTTTCACTTGAGCAGAGTCTGAATCAACCAAATTATTGATCACCTGTTGGACTGTCATAAGCCTAGACTTATTTTGCTTTCCTGTTGAAGTGCTTAGTTCAGCAGCCGTTCGTTTCATTGTCAATTTTCCGAATTTGTTCACGTTAAACCCCACAAAATCAATTCAAACATGGGGGCAGCCATTTGCAATGACTAATCACGAGGATTGACCACGATTGGTTGGTTATTTTTAGATTCTGACACATTTTATGACGTACTATCCAAAGTACCAAAAATTAGGTACAGCGGTTTAGCGGCAGTTAAGGACATTACCCAAAAATGGGTACAGCGGGGTTAAGGGTTAAGATAACGAACAAGTGGGTCAAAAGTCAAGAAATATTACGCCTTTGGTTTTTCAGGACCGATGTACCGAAGGTGCTTTTTGGTTTGCAGTCCTCCTGAATATGAAGCATATCTTTATCTACATTGCTCCTGCTTGGTTTGTCTACCTGCTTCGGACTAATTGTTTCTCGGGTAAGTGGGGGAAGATATTTTCTTGTCATCTAGCGTATAAGTTTTAAGAAAAGAGAGGAATTTCTTGCTTGTTCCTCTTCTGCGCTCATCCTGGAAAGGTTATTTCGTTATATTATGTTGTAGATTACAATGAGGCCGCAATAGATCTGTGGCTTCTGGTTCGGCACGTCCAGTTTTTCAGCATATAATTTTTTAGACCGGGTTCTCCTGATCCATGTTCCAAGGTAGCTCAGGGGTTAGTCCACTGACCTCCACCAGCCGTGATCAATGTTGTACCTGGCCAAACAGCTAGTGGTAGTTTCAGTCGAATTTGAACTGTTAGAGACACTACTATACTAGGCCAGTTCCAATCCTTGCTGCCTTTTCATTCCCTAACAGTAAATCAGGTGCCAATTTACAGCTAGGCTAACTAATCCCTGTATCTATGATGTGAACAGTGGGATCAAGATGCTGAGCAGTGCATGAGCTGTAGCGGTTAGCAACCCAAAGCTGGCTGCTAGCGTCAGGACCAGCGAACCAGAGCTGCCAAGACCAACCTCCCCCTCCACGCGGTGATCCTGGATAACAGGCTGCAACAGAGCAGACTGGCTAAGGAGAAGGTATCGAAGAGTGAAGGCTAACCTGGTAATCAAAATAGTCTTGCTGAAGTCGGATGTGTTGGACCGAAACATGTAAACATCGCAGTCAAGTGGTAAACTATGACCCAACGCCTTCTATTGTCTGGACTACATTCTGCTACTTGCAAGACTCTTTTCAGGGCTTGGTAGCGGGAGAGGTCAAGTCATCATTTCCCTCAGCCGATCGATCGGGGTTTGGTCATCAGTTGGTGTTGGATTTTTCCTATCGCAAAACGGTTCCTGGGGTCGACCCAGCCTAAAAAAATGTTGTATCAGAATGTTCAGGAACAGTAAAGGTTGGCTGATTGACCACATCACCCCTAGTGTGCCGTTGATCAAGGAAAATAGAAAGTAGAAATGGATAGGACACACTCTTAGAAAGAAGTTGGACAATATAACTAGACATGTGCTGGATTGGAGCCCACTGGGAAAGAGGCAAGTGGGAAGACCAAGAAACAGCTGGTGAAGAAGAATGGAATAGGAAACCAGTTCAATCAGCGCCTTATGGACGGAGCTCGAAAGGATGGCACAGAATAGAAACAGATGGAGAGCATCTGTTGGGGGTCCTATGCTCCAAGGGGAACTATACGGGTAAAGGATAATGATAATGAAGGCACTTCCACGCAGTGAGAGATTGTCTTCTTCTTCGTACGCTGTCAGACATCGACTGGAATGTGTACAAAGAAAGCAGCGGTCATTCTGAGGCTGTCGACACTGCCATAGAGCTTGTCTAGTGTTGGCACTGGTGATGGCCACATGTGCTTTCTCTGGTCCTCGTATGTCGAGCAATTTTGCAGCAGATGTTCAGGGGTCATTTTCCCTGTACCACAGGTGCATTCGTCAGTAGCACATATCTTCAGTTTATTGAATAGATGATACCTCAGTCTGTTGTGGCCTGTGCAGAGTCTGAAGACTGCCACCTGCTCTCTTCTGTTCAACTGGTTCTTGTGTAGCCAGTATGCTCTGTTTCCCATTTGGCCATGTATCTGGCTCTAATAAACCTTTTTTACTTTTCGTAGGCCACACTAGAATCTGGTTGTGGTAACCTTCCACCTTCTTTGGCCTGTATGTCTGCCTCCTCGTTGCCTCCTAGAATGCTACAGTGGGATGGGACCCACTGTACTACGACTCTTAATTGAGGGATTTGGTAACCACATGTCGAGTACCCAGCATTGCACATTTAGTCTGGAGTAACAACATGGACCCCAGAGATTACCCTGGTCAGATGCATGAAGGAGAATGCAGTTGTTTTTGTGGTTTTTTTTGCGTTTGCTTTATTTCTCTATTCCCCAACGTAGCGTACATTACATTATGTTTTTATTTTGCGCCTGTCGGCCCAGTGCATCCGACTTCGACATGCATTTTATGTAAGGGTCTACTTCCTCCTGCATTTTCTGAGTTCTTGCTTCCATGGGGTAACGGTCGGTGCTGTGAAGGGGAGCGAACCCAGCACCTTCGGAATGTGAGCTGTGTCACTAGCCTGCAAAGAATACGCAGCATGTCATTCCTTTCCATTCTAGCAATCACTTAACTTAACGTCTTTATACTGGTTTATAAAACTCTGCAGAGTCTGCATAGAACCAGTTTTGTTACATTTCCCTG
Organism: Ariolimax columbianus; assembly: GCA_036924085.1. Taxonomy (NCBI): domain Eukaryota; kingdom Metazoa; phylum Mollusca; class Gastropoda; order Stylommatophora; family Arionidae; genus Ariolimax; species Ariolimax columbianus. The sequence goes on from JAVGWX010000024.1 coordinate 11,113,695, forward strand.
CTCTAAAAGCTATGCACATCCAATCAATTTTTAAATGCCTTAACTGTCCCTGCCTCCACTATCTCCTATGGCAATGCATTCCAAGCATTCACCACTCTCTGACTAAAAAAATATTTCCTAATATCTAATCTGGACCTTTCATTAGTTAATTTGTAGCTGTGCCCTCTTGTTCTTGGGGGTGGTTTAATTTTGAAAAAAACTTGTAATAGTCTAATTTAACCGTTCCTTTGATTATCTTATCAACCCGTATTAAGTCACCTCGTTCTTCTCTTTCCTAGACACTGTAGGCCAGTCTTTCCTCATAACTATAATTCTGGAATTCCACTGTAATCCGTGTTGCTCTTCCTGTGAACTTACAACCAGAAGTGACTTCTGTAAGCAAGCAGAGACAGAATGAGATGTCATAGAAGTGGGTACTGTTCAACGGCTCCAACTCAACAAGTTCGCAAAAGGCATCCACAAGAAATGTCTAGATCAGTGATGCTTAGAAAATAAAACATTTGCTGTAAAAGAGCAAACATCTTGGCAGCTTCAACTTTATTCTTTTAGATATGATGAGGATATAATCCCTTCAGCTGTGAGTTGGCAGCTCTTGACAGCCTACCTCTCGGACAAAAGCATACATCCTCCCTTAATTGTTGGGGCAACGTACAATCTCGTGTAAAGTCTGTTGTCTTAAAGGCATCATGATTGCTAGGGGGGGTTATGGGCACATCTTTCGAGTATTCCTGAAGGGAGACAGTCTCATGTGTCGGTGTCCCAGGATCATCACGTCCTGCCAGGGACATATCATATTCATCTGGGTCGGTTATCTCATCAGTTTTGCCAGCCCATCTGTAGTGATGGTATGTGTGGCATCCCCGCCACCTGGAAGATCGTCACGTCCTGCCAGCCCATCTGTAGTGATCATATGTGTGGCATTCCCTGCCACCTGGAAGATTGTCACAAAGGGGCAGACGTGCAATCTCCGCTGGTCTGCATCTCTCCATCATCCATGAGGATAAATGATAGATCACAAAAAGTAAAGAACGAGACAAGAATGCATTTCACCCATGAGGTGGGGATGGATTGGTGCAGCCCAGAGCTTATACCACTCGCTAGTGAGTCCTGCAGCTACACCTATAGGGCTCCACCTGCTCCTCAGCCCTTTTGTCTGGCCCCTTTCCAAGGACCTGTTCGGCTTGTGTAGCCCTGCCAAGAGGAAAACCCATGCCGATATAGTTCCTTGGATCATTGGGGCATGCAAGCTCTCCAACCTTGGGAAGGTAGGCTTACGTAATCAGAGTTCTTTTGGATTTCTTCTTCTTCTTCTTCGTACGCTGTCAGACGTAAACTTGAATTTGTTAGAAGAAAGCAGCAGCAATACTGAGGCTGTCGACACTGCCATAGAACTTGTCTAGTGTGGGCACTTGTGATGGCCACATGTGCTTTCTCTGGTCCTCGCATGTCGAGCAATTTTGCAGCAGATGTTCAGCGGTCATTTTCGTTGTACCGCGGGTGCATTCATCAGTAGCACCTATCTTCAGTTTATTGAATAGATGGTACCTCAGTCTGTTGTGGCCTATGCGGAGTCTGAAGACCACGACTTGCTCTCTTCTGTTCAACTGGCAATAAGCATCATTTGTTTGTGTATCTTTTGGATATAAATGCTATAGAAGAATTTTTGCACATCTTTTATACAGAATATAAAAAAAATGATTATGGAATCCTGGCATTCTTTACTTACTTAGTCGCTCCTCTTCTACCGTGAGGTGTAGAGGTATCCTGGTATTCAACCAGGCATATTAATGTCAGTTACCAGGTAGCAACAGGCTATCGACTTTCAGTAGTAGGTATATCAAACTTCCTCCGGTTCATTGGGCAGCTTTGAAAAACTCTCCATCGCAGCAACTTTTATTTAAAAAACTGGACACTTCATGTGTAGATACGAGGGTTGTTCAAATGAAACTGGACCAAACTGCAACAAGTGAACATACGTTCGATGCGCATGATGACGTCACTTCTGATGTAAACAGCACATACCAGCCATCAAGTTTGAAAAATTTCATTATCCTCTGACTCATAGTTTCCTCGGAAGACCGGTTAAACATAGCTGGTTTGATACAAAATCCATACAGAGTTGATCAGCGAATAGTGACTCAATTTGTAACAACTGATGTATGTCAACCAGTTGACAATTGCAGAATGCAGGCAGTGTATGGTGACAAAAGTGTGTTGAAGACAGCAGTGAAGAACTGGATAACGATTTTTAAAGAAGGACGTGAGTTAACAAAAGATCTTCCGAGACCAGGTCAGGCGCATATTGTTGTGTTAACTCACGTCCGAGACCAGGTCAGGCACATATTGTTGTGTTAACTCACGTCCGAGACCAGATCAGGCACATATTGTTGTGTTAACTCACGTCCGAGACCAGGTCAGGCACATATTGTTGTGTTAACTCACGTCCGAGACCAGGTCAGGCGCATATTGTTGTGTTAACTCACGTCCGAGACCAGGTCAGGCACATATTGTTGTGTTAACTCACGTCCGAGACCAGGTCAGGCGCATATTGTTGTGTTAACTCACGTCCGAGACCAGGTCAGGCACATATTGTTGTGTTAACTCACGTCCGAGACCAGGCCAGGCGCATATTGGTGCATTAACTCACGTCCGAGACCAGGTCAGGCGCATATTGTTGTGTTAACTCACGTCCGAGACCAGGTCAGGCGCATATTGGTGCATTAACTCACATCCTTCTTTAAACATCGTTCTCCAGTTCTTCACTGTTGTGTTTGACACACTTTTATCACCATACACTGCCTGCATTTTGCGATGAATGTCAACCGGTCGACATCCTTCAACTATTAGAAACCGAATCAACTCTGGACGGATTCCGCATCACACCCGGCATGTTTTCAATGATCTGCTGAGGAAACTATGAATTAAAGGATAGTGAAATTTTGCAAACTTCACGGTTGGTATGTGCTGTATACACCAGAAGTGATGTCATCATGTGCATCGTACGTATGTTCACTTGTTGCAGTTTGGTCCAGTTTCATTTGAACACGCCTCGTATAATAAAATAATTGCAAACAAGAAGAACGAGGAGATCCTAGAAACTGTGAACTGTGTCAATAACCATTTCATCACGCAACCTGGCATATTGAACTTATCATATAAAATATAAACAAACAGGTGGCCCTCAGATGTCACTACAGCTGACAGGCTAGGTGCTTTCCTTTCAAGAAACGAACAAATAAAACCGCAAAATGGTAAAGTTTAGAATTCTAGAATTTTCAAACTTTGTCCAAGGGAGGTTGTTGTTGCTTTTTTTTTGTGAATGCCAATATTGAGAAGGCTTACTCTTTTGTGTGCCCTGAAAAGTGGCGGGTCGTAGCTTTCCTCACATCCCGAGCGTGCTGATGAAGGTGGACCGGGTCCTCCAGGCGGTTGTGCAATGCTTGACTGCATTTACTTGTCGCTCACTACTACGGAGATTACATTAATCCCTTACCTCATTAGCCAGGCTGCCATGAAAACAGCCCGTTTCCTGGGAGGACTACAAGGAAGTCGAGGTGAGGGTCTTGGCCAGTATATTTTATCTGACCCTGACAAACATGTTTGATCAGTATGTTTTACCTGACCCTGACTAACATGTCTGATCAGTGTATTTTGCATGACCCTGATATGTCTGATCAGTATGTTTTGCCTGTTTGCCTGACACTGTCTAATATGTTTGATCAGTATATTTTGCCTGACCAGACGTTAGTCTTCCTCCAAGGGAGGTAGGAACAGCCTCTAGTCATATCAGAAGTTGATGAAAAACTTGAAGACGATATTTACACGCCAGACACATAAAAGAGCTCTTGGCAATTTAAAATTGAATAGAGCAGACTGTCAGCTGCTGTTCTGTTCGGGCAAACGTTTAGAAAGATACTGAAATTCCTGTCCAGTACGCCACCTACCTTCCCTCAAGTCTAGTAAACCGCAGGAAGTAAAATGGCAGAACGAACGTACTGTGGATAGTAGCTTCAGCTGCCTGGCAGCTGGCATAACATGTCAATACCTCGATTCCAAGTATCCTAAGTACTCTCTAACTAACGTTCTAATTTGTATGTTTTTTTTGTTTCAGTCAAACGGAAAATATCAGTCGAGAGTTTTTCCGTACAAAGTTTTCTGAGTCTGGCTTCTGTTGTTTCATTAGTCTTCTGCATCTCCTTCGGACCTTTCATTTATATGGTAAGTTAAATAGGTCATCAGGGGGGGGTCAGGATGCTGAGCAGCGCATAAGCTGCAGCGGTTAGTGACCCAAAGCGGACTGCTAGCGTCAGGGCCAGCGAACCAGAGCTGCCAAGACCCTTTGACACCTCCACGTGGAGATAACTTAACTTGACTTTTTTATACTGGTCTAGATGACTCTGCAGAGTCTATATACAACAAGTTTCTTTTACATTCACTTGATCAAAAAATACCTATGCATTTCCAATCTATTCTTGAATGCATTAATTGACCCTTCCTCTATTATTTCATGTGCATTCCAAGCATTCACCTGCATAACAGACTGCAACAGAGCTGACTGGATAAGGAGAAGGGATCAAAGAGGAAGGCTAACCATGTTCTCAAAACTGCAAGCTGAAGTGAAGTCGGATATGTCGGACTGAAAGGTGCAAATATTACATTCAAGCTTGGGACAACGTGGGCATGGGGACGGCGTGGAATAATGGTTAAGTGACAAGACTCACAACCAGGAGGTGCTGGGTTCGATCCCCATCACAGCACTGGTCGTTACCCCGAGGAAGCAAACCTTTAGAAAATGCAGGAGGAAGCAGACCCTTACATAAAATGCATGCCGAAGTTGGATGCACTAGGCTGACAGGCGCAAAATAAAAACACAGTGCAATGTATACCGCTTTGGGAAATAGAAAAATAAGGCGAACGCAAAACAAACACCTCAAAAAAGACAAACAACCGTTACTTCAGCAGTTGATAGCCGTCAAGGCCAGGGCTCACGCCTTCAATGGTATGGTCTCAGCAATGGTATATGGGTTTAAGGCTTTTTAACCCTACCAGACCTAAGGCCCTGAACCTAACTGTCCCCCATTCCTGGGTTCCTGAGCATTAAAGAGAAAAAACAACATGATATAGAAAAATGTTAGTTACATGCAAACAAGTGGTTAGAATAAGATGTAACTTGGAGACATTGTAGAAAATAGCTTTACCTTTCATCTAGCGTCAATATTCCACCTTTGTGTGCCAATCCACCCAGCAAAAGGCAAAGAATCTGTCTCGAGTCATAAAACATTTCAAAATCCGGGAGTAAACACAGCAAAGAGCCCTCATTTGTCCAATAATCCTGAAAGCTGGGCTTTGTACATGAGTATTCCATATAGATCCTCAGTCCAAGAAAAGCCTTCATCTCATCACTCGAGCTCTCACTGTCTGTTTCACTTGAACAGAGTCTGAATCAACCAAATTATTGATCACCTGTTGGAGTGTCATAAGCCTAGACTTACTTTGCTTTCCTGTTGAAGTGCTTGGTTCATCAGCCGTTCGTTTCATTGTCAATTTTCCGAATTTGTTCATGTTAAACCCCACAAAATCAATTCAAACATGGGGGCAGCCATTTGCAATGACTAATCACGAGGATTGACCACCATTGGTTGGTTATTTTTAGATTCGTACGCATTTTATGACGTATTATCCAAAGTACCGAAAATTAGGTACAGCGGTTTAGCGGCAGTTAAGGAAATTACAGAAAAATGGGTACAGCGGTCTGGTAGGGTTAACCTGCGCAAATCGGCGTAGAGAAGCTCTGTGCTACCGAAAGAGCAATGAAGATAAGAGACTTAAAATGTCTCCTTGAGAGTCTACATCTGAAATGCCGACATCCGCTACCAAGCAGACTTCCAGGATGTCGTCGTCTCTCCATCAATGTGAAAGTACAGATGGGCCGGCCATGTGGTCTGCATGCCCGATAATAGATGGGCGAGGAGGGTGTCTGTCCGGTGTCCATTCAACTACAACCGTCCGTATATACGTGCACCAACGTGATGGAGAGTGATCTGCAAAATGCCCTTGGAACATTATGGTACCCACAGGCAAAGGGCAGACATGGATTCAAACAGCTTTTGGCTACCGGATAAATTAGACAACCTTGCCTGATTGAATATCAGGATTCAAAAATTTGAATAAGTAAAAATCTTATAAAATATAATCTTCAACTCCGAGTGAAAAAAAGAATAAATCATTTCAAAATTCACTTTAAAATTCAATGAGCTATTTTCCCAGTTGAAACCCAAACGGGCGGAAGTGAAGTCTATTTTTAATTCAAATACCAGTTTCAAGATGCTGAGCAGCGCATGAGCTGTAGCGGTCAGCGACCCATAGCTAACTGCTAGCGTAAGGGCCAGCGAACCAGAGCTGCAAAAGACCCTTCTACACCTCCATGCGGTGATCCAGCTGGGTAACAGGCTGCAACAGATCAGACTGGCTAAGGAGAAGGGATCGAAGAGGGAAGGCCAACCTGGTACTAAAAAAAATACCACCTGAAGTCAGATGTGTTGGACCGAAAAGTGCAAATATCGCAGTCAAGCTGTAAACTACGACACAACGCCTTCCTTTCTCTCGACTACATTCTGCTACTTGCAAAGTCCTTTATCAGGGTTTGGAAGCGGGAGATTGAGAATGAACAAAGCCAAACCAATTCAAATACGCATATGTTCAGCTGTTTCTATAGCATTAACCGGATGTTTTTACACAATAAACCGGTGTCTATGCGACCGTGCGTTGTCGTGACTTTGGCCATAATATTAAAATTTGTGTCAGTCGCTTATCTGTGACAGATGCACACTAAAGGTAAAAATATCAATGATAGAGCTATAGAAGGTGAAGGTCAGAGAATCAATTTTAATTTAATTAGCTACTATAAACGATTTTGTTTTGTCACCAGAACCAGTTTTACCAAGTTCTATCTCGGCTCTTCCCATTCAAGCGAGGCCTGGTACATGCTTACTGGGCCCCCAACTTTTGGGCGTTATACAGCGCTGTGGACAAGGCTTTGACTGCATTAGGTGAGCTGTGTTACCAGATATTAGTTTAGTTTAGTTTAGTTTAGTTTAGTTTAGATTAGATTAGTTTAGATTAGATTAGTTTAGTTTAGATTAGTTTAGTTTAGATTAGTTTAGTTTAGTTTAGATTAGTTTATCTTAGCCATTACCACGCAGGAGGCGTGTTTTTGCGGCAAAAAACATGTTCGCGGGGCCACTGATGTCAAGAAAATACGCCGAGCCATAAGAAAATTATTTTCTAGCATTGTCATGTATTAAGACTGGTTGAAACACCGGCCATTTTGAATCTAAATATACGCAATGCCGTCATTGTAGATGGTAAACAACCAAGATGGCCGGCTTAGTTTAAAAGAGAATTTTGAAACGATGTATTTTCTTTTTCTGGACGATTTGCTGATTATTCCATTATTGCGGGTGATGAAGGTAAGTTATTGCAACATATTTTGAGGAGATAGATCTGTTTAATTTGTTTATTTAGCTGTAATAAATACGTTTGTACGAGAAGATAACAGATATGACGATCATGTAATAAACACTGTTCTGTGACAGTTTTCAAATTCCGAAGATTCAGATTTCCCGTGAAATTAGCAAATCTAAGTGTTGTTGCCGATTTTCATATTTCACATTTATCTTCTTGTATCTCAGAAACTAACAAACACAAAACAAAAACAACACCAACAAATTCTTTATTAATTAATTTCTATACACACAAACAAATCATATTTATACAACAACAAACAGAAAAGATACAGGCTTTCAAAATGAGCAACCTAGAAAAACATTACATGCTGATAAAATAATCTACTCTACCCACTAAAATACCACAATCTCCCCTACCCATTAAAATACCACAATCTCCCCTACCCACTAAAAGACCATAATCTCCCCTATCCAGTAAAAGACTACATTCTCTCTTACCCATTAAAATACCACAATCTCCCCTACCCATTAAAATACCACAATCTCCCCTACCCACTAAAAGACTATAATCTCCCCTACCCAGTAAAAGACCACAATCTCCCCTACCCATTAAAAGACCACATTCTTCCCTACCCACTAAAAGACCACACAATTCCCTACCTAGTAAAATACCACAATCTCCCCTACCCAGTAAAAGACCACAATCTCCCCTACCCAGTAAAAGACCACAAAATCCCCTATCCACTAAAAGACCATATTCTCCTCTACCCAGTAAAAGACGACATTCTCCCCTACCAAGTAAAAGACTACATTCTCCCCTACCCATTAAAAGACCACATTCTCCCCTACCCAGTAAAAGACCACATTCTCCTCTACCCAGTAAAAAATTATAATCTCCCCTACCCACTAAAAGACCACAATCTCCCCTACCCAGTAAAAGACTATAATCTCCCCTACCCACTGAAAGTCCACATCTTCCCCTATCCACTAAAAGCCCACATTCTCCCCTACCCTGCATGAAACCTCAGCATCCACACAAGGAAAAAAGGCACATCCACCAAAAACACACACCCTACATTACACCTAAAAGGTCTTTGTCAGGCATTATGAAGAGCACTAAAGCCATACACTGGCGTCCCCGCGATGATATCCGTAAAAATAATTCAGTAACATGTTCTATTGTGGTAGGTTGCAGCATTGGGATAATTGGCCAAGGGGTAGTTCCCACCGCCTCGATGACAGGAGGCATGGTTCAGGAGTACAGCCATCAGGTGCTGCCGTCCGTGGCACCGGGAGTCACAATGGTGATGGTGCTACTGGCCATGCTGGTGAGTTTCTTTGTTGTTTTGAAAATAAAATTGTAGGCAGAATGTTTATTACCGCCTTGCACATCAACATATTCAAGAGAACACTGAAAAACTCTGTGAAATATCACAGACAGCGGGACTGGGCAAGAAGATAGAAGTACGACAGACAATCATTAAGTAATAGCAATTTTAATATAAAGTGCATGGAAGAGTATGTACAGCGGAAAATACTCCTTTTAGCGATTGTGATGATCATGTGGTATTGCACATTAGCAATATAGCATACAACATGGCCACCCTGCTGTCGACTTGCACCGTCGAAGAACAATGAGGCATTACTTGTTTTTTGTGGCCAGAGGGTGTGAAACCTTCTGAAATCTACAGAAGAATGAAAGTTCATTATGGAAACAGTTGTTTGAGTCATATGAGAGTGTGTATGATTGGGTAGAAAGATTTCAAAACAAGATAAAACATCCTTGATGAACTGCGGCGTGGGAGACCAGCCAGCGTGGCAACTGACACAGTGAAACAGCAGATCAACCAGCTAGTCCGTGGCAACAGGCGAGTCACTATTGATGAAATAGTCATAGATTTGAACACAAGTCTTGGTGCTGCGTACAAAATTGTCCACGATGACCTTGGTTATAGGAAAGTGTGAAGCAGATTGGTTGCTAGGCAGCTGACAACGAGGTAATAGAGAAGGTGAAAAGTTGGTTAAAGGTCACGCCAAGAGACCTTTTCTAGACACCATCCACAAGCTAATCGACAGGTCGAACTGTTTCTAGGCTATTAGTCCAGGTGTTTTTCCGCCCTAGGTAAGAATTAAAAAATGCCGACCCCTCTCCATTTTACTACCATCTCTCTCTCCCCGTCAACCGGGCTAGACGAATTCATGTATTAGATATAAAAGAACTTGCATTCAACTTGTATAATATAACACTAATTTGCTCAATTTTTTCGCTGTTTGATTTCAAATTAATCACTGGGGACACAGTAGTCTTAAGGTAAGGTGTTTGCCTCAAGTGCTGGAGGTTGCGAGTTCAAATCACGGTGGAGACCGGGATCTTTTCACGTGGATCATCCGGTAAATATTTCCCCTGATCTCTGAGTAGTGAGATCAGGCACCCGTGTGCAATGGCGCGCACGTTAAAAATACCTTAGCAGTTGGAAATTGAAAGGAGTAGGCCTAATGGCCACTGCTCGGGCAAAATTCAAGTTAAAAATCTACTCAAATTATTCTAGGGATATTCGCTCCACAGAGAATATGTCGCGAAAAGGGGACTGTGTGGCTATAAGTTCAGGTCTTGGTTATGTGGTTAGCGGAGCAGCTTAGATGGTGCCTGATAGGTTGCAGGTCTACCTTGTTCTAATTTACGCTTCCACCTCCATCAGTCTCAAAAATAGGTGATCGTATATTCCAGGGGCTAACAGATACTGGGATTGACCTGACAGTCACCAGTGGATTTTCATCTGCCAAAAAAATATGAAACAAAGGAGGTCACACACCTCCCCACGACATCTAACGACATAAGTGAACTGTAGTTAGATAGATAAAAAGATAAATAGATAGATGTATATATAAATAGATGGATGGATGGATGGATGGACAGACAGATAGATAGATAGATAGACAGACAGATACATAGATAGATAGACAGACAGACAGATTAGATAAATTGATAGAAAGATAGATAGATAGATAGATAGATAGATAGATAGATAGATAGATAGATAGATAGATAGATAGATAGATAGAGAGAGAGAGAGAGAGCTAGATGGACGGACGGATAGATAGGGAGCAAGGGATGGATTGAATGGGATGGATTGGATGGATGGATTTGAAATAAAACAATTTTCCGCCCTTTTGCCGCCCCTAAAATGTTGCTGCCCTAGGCCGCCATTATTCTTACCAGGCATGGGTACTATGTCGAAAAATAAGACACAACAAATTACTGGTGCACACTCTAGTAAAAAAATGTTATTAATAAAATTGCTGTTACTTAATGGCCGTCCCTCGGAACATGTTACTTAATGAAATTAATCTCATGCTAATTTAAATACAGAATAAAAAACTAGCCATAAGTTGACCATCAAAAATAAAATAATTCTTACTGATTGATTTTTTAAAATTTTGTTAAGCAGGCCATAAAATAAATCATTCTCACTGATTACAGTTTATATATTTCCTTAAGCAGGCCATAAAATAAATCATTCTCACTGATTACAGTTTAGATATTTCCTTAAGCAGGCCATAAAATAAATCATTCTCACTGATTACAGTTTATATATTTCCTTAAGCAGGCCATAAAATAAATCATTCTCACTGATTACAGTTTATATATTTCCTTAAGCAGGTCATAAAATAAATCATTCTCACTGATTACAGTTTATATATTTCCTTAAGCAGGCCATAAAATAAATCATTCTCACTGATTACAGTTTATATATTTCCTTAAGCAGGCCATAAAATAAATCATTCTCACTGATTACAGTTTATATATTTCCTTAGCCAGCCTTGCACCTCTTATGGGAGCAGAAGACTGCTGTTGCCTTTGTTAGGACCATTGTCCTGTGTGCTTTCACATCCTTCTTGTTTGGCTGGCATGTTCATGAGAAGGCCATTCTCATGGTGATCATCCCAATGACGTAAGTTGGAAGATTCTTTGATTCATGCAGAAAAACACGTTTTTTTATGGTATGTTGATTTTTGATATGCCTGCTGTACAAGAGGGTACCAACGAATTGATCTATCTCGGTAGCATGATATCATCCGATGGGTGCAGCGGTCCCGATATATCAAAGCGGATTGGACTAGCTGCATCTGCTATGCACAACCTCCGACGTGTGTGGAGTAACAGCAAGATCTCCATTGAAACAAAAATCTCCGTCTACCAGTCCTGTGTGGTCCCAGTCCTGTTGTACGGATCTGAAACCTGGACATTGCTGAAACATGACATGTCGAGGCTGGAAGCCCTTCACATGCGCAACCAGCGGCATATCCTGGGCATCTGATGACATGACTACATCCACAACGTGGAAGTCTTTGCTAAAACAGGACTCCACCCATTCTCAGGAACACTTGACCAACGCAGAGTTTCTTTGTTCAGTCATGTACGGCGAGGACAGGAAACTCCTGCCCACAAGATACTACACAAGTCGTTTCTCAGCAACAAAAGTCTTCCCCCGACTGCCTGGAGGCGCAGAAGAGGCCGTCACCACACAGTATGACTCCAGCAGATAGCAACCCCATCTCCGCTCTGGACAAGGCTTGGAACCACACCGCAGCAGTGGATCATGGATGGGACTGACCGACGCAACTGGCCTCAGATGCCTAAGCGAACTTTATTATTATTATGTTGTACAATCACCTGGCATCCAGCAGGGGGTGTATCCTCTTTGCAGTGCTTATCTGCTGTCTCATTGGCTGAATCCTCACACAGTCAGCTACACACAGCCCAGAGGTCCTTGTCTGCGACTTCCTGGGGATATCACGTCATTTCCGTGATGCTGTTCAACGCAAATGACCAGACCTGGGGACAACGGGAACCTGGCAGCCCGATCATGACAACGCACCCGCCCATTATTCGCATCTTATTCAGACTTTCATGGCCAAAGACAACCTTCCTCTGGTTTGCCAGGATCCCTATTCCCCAAACATGGCTTCTTGAGATTTCGGGCTGTTACCCAAGCTGAAAATTCTGCTGAAAGGGACTCGATTTGAGTTGCCAGAAGACATTATACGGAATGCGACGACCCAGCTATATTCCTTTCCCAAAAAGGCCTTTCTGAGATGCTTCCAACAATGGCTAGGCCCCTGGGAGAAGTGTGTAGAGTCCCAAGGAGAGTATATTGAAGGGGATTAAGGTTTCAAACCTCCAGGTGGGGATGTTGGCTAGTGGTTAAGCAACACAGCTCGCAACCCAAAGGTTTTTTATTAAACTTTGCTGAACTATTGTGTTTACCATTTCCTGCATGTCGGTTTCATTAGACTATTCTAAATATTAATAAAAAGGTTTTTTCCCTAAATTAAAGTTCTTGAAATAGTATATAAAAAAAAGATCCCGTCACGCCATGCGGCGCACAGGAAATATGGTGTTAGGTCCATATTATTTTGTAACCCACCGCACTTAGTGGATGATGTGGTCAGCATCACATTGGCCGCCTTTACTTCCGGGACTGAACTGGTACCCATTTAAGGCTGGGTCGATCCGGGAGCCGTTGCGATTTGAAAAAACATTTCAGCCTCAACTGGGGATTGAAGCCAGGTCCACTCAGATGCGAAGCCGGCACGCTAACCACTGCGCTTCGCGGCTCCCTCCCAAAATAGTGGTCGTCTTATATTCTGGTAAATAGGGTAGTTTAAAAAAACCTAAAATTTTATTTGACAAACTCATGCATTTCTTTTTTTCAACAGTTTATTGGTGATGCAAGACAAACTTTACGCTAGACTATATCTAATTATAGCAACAACAGGATTTTATTCTCTTTTTCCTTTGCTGTTTACTCCATTTGGTAAGTTTTTTGAAGTTGTCACTTTTATTGTTACATTGAAATAATGTTGTTTTTTTTGTTGTTATTTAATCATTTTTTTCCTTCTAATAATAATGTTTGCTTAGGCGTCAAAGGCTCGTTGCGTCGAGCGACCACTACCATGTCCAACTGCTGAGGATTTCTATGCGAAGTGTGTCGTCCGAAATCCCTACAGACTCCCCAAGTGGAGCCGGGTACTCCGTTGACTCGGGATGAGGGCAGTGAGGAGTGTGTGTTGGACCAATGTTTGTGTCAGGCTTTCTTTTGTCCGTTTGCGTCTGGCTCCGTTTCCTCGCATTTCGCCCCTGAGACCTCTGGACTCTGTCCACCCTCAGGTCAGCATGACCCTTGCTGTGCTGAGAATACGAGATTGGGTGAGGCATTGTGTAACCTCCGGGGGAGAGGGCCAGGAGGACGGCGGTAGCTTCAGTCCGAGCAGGAAGGCCCTTGAGTGGTGATAACGTGAACTGAATTCTAGTGTGCAGTTAAGCGGAACGTTGAATGCCATCTTGGACTGGTTTCCCACGGTTTGAGCCAAGCAGTCGCAGTAAGATGTAGCATAACAAACAGGATAAGCGATCGAAAGCACACAAATTCTAACGAGGTGAGGGATCGACATGATCCCCATAGTAGTGAGCGATACGCAGACGAAGCCAGGCATGCACAACTGCCTGGAGGACACTGGTACAGCTTCATCAGCACACTCAGGATGTGAGGAAAGCTACTGCAAACTGTCACTTAACGTCCTTTTCATGGCGCACAAAAGAGTGTAACCTACTCATTGTGGGCATTCGCAAACAACAACAACAGCGTTTGAAACAACGTGTTGTGATTGAATTCCTGACAGTGGAAGGTTGTGTGCCCATCGACATGCATCGAATAATGACTGCAGTATATGGCGATGCCCGTGTGGATGTCAGTACTGTCAGGAGGTTGGCACGGACTGTAATAGCGACAACCCAGCCATGACGAACCTGCACGACAAGGCTTGACAACAGCTATGGATGCACAGCACCAAGCTTGCGGAGACGAACTGATTCGTGCCAAGCAGAGAAATATTGCAGCAATGCTTATGATTTTGATTGAGCGAGTCCATCACATTGTTCATGCCTTGCTTGGGTTTAGGAAAGTGTGTGTGAGATGGGTGCCTCGCATACTGACACCGGATATGAAACAGCGCCGAACAGCAGATGTGTCAGGAACCTGGCACATTGTGACTTCTTCTTCTTCCCGACACTGAAGGAACACCTCAAGGGACACTATTACTCTTCTGACGAGGAGGTGCAACAAGCTGTGTGTATGTGGTTTTTGGAAAAGACATCCGATGTTTGTGTGTGGAACAGGATGGTGATTACGTAGAAAATTAATGATACATCAACTAAACGACATTCTTAGCTTCAACAAAATGTATAACTCATGTGTAAATCTTGCACATTAATTAAATTATGTTCTCAAAGGCAAAACTTTTCAAATTAGCGCATGAGCTGCAGTGGTCAGTGACCCATAGCTGACTGCTAGTGTCAGGGCCAGCGAACCAGAGCTGCCAAGACCCTTCTACACCTCCACGCGGTGATCCTGGATAACAGGCTGCAGCAGGGCAGTCTGGCTAAGGAGAAGGGATCAAAAAGGGAATGCTAACTCGGTACTAAAAAAATGCTAGCTGAAGTCGGATGTGTTGGACCGAAAGGTGCAAATATCGCAGTCAAGCTGTAAACTACGACACAACGCATTCCGTTCTCTGGACTACATTCTTCTACTTAAGCCCTTTCAGGGTTTGGTAGTGGGCGATTGAGAACGAACGAAGCCAAGCCATACCGCTGGATACTCGGTCGGACCCCACAGCAGGCTCTGTAAGAAACAACCCAATGAACAGAAATAAATGTGTTAATCTCTAATAGAGAAGATAAATTTACTCATTTCCTGCTTTGATTCACAGAAAATATTCTGAAGATACTACTGCTACTACTGAGCTGTATTTTTTCATTTCTATGTTTGGGCACTATTTACAAGTGAGTAAAGACACTGACAGAACAACAATATTTCTATATTTGGGCACTATTTACAAGTGAGTAAAGACACTGACAGAACAACAATATTTCTATATTTGGGCACTATTTACAAGTGAGTAAAGACACTGACAGAACAAAAATATTTCTTTGTTTGGGCACTATTTACAAGCAAGTAAAGACATTGACAGAACAACAATAAGAAAGTCATTTGATAGCTTAACTAGGCAAAAGTATCAGTTCTAGAATCTCCATGAGGAGGTCGGAGATGTAGCATAGTGAATGAATGAGCTGACAGAATGTACGAGGCGTGTTCAAATGAAAACGGGACCAAACTGCAACAAGTCAACATACATACGATGTGCATGATGACATCACTGGTGTAAACATCACATACCAACCGCCAAGTTTGCAAAATTTCATTGTCCTCCGACTCATAGTTTCCTCAGCATACCGTTAAAAACATGGCGGGTGTGATACGGAATCCGTCCAGAGTTTTATCAGCGAGTGGTGATTTGGTTTCTAACAACTGAAGGATGTCGACCAGTTGTGATTCATCACAGAATGCAGGCAGTGTATGGGGT
Source organism: Ariolimax columbianus (assembly GCA_036924085.1). Lineage (NCBI taxonomy): Eukaryota > Metazoa > Mollusca > Gastropoda > Stylommatophora > Arionidae > Ariolimax > Ariolimax columbianus. The sequence continues at coordinate 11,129,588 of JAVGWX010000024.1, forward strand.
CATAAGTGTGTTGAATGTCGGAGGATAATGAAATTTTGCAAATTTGACGGTTGGTATGTGACATCATCGTGCGCATTGCTCACTTGTTGCAGTTTGGTCCGCTTTCGTTTGAACTTGCCTCGTATAACTATTCCTCTCCACAAACAGGAGAGCTCAGACATTGAATGTACAGCAATGTTTCTCTCTACAGACAGGAGAGCTCAGACATTGAATGTAATGCCATGTTTCTATCTACAGACAGGAGAGCTCAGATATTGAATAACTTAACTTAGCTTAACGTCTTTATACTGGTTTAGAAGACCCTGCAGAGTCTGTATACAACCAGTTACATTTACATCACCTTGCTCTAAAAGCTATGCGCATCCAGTTTATTCTTAAATGCATTAACTGTCCCTGCCTCCACTACCTCCCCTGGCAATGCATTCCAAGCAGACACCACTCTCTGACTTAAAAACTATTTCCTAATATCTAATCTGGACCTCTCTTTAGTCAGCTTGTAGCTATGCCCTCTTGTTATTGTGCGTGGCTGTATTTAAAAAAAAACTTGTTATAGTCTAATTTATCGATTCCTCTGATCATCTTATAAACCTGTATTAAGTCACCACGAATTCTTCTCTCTTCTAGACACTGTAGGTCGGTTTTTCTAAGTCTTTCCTCATAACTGTAATCCCACTATCATCTTTGTTGCTCTTTTTGTATTCTTTCCAGCATGTTTATATCCCCTCTATGATAAGGACTCCACACCTGTACACAGTACTCCAATCTAGGTCTAACTAATGATTTATACAGTTTGACTATCACTTCCTTGCTCCTATGTTTAATATTTCTTTTTATTATACCTAACATTGCATTTGCCTTTTTCACTGCTACCTTAACTTGCTCACTCACCTTTCCTGTATGATCTTTTATAACCCCTAGGTCCCTTTCCTTATCTATCTTTCTAATATTGTTCTCTCCAATTCTGTAATTATGTTCCATATTGGATCTACCCATGTGGATGACTGTACATTTATCTACATTAAACTCCATTTGTCAGCTAACAGACCATTCTCGAATTTTATCTAAATCCGACCTCAATATATCCACTTCCACTTTAGATGAGACACTCCTGAATAGTTTTGTGTCATCAGCAAATTTTGCAATCATGGATCCCATATCAATGTCCAAATCATTTATATATATTAAGAACAAAACTGGTCCCAAAACTGAGCCCTGTGGCACACCACTTTTCACTTCACACCACTCAGAGTACTCCTTATTTATGCCCACCCTCTGCCTTCTTCCCGTTAACCAATTTTCAATCCATTTGGCAACTTCGCCACCTATTCCATGTGATTTTAACTTTCGAAATAATCTTTGATGAGGTACTCTATCAAAGGCCTTTGCAAAATCTAGATAAATAACGTCCACTGGCTCCCCTTTATCTATCATTTTAGTAACCTCCTCGATGAATTCTAATAGATTTGTTAAGCATGATCTTCCTCTAGTAAACCCATGCTGACTATTTCTAATTAGATTAAATTTGTCTAAATGCATTACAATATTTTTTTTTGATTATTGACTCTAATAATTTACAGACTATGCTCGTTAAACTCACCGGTCTATAATTTGCTGGATCTGATTTTTTGCCTTTTTTGAATAAGGGGATCACTACTGCATCTTTCCAATCTCGTGGAACAATCCCTTTTGTAAGTGATTGAGAACATAATATAGCCAATGGTTTTGCTAGTTGGTCTCTAATTTCATACAGCAATTTTGGGTGAATACCATCTTGACCTAGACATGTATCCGCTTTCAACCCCTCCAATTTTTTAAAAACCATTTCCTCTGTAATACAGATTGATCTTAATCCCGCTGTATCCACGTCTCTTTAAAAAATATCTATAGGCTCTGGGATCTTGGAGCAGTCCTCTTTTGTGAAGACTGTGCCAAAGTACTGAGTGAGCAGATTAGCTGCCTCCCTATTCTCACTTATTATTTTCCCTGTACTGTCTATGAGAGGGCCTACTTTGTCTATCATTCTTTGTTTATTTCTAACATAAGAGAAGAAGCTTTTACTATCAGTCCTGATCTCTGAGTTTTTTTTCGAAGTCTATTTTTGCTGTTTTATTTTCTTTCTGAGATATGTTCTGCTTGTCCAAATATTTGACATATGTTTCTTTTTTTTTTTTGCGTTCGCCTTATTTTTCTAATCCCCAAGGCAGTGTGCGTTGCACTGTGGTTTTTTTATTTTTGCGCCTGTCGGCCCAGTGCATCCGACTTCAGCATGCATTTTATGTAAGGGTCTGCTTCCTCCTGCATTTTCTAAGGGTTTGCTTCCTTGGGGTAACTGCCGGTGCTGTGATGGGGATCGAACCCAGCACCTTCGGAATGTGAGCCGTGTCACTTAACCACTAGCCCACACCATCCCCTTATATGTTTCTTTTGATTCACCTACCTCTATATATTTTTTCCATGCTTTATTTTTCGCTCTTCTACATTTCACTACAAATCTAGTTATCTACTTTTTACGCTTGGGGTTTACCTCCCTACATGGAACACATTCCTCTTTTAGCTTTTCTAGAACTGTTTTAAAACTCCCCCACTCCTGTTCAACATCTGTTCCTACGACAATATCTTCCCAGATTATGTGGTTCGCTGCCTCTTTCATCCTCTTACCATCTGCTTTAGAGTAGTCGTATGTTCGCGTGTTTATGTTTACTTCTTTTCCTGCAATAAGATCCCAACGGATGATTTGATGGTCACTTGAGCCAAACAGTTCCCCAACGGTAACGTTTTCAATCATATTTTCCTCTGTAGTAAAAACCCGGTCGAGTGTGTTTTTTGCCTCTGGTGGCTGCTTCTACATGTTGAATTAAAAAATTGTCAGTTATGCACTTAACAAAAGGTTTTGATTCTACAAGTGCTTTTGCCATATCCCATTTTATTTCTGGAAAATTGAAATCCCCCATTAATAATAATTTCCCTTCACTTGCCTTTGCTATGCTACTAATCAGCTCCTCATCTTCCTCTTTTTGACTTGATGGACATCTATAGCACACTCCAATCACTCTTTTTTCACCCCCACTTTCTATTTCTCCCCATTCACTTTCATTTTTGTTACCACATGATAAATCATCTTTAATCGTTATATTAACAGAATTTATACAGTAAAATAAAACGCCACGTCCCTTAGCCTTGTCTCCAACTATCCTATTTTTCCTTAACATTGTATATCCCTCTATTTCAAGTTCACTATCTGCAATGTCCTCATATGTCCATGATTCTGTTAATCCTATTATATCTGGTTTTATTCTTCTACATACAGTTCCAATTCTTCTCTTTTATTTACTATGCTTCTCACATTTTCATAAAAACATTTTAGTTTGTAATGTTGTTGGTTTTCCACTTTTTGCTTCTGCTTTATCATTTACAGCCATGTTTCTCTCTACAGACAGGAGAGCTCAGACATTGAATGTACAGCCATGTTTCTCTCCACAACAGGAGAGCTCTGTCTTATTCTTTGCAGACCATGCGAGTGGCGCCCTGTGAGTAGCCTCTTAGAGCGCAAGCCTGTGCGCTGAATAGGGAGACCCTGGGCTGCCTAAACCGCAGGATCCCCCTCTCGGCCTCGCTGGTGTAATTCAAAAGAATGCAGAGCATGACAATTTGGCAACAGCTCAGCTGCCGAAATGAGTTCGCAATTTTGAAACCATCCGCCTTAGGTGCTACCACTCTGATATTTCTGTCTGGGTTTACTCCCGTAGCCCTACCCTCTCCCGAAGTTTTTACAAGACCGTGGAGTCGTTGCCCGCAGATGCTAGTTACTCGAGACATCTGATGATACTCTCATCATCCCATGACTAGCCAGCACTCTCTGGGACTTGTGGGTTTAAAATGGGGAACTGCCTGAACAGGCTAACGACCTTCATCTACCCAGGTTTAGAGTCAGAGTTTACCTTCTCTTAGATTGGCTGCCAACCAAGGCTAATGAGCCCAATCTGCCCGCCCAGTTATACCGCCGGGTACTCTGTCGCGCCCTACAGCAGGCACTGTAAGAAACAGGGGGCCCCTCATGAAGGTGCTGCTGGGGACACAATAATGTAGGAGAGACCATTGTCATGGAAACTCTTAATCGGTAAGCCGAACAGTGAATCCAGCGGCGATCTCTACACCTGGAAAGGAGAGGCTATATCAGACGCTTCACTTTCCTTTAACAAACAGGATATCCAGCCCAGACCTCACTAACCCCCCATTGAATATACAACAAAGTTTAAATGTTTCTCTCCACAACAGAAGAGCTCTGGCATTGAATATACAACCATGTTTCTCCCCACAACAGGAGAGCTCTGACATTAAATATACAACGTTTCTCTCCACAGACAGGAGCGTTCTGGCATTGAATATACAACCATGTTTCTCTCCACAGACAGGAGAGTTCTGACAGTCAGTTCTTCAGTGAGATAAACAACCAGCAGACATGGAGCCTGAAATCATTTCAGCTGCCTCTTCTGAATTTGCCTGAAAGCTTTTACATCCTCGGGCACGTGGCACTAGGCCTATTTAACAGCCTAGGTGTCTGGTTACTTAGACTGAACATACGGCTGCCATTCTTGTCGCTGATGCTCACATCCCTGTACTGTTCCATTGGCATCATTTACTGCTGGTTAGAACTATATCACTTGTCGTACCAGATTAGTTATCAACGAGAAGAATCCAACACTGATATCCAACGGAAAAGAAAGAAAATATAGATTATTCTTGTCTATACACTTGTCGTCTTTCCTCCAGAATTGGCTGGTTAAGTGGCTTGGATATCGGTCATCTGACCACAAGGAAATAAGTTCAAAACCTTGGTATGGTATGGTATTGTGTACTATAAAACAAAAAAATACTTGTATCTGTTTGTCTGTCTCAAACGGTGAGCTCTAACAATATTAAATTGCAGAGCTCATTCTGTCTGGAATTTCTAGATCAACGCAACTTTTTGAACTCGTTACATCATTTAATTTCAGAGTTAATTAGTATTAACAACATTTTCGCTTTATAACGTTTTTGGTATACTGTACATTGCCATTGTTGTTAGCGTTGCCGGTTACCCAGTACCAGTCCATATTTGGAACCGATCATTATACAGGGAGGTCAGTTCTATTTTTAGCGTGCTGGTTCAAGGTCAGGTACTTGAAGCATCAGGGCCAGTCCATATTTGGAACCGATCATTATAAAGGGAGGTCAGTTCTTTTTTTAAGTTTACTGGCTCAAGGTCAGGTACTCGTACCATCAGGACCAGTCCATATTTGGAACTGATCATAATAAAGGAAAGGAAGGTCAGCTCATTTGTTAGCGTGTTGGCTCAAGGTCAGGTACTCGTACCATCAGGACCAGTCCATGTTAGGAACTGATCAGTATAAGGTAAGATCAGTCCTTTGACCCTAGACAATGTGCAAACTTAATTTTTTTGTTTGTTGCCATGCCGCTCAAGAAACGTGGGTGCAGTGTGTTAAGTGAATATCTGGCAACTTGAAGTCAGTACCGAATTGGGTGTATTCAAAAATTTAATCCTGGACAAAACCTGGCACTAAAGTTTTCGTATTTTTTATCAGAGGGGAAATAAAACCTAACCTGTACAGCTTGAGGCGTCTGTAGGAGCTAGCAGCCTTTATTCCTCAGCTCTATAAATCTTCCCTGTGGGCCCCAGCAACCGGTAATGAAGGTGTTGGTGCTTTTTTTAAATTTTTGTGTTTTTGCAGTTGTCTTCTGATATCACGGGGTGTACTGAAAAGGTGGTCCAGGTCTATCCTTGCAACAGTGCAATGTATGTGTTCTTGGCAAGTTTACCATTAATTAATTTTATTTTGAAAATAGACTTATGAAGTTGTTGCATGTACTGATGACTGTAAGACACACATCTGCAAAATTAGGCCAAACTGGCAAGGGCTACGGAGTTACATTATCAATCCCCACCTCGTTGGTCAGGCTGCTGTAACACAGCCTGTTTCCAGGTGCAGTGTTTTTACAATGTTGAGGTCTATTAACTAGATCTGCCCTGCAAGCAAATCCTGAAAAATAACTATAGACAGGAGTGGCTAGATCAGTGGGCTACATCCCAGACAGGAGTGGCTAGATCAGTGGGCTACATCCCAGACAGGAGTGGCTAGATCAGTGGGCTACATCCAAGACAGGAGTGGCTAGATCAGTGGGCTACATCCAAGACAGGAGTGGCTAGATCAGTGGGCCACATCCCAGACAGACCGAGCATATTTCAGACACCAAGCAAAACCAGATCCCCAGAACCCAGCCAAAAAACTGAAACGAAGAGACCAGAGTTTGATCTTCAAGCTGAGAACAGGCTATGCCCCTCTCAACAAACGAAGAGACCAGAGTTTGATCTTCAAGCTGAGAACAGGCTATGCCCCTCTCAACAAACGAAGAGACCAGAGTTTGATCTTCAAGCTGAGAACAGGCTATGCCCCTCTCAACAAACGAAGAGACCAGAGTTTGATCTTCAAGCTGAGAACAGGCTATGCCCCTCTCAACAAACGAAGAGACCAGAGTTTGATCTTCAAGCTGAGAACAGGCTATGCCCCTCTCAACAAACATCTGAATAGATTAGACCCACTACGTGAACCAAACTGCAGATTCTGCCATGGCCACGAGGAGTCAGTCGAGCACGTCCTGACTTTGTGCCCAAGGCTGGCCGATCTGCGGAACCACTGCTACCACTACGCTCTACACATCACTACAACAATTGAGGAGGACGTTGGCTTTTGTCCGGGAGGCATTGGGCTGTTAAGAGCTCACAGCTAAAGGGATTATATCATCATCATCATTATCATCAGTTAGATCCGCAGACTGCAAAGCACTACTAGAATCGGTAAAGAAACACAATAAATGAAAACATAACACATAAAATCAGAACAGAGCTAAATGCCATACAAAAGATCTCAAAGATCACACTCCAGTGGCTTCCCTCTCATTGTGGAATTACGGGAAACGAGAGAGCCAATGCACTACCCAAAGCAGGTGGAAAAATGGAACAATACATCCATAAAGTGCCATATAACGAGGCTCGAACCATTATTCGCAGTCAGTATAAAATAAAATGGGAGAGAGTAACAGTCCAGACCCAATCCACCAGCTATGAAGACACTAGCAAACTGCATTCTTCCGCATGAGAACAGTCCATTGCAGACTACTGGGCCACCTATATCGGCTCAAAATCTCCCAAACAAATGAATGTCCATGTGGGACAGGAATCCAGACCCCTGAACACGTACCTCAAGAATGCACGGCCCACGACGAACTAAGATGCCAGACCTGGCCAGATGGAGCAGAACTGAGACAAACACTATGGAGTGACCGCTCTGACCTGGAAAGGACTGCGGACTTGCGATAGGACTGAAAATGCTGTCCTGGCCTTACCAATTTTAACCTGTGCTATCTGGCGCATCAATACGGGTTTAAGGTCAGTCCCATGGCAACAATTACCGTCTGGGGATGAAGATAGAATTACAACGGCAATAGGGCCTTTCGAAGACCTCTTGGTAACTGTCAAACGAAGGAAACTCGCTTGGTACGGTCACATATCGAGATCAAATGGTCTTGCAAATAGAATCCTCCACGGAAAGGTGCATGGCAGACGACGAAGAGACCGTCCCAAAAAAAGAGATGGGAGGACAACATAAAAGAATGGACCAATCTCCGACCAGAAGAGTCACAGGCAGCGGCCGCTCACAGAGAAGGGTGGCGTGGTGTTATGAGGATGTCTTCATGTGTTTCCCAACAACCTCACTATACTGCCGCCAATATAAGGTGGGATGACGAGTTCCCTTCCTTGCTGTTTATACCTTCCCTACCTCATACGTCGGGTACCCAATTACAGCTGGGTTGACTGAATAAGTGGTCATACCAGGAACCAACCAGATTTGTTTCTGGCTGTCCTTGATTTCAAACCCTGGAGCACTGTAATCCCAGTCTTAGCAAGCCAGCTCACTGTCGACTAGGGCCACACGTGTCAATGGTGCTGCCTAAATATGTGAAGGTGTCCACTTCTCCCATTGCATCGCCTCCAAATGTTGATTGGCGGGGCTCAGTTGTTTTGAGGTAAGGTGTTTGCCTCAGGTACCAGAAGTCGCGGTTTCGAATCACGGTGGAAACCGAGATTTTTTGTACGTGGATTTGGTAAAAATTCCCCTGATATCTGGGTAGTCTTCTTCCTCGTTCGTCTTCAGACCTCGAAGGCGGCAGTCGACTCAAGGCTCTGTACGCTTCCGTACAAGGACACTAGTTGTTGCCAAATGCTGCTACTTTTGTCAGTATACAGTGGACAGCACTGCAAAATATGTTCTGCCTTCATGGGGGCTGTGCCGCAGGCACAAAGGTCTGTAGTGCCAATCTTGAACTTGTTGTACAGATGGCATCTAAGTATGTTGTGACCTGTGCGTAGCTGGAGAATGACCACATGGTCTCGCCTGGAGAGTTGATGGTAGGCATCGTTTTCTATGTGGCCAGGGTGGTCTTTTTTCCATTTTGCACTGTTGCCCCGATGAATACTTTAGTTTCATTGTATGTGATTTCTGTATCACTCTGCTGCAGCATTCCTCCCTCTCTGATGAGTCTGTCCGCCTCCTCGTTGCCTAGAATGTCGCAGTGGGCTGGTATCCACTGGACTATGCTTTTTTGGAAGCACTGGAACAGGCGTTCGGATCTCTGGGTAGTGATATCGGACTCCTGGCAGAAAAATAACACTGTCATTCGCTACTGGAAAATACACAAGCAATTACAGAGCGGAGGCAGAGGCACTGAGGGCGGCAGTGGAAGAAATGGTGACAAGTAAAAGGAATGAAAGCCATATAGTCCTGCTTACAGATGCCTTGGCCATAGTCACAACGCTAAAAAGCCAGAAAAATACTGAACTTAATGATTTAAGAGCAGTACTCTGTCAACTATGCCAGCAGTCCGCACCAAAAAGGGTAGTGGTGCAGTGGGTCCCATCCCACTGCAACATCCAAGGCAATGAGGAGGCAGACAGACTGGCAAAAGAAGGTGCAAGACTACCACAACTAGATACTAGTATGACGTACGAAGAGTCAAAACGGCTTATTAGAGCTAGATACATGACCAAATGGGAAACCGAACATACTGGCTACACAAAAAACGATGCATATTACCAGTTGAACAGAAGAAAGCAAGTCGTGGTCTTCAGACTTCGCACTGGCCACAATAGACTGAGGTACCACCTATTCAACAAATTGAAGATAGGTGGCACTGACGAATGCCCGTGTGGTACCGGGAAAATGACCGCTGAGCATTTGCTGCAAAACTGCCCGACATACAAGGATCAGAGAGAGCAGATGTGGCCATCACCAGTGGCAACACTAGACAAGCTCTATGGCAGTGTCGACTGCCTCAGGATGACCGCTGCTTTTTTCGAAAAAATAAAGGTTGATGTCTGACTGTGTACGAAGAAGAAGATATCGGACTCCTGTTTAGTGTCGAGCATGTTAAAAATTTATTGGCAGTTATAAATCTAATAGAGTAGGCTTAACGGCCGCTGCCCAGACAAAATTCAAGTTAAAAATCTACCCAAATTAATTGTACCTTTCCCCAGGCCTTGTAAGCTCTAAAAATACCTTCGGCTACCTGGCACAAGACATTTAACATTCCTGTTTGAATACCAGTATTCCAAGTTGATTTTAAACATCTTGGATTTCTTCTTCAGCGTTCATTCTGAAAAGGACGTTGTGTCGTAGCTTACAGCGAGGCTGCGATATCTGCATGTTTCTGGCCGATACATCCAATTTCAGCACAACATTTTTTGGATTAGGTTTGCCTTTCAGGCTGCAGTCTGTTTCCAGGGCCGTCACTTGGGGAATTGGGTCTTGATCAGTTAGGGTCACAGACCCTGATCCGAGTGGTCCACCAGGGTCTTTTGTGTATGGCTTGGCTTGGCCCGGCCCTAATAAACCCTTAGAACTCTTCATAGGCCACACTAGAATCTGGTTGTGGTAACCTTGCACAGAAGGAGCGATTCAAAGTGTTAATATAATTCACCAGTTAACTTATTGATCAATACTAATAATTTCACTCAGCATAACATTGTTAATATTCCTGATATATTTCATTATTTTAATTTGTTATTGTTGAAGAGTTGTGGGTGGTAAAACGGTTTGAAGGCTGGCCTCTTGAGTAAGGTGACAAGAGTTCAAATACTGGTAAGACCTAGGTTGTTTTTGTTCTCAATTAATCAATCAAAATTGTTCAGTTTCCTGTGGAGCAGATGTCTTCAGCAACTACATGCCAAGTCCTTTTGTCCTGTTACGTCCACTTCAGCTCTGGTCATGCCTTTCCCATTTCTTTTCTTTGTCTCATGCTCGCTTCCTCTACTTCTCCTGGGGGGGGGGGGGGGGGGGGGATACCCAGGACAGAGTATGTCATGTAATGCTAGCTGCTGGTTTCAATAATGTTTCACCTATCCAATGCCCCCTCATCATGTCGTGTTCTACTGATATCTGTCTGGTCCTGTCCAACAGTTTCACATTAGCCATCTTATCATACCATTTCTCTATCCTGTCCAACAGTTCCACATTAGCCATCTTATCATACCATTTCTCTATCCTGTCCAACAGTTCCACATTAGCCATCTTATCATACCATTCCAATCACTCTAAACGATGTGCCCTTTTGCAACATGACAATGCTCAATCCCATACTACCCGTACAACGGCTGCAACCAAAGACCTCCACTTTCAGTGTCTACCACATCCGCTGTACTCCCCAAACCTAGCCCCAAGTAATTTCCACGTCTAAAAGAGGCATTGGGCGGAAAGACTTTGAGATTCGATGAAGAGGTCCAGTAGTTGGTGCATGATTTTATTTCTACAGGAATCCATGCACGTTATAGGCGCTGGAGGAACACAATGGTGTCTACGTCGAAAAATGATGCATTTGTTTCTCACTTTTTGAGAATAAATTTACCCAAAAATATATTTAACATTTTAATTTGAAGCCTCCTCGTATTATAGCGAAGGAGAGTGTGCAGGCAAGCAGTGTTTATCTCACCTCTATAAAACTCCCTGTCAACACCAGAAATGACATTTTTTTTAAATAGTTCTTATAAAAAAGAAAATTTTTTATTGCAATTGCTGGAGAATTTATAGGGATGAAGAATAAAAGCTGTTTGCCTGTACAGTCATCCCATAGTGTACAGGCTGGATATTTATTTTAACCCCCTAACGATACAAAACTTGACAAACTGATGGTTTGGAACTTATACCTGCTTGTCAAGGAGACCAGTAATTCAACCAATTGACCACCCCACCCCGCCATGTTGTTGTTATCAAAACGTATTGCAAATACGTGCCTTTATAGTGTATGTGGTTGAATTTTAGTTTTCGTTCATGTTTTGTTTGCAGATATTAAAATATAAAAATGTCATTTATGTGTTTTCATTCACAATTTTATGACTTTCCTATTAAATGTAAAGGTTTGTCCCATGATGTTAAAGTGTGATGTTCGTCCATCATGTACGATGATGTCATGTTTGTCCATCATGTACGATGATGTCATGTTTGTCCATCATGTACGATATTGTCATGTTTGTCCATCATGTACGATGATGTCATGTTCGTCCATCATGTACGATGATGTCATGTTCGCCCATCATGTTTGGCCATCATGTTCATCCATCTTGTACGATGATGTCATGTTCATCCATAACATGTGACAAGGACCACTCTTTCTGTTTAGCCGTGTGGACAATCCGTTTCTTTTTGGGTGACTTGTGCAGTGATTTGGATTAAACTGGGAAGGATTTGCGCAATATGTCAACCTCACTATCTCATACTAAGTTACCTTTAGCAGGGCACTCTAAGTCAAGGTTTGTCCCATAGCAGTTACGCTACTGTCGGGGAATGAAGTTGTTAGAGACTTTAGTATATAAGTCAAGGTTTATCCCATAGTAGTTACACTACTGTCGGGGAATGAAGTTGTTAGAGACTTCTGTATACTAAGTCAAGGTTTATCCCATAGTAGTTACACTACTGTCGGGGAATGAAGTTGTTAGAGACTTCAGTATACTAAGTCAAGGTTTATCCCGTAGTAGTTACACTACAGTCGGGGAATGAAGTTGTTAGAGACTTCAGTATACTAAATCAAGGTTTATCCCATAGTAGTTACACTACTGTCGGGGAATGAAGTTGTTAGAGACTTCAGTATACTAAATCAAGGTTTATCCCATAGTAGTTACACTACTGTCGGGGAATGAAGTTGTTAGAGACTTCAGTATACTAAGTCAAGGTTTGTCCCATAGTAGTTACACTACTGTCGGGGAATGAAGTTGTTAGAGACTTCAGTATACTAAGTCAAGGTTTATCCCATAGTAGTTACACTACTGTCGGGGAATGAAGTTGTTAGAGACTTCAGTATACTAAGTCAAGGTTTATCCCATAGTAGTTACACTACTGTCGGGGAATGAAGTTGTTAGAGACTTCAGTATACTAAGTCAAGGTTTGTCCCATAGTAGTTACGCTACTGTCGGGGAATGAAGTTGTTAGAGACTTCAGTATACTAAGTCAAGGTTTATCCCATAGTAGTTACACTACTGTTGGGGAATGAAGTTGTTAGAGACTTCAGTATACTAAGTCAAGGTTTGTCCCGTAGTAGTTACACTACTGTCAGGTGGTGAAGTTGTTAGAGACTTCAGTATACTAAGTCAAGGTTTATCCCGTAGTAGTTACACTACTGTCAGGTGGTGAAGTTGTTAGAGACTTCAGTATACTAAGTCAAGGTTTATCCCATAGTAGTTACACTACTGTCAGGTGGTGAAGTTGTTAGAGACTTCAGTATACTAAGTCAAGGTTTATCCCGTAGTAGTTACACTACTGTCAGGTGGTGAAGTTGTTAGAGACTTCAGTATACTAAGTCAAGGTTTATCCCGTAGTAGTTACACTACTGTCAGGTGGTGAAGTTGTTAGAGACTTCAGTATACTAAGTCAAGGTTTATCCCGTAGTAGTTACACTACAGTCGGGGAATGAAGTTGTTAGAGACTTCAGTATACTAAATCAAGGTTTATCCCATAGTAGTTACACTACTGTCGGGGAATGAAGTTGTTAGAGACTTCAGTATACTAAATCAAGGTTTATCCCATAGTAGTTACACTACTGTCGGGGAATGAAGTTGTTAGAGACTTCAGTATACTAAGTCAAGGTTTGTCCCATAGTAGTTACACTACTGTCGGGGAATGAAGTTGTTAGAGACTTCAGTATACTAAGTCAAGGTTTATCCCATAGTAGTTACACTACTGTCGGGGAATGAAGTTGTTAGAGACTTCAGTATACTAAGTCAAGGTTTATCCCATAGTAGTTACACTACTGTCGGGGAATGAAGTTGTTAGAGACTTCAGTATACTAAATCAAGGTTTATCCCATAGTAGTTACACTACTGTCGGGGAATGAAGTTGTTAGAGACTTCAGTATACTAAGTCAAGGTTTATCCCATAGTAGTTACACTACTGTCGGGGAATGAAGTTGTTAGAGACTTCAGTATACTAAGTCAAGGTTTGTCCCATAGTAGTTACACTACTGTCGGGGAATGAAGTTGTTAGAGACTTCAGTATACTAAGTCAAGGTTTATCCCATAGTAGTTACGCTACTGTCGGGGAATGAAGTTGTTAGAGACTTCAGTATACTAAGTCAAGGTTTGTCCCGTAGTAGTTACACTACTGTCAGGTGGTGAAGTTGTTAGAGACTTCAGTATACTAAGTCAAGGTTTATCCCGTAGTAGTTACACTACTGTCAGGTGGTGAAGTTGTTAGAGACTTCAGTATACTAAGTCAAGGTTTATCCCATAGTAGTTACACTACTGTCAGGTGGTGAAGTTGTTAGAGACTTCAGTATACTAAGTCAAGGTTTATCCCGTAGTAGTTACACTACTGTCAGGTGGTGAAGTTGTTAGAGACTTCAGTATACTAAGTCAAGGTTTATCCCATAGTAGTTACACTACTGTCAGGTGGTGAAGTTGTTAGAGACTTCAGTATACTAAGTCAAGGTTTATCCCGTAGTAGTTACACTACTGTCAGGTGGTGAAGTTGTTAGAGACTTCAGTATACTAAGTCAAGGTTTATCCCGTAGTATTAACTTCTCTACATTCTCTATGGGCTGATCTTCCAATCGCATTAAGGCAAAACGTGTCAACTTCCATAATCCATCGAATAATACAAATAAACAACATGACAATCTTCTTTTAATAAAATGAAATAGTGAAAAAGTACAATATTGAAAACACTAAATGATATACAAAGCAAAAAAATTCAACTTAACATGATAACATACAAAGATTTATATAAAACTGGGTAACGGCCACACACAAAAAGAACTTGGAGGTTGCTGGAAGAAATGTGAACAAAGTACTTAAAATGAAAAAATTTTGAGTCATTTATTTGTACGAGGGCGAATCAGTAAATAAGTCACAAACGGTTATTCAAAATCTAAATGAGATCAGGTCAGTTAGTTGTCTTGGTGCACACCATGAGCACACTTTCCGAAAATTCAATAGACTATAATTTATGCTGCAGGCTAAACCATGTGAACACCCTAATGTAATTGTTACACCATCTATTGTTACTTGCCTGTCATCTAAAGTTGTGCACAGCTGCAATCTGAACAAGATGACCAGGCCGGGCTTCATCAGCAATATTTGAGCATCCTTGAACAAATGTATTGACCTAGTTATGTGCCGGTTTACCCGGCAAACACTTAACACCGTAAGCAGGCAGCATTCCCTTGTGAATACCTTTAGCAGAAAGTCCTCCCCCTCACCCCCCAAAAAACACTCAACAACACGTTGCTCTTTAACCCTTAAAGGCCATAATTTGATAACTAGTTTTGCCAGAATTATTTTTACTATAAAAGCAGTCTCTTCATAAAACTTGACTATTCTTAATTATTTCACAAGGAAGACAAACGTGTTATGCATCAAATTAAAAGAAAATGAATGTCCAGTAAAAATATTAAGGTTTTGTAGAATTTCATAAAATATTACAAGTAATTGTTAATAATTATATTGTAATTATTTGGTAATAAAAACTACTTTTCACACAAAAATGTCACTAATCCACGAATAACCACTGAAACGTAATGCAGATTGGTCTAGTGTACTTCAGAATAACAGTAATCCACATTTGAATAATATCTACAAGAAAATATTTTTCTGTAGCAGTCAAATGGAGTTGATGTGTCACTGAGTTGCAGGTCTCCATTCACTCCACATGGTAGACCACATTTTGGCAGCAATCTGAATGAGTTCTGGGTCTCAGTCAGTGGTGATTGAATTTGGTACTGAAACCCATTCGCTATCATGTTCTCTCGAGTTTGCTTTAGAAATATTGCATCTTTGTTTTTCTGTTGATGGTAGTCACACTTTTTTGTCTTTTAGCAGCACTAGATCCTGGCTGTGACAACGGCCCCTCATCTTCAGCATCAGATTCAGTGGGTTGAATAATATTATGTCTAACTCCGATTCAACATCAGCAAAATGTAGATACTCGTCACTAAATTCATCGAGAGTACACAACTCCATAGACTTTTCTAGAGATAAAACAACCTACTATTAGACAATCTTGGTGCTACGTTCGCTACACATTTTTGTGATAAACAACCAAAATTTGACTGGCTTGAAATGTTTTCCAACTTTGAATTTCCACACAAAAGGACGTTTTACAAAATGAAATGTAAATATGAGTTACTTCTGTTGCCAGGTAATGTCAATTAAAATCTAGAAACACTGGAAAAAAACTAACAAATTTAGTTCAGTGTAATGTTAACGGTATGAGCGTTTTTTGGCATTAAGCGGACACTAGGAAGAAAGCCGACAGCGCTCGTATGGCCTTTACGAGTTAATTGTACACTCTGTGAACACAGACACCATTTCGAATCTGCTACTTATAGTAAAAACAAAGCTGGCTGTTGTTGCTACCTTAATGACACTTTAAGAAACTACCAACTGCATTTTTCAGCAATCCGATATCAGTTTGTGACTGACTTACTGACATTCACCAGCAATGATAATAAACACAATTTATGATATTCACTTTTCAAATGTCAGGAAATTTGATAATTGCTTATAACATTTTATATACTCATATTATTATATGTTAAAGTGGAATGTATAGATAAGCTGTGAAAAAGAATTGAATTGAGCCTGTAGTGGAGTGGACAATATTAGAAAGATAGGAAAGGAAAGGGACCTAGGGGTTATAATAGATCATACAGGAAAGGTGAGTGAGCAAGTTAAGGTAGCAGTGAAAAAGGCAAATGCAATGTTAGGTAAGATAAAAAGAAATATTAAACATAGAAGCAAGGAGGTGATAGTCAAACTATAAAAGTCTGGCAAAGATGGCGCCGTAACTGGCTGCGAGTCTACATTTCTCTACTGTTTTGGATCATTATGGATGCCGCCAGACCACGGATTTGCCTGGAATTCACACTAGTCGACGACTTACACTTGTGTTCACGGATACGTGGAGTTGTTTTCCGTCTGGACTTGTTATTTCGTTCTTTTTTTAATCCAAATCTCCGCGCAAGTCACCCATTTCAGCGGACACAGCAAGAGATACGACTGTCCACACGGCTGAACAAAGAGAGTGGTCTTCATCACTTGTGATGGACAAACTATCAATAAAAGTCCTTATCAAAGAGGGGATATAAACATGCTGGAAAGGATACAAAAAAGAGCAACAAAGCTGATAATGGGATTCTGGAATTATAGTTATGAGGAAAGACTCAGAAAAACTGGTCTAAAGTTAAGTTCAATTACCATCTTCACATCAAAGGTCGTTTGCAATGGATCTTTAGTGTACTCTATCTCTTGCCATAATGGTATGATCTGACATACTTTTTCCAGTCCATCTCCTGATGTTAATCCACCCACTTATAATGTTGTCTGCCTCTTGAACGACTGACTACCTTCCAACCCTACCCTCTAGTATGGTTCTCAACAAGGATGTATGTTAATATCTATATGACCAAACTAACGTAACTGTCTAATGACCAAACTAACGTAACTGTCTAATGAACAAACTAACGTAACTGTCTAATAAACAAACTAACGTAACTGTCTAATGACCAAACTAACGTAACTGTCTAATGACCAAATTAACGTAACTGTCTAATGACCAAACTAACGTAACTGTCTAATGAACAAACTAACGTAACTGTCTAATGACCAAACTAACATAACTGTCTAATGAACAAACTAACGTAACTGTCTAATGAACAAACTAACGTAACTGTCTAATGAACAAACTAACGTAACTGTCTAATGAACAAACTAACGTAACTGTCTAATGAACAAACTAACGTAACTGTCTAACACTGATTTTTGTCAGCAATTCTCTTATAACTCCTAACTTCTTCAATACCTCCACATTTGTTTA
The DNA here is from genome assembly GCA_036924085.1 of Ariolimax columbianus. Lineage (NCBI taxonomy): Eukaryota > Metazoa > Mollusca > Gastropoda > Stylommatophora > Arionidae > Ariolimax > Ariolimax columbianus. The sequence continues at coordinate 11,146,999 of JAVGWX010000024.1, forward strand.
GAAGTGTCAAGAAAAGAGAAGAATTTGAGGTGACATACAGGTTTATAAGATAATTAACGGAAAGGATAAATTCGCCTATAATAATTTTTTTTATAAAGTGCAGCCACCTACAAGAACAAAAGTGCACAGCTACAAATTAATTAAAGAAAGGTCGAGATTAGATACTAGGAAATATTTTTTAGTCAGAGAGCGGTCAATGCTTGGAATGGGAAATAGTGGCGAGTGGGTCAATTAATCAATTCAGAATAGATTGTATGCGCATAGTTTTTAGATTGAGGAAATGTAAATAAAACTGGTTGGATACACAATCTGCAGAGTCTTCTAAACCAGTGTAAAGAAGTTAAGTTAAGTACTGAAAGTCAAAAGGTTATAAAAATATATACAAGTCATGGCACAGTGACTGCACCAGGACAAGCACAAAATTAAGCCTACAGTCCAGTCACAATGGTTTTATCAGGGACATAGAACAAATAATAACAAATCACAAGAAAATTGAAAAATAAATTTGGCAGCCATACCTGCAAGAACCCAGGAAAGTAGGCCAAACAAGAAATAGTCAATTTGAAAACATGTATCCACAAAAACAGTCCTTCAAATCATTATGGACTCAAAATTGATAATGCTAAGAAAGAGTGTTAAACTCATATGCCCCTCTTCACTGGAATAAACAATGTTAACAGTATTAATTCTTTACGGTAACCATCGCGACTGTTGCGATTTCATTTTTTGTAGAGCTATTTTACTTTCTATTGTTGCCTCACTTTCTACCGGGTTATAGCCCAGTGTCATGGTATATATTTGTCTCGCGCATCTCTCGTGGCCAGAGTAACATTTAATAACATCCTCAGGTCTTATTTTCGCTGTCTATCCACCTTTTCCTTGGTCTACCTCTCGCCCTTCTTGCTGATGTTCACCAATTGAAGATTGCTTGAACAATGTGGTCTGGTTGCATTCTCACAATGTGGCCAAACCAATTCATTCTCTGTTACTCAATGTACTGTAAGCAGGGAATTGTTCCAACCTTCTCCAGAATACTCATATTTGTGATTCTGTCTCTTCTGGTGTTGTTAGTGACCTTTCGTAGGCACCGCATTTCACAGGTGGTTAACTTTCGTTCCTGGCCTTATTCAATGTATATGTCTGGCACTGGTAGCACAGGGTTGGGATGAAGATACTATTTATCATCTGCTTTTTTGCTGGAGGGAAATCTTGGGGTGTCTTAGTAGTGGAGACAGGTGGTAGGTGACACCGTTTGCCCTTTTCACTCTCGTCTCTATCGAGTCTGCCATCCTCAGTAAAAACAGTTGACAAATACCTAAATTATTGTACCTGTCAGGTTAGGTCATCCCGTAACCGGTGAGGTCATTAGGGCACACATGAAGACATCCTCACATCCCTACGCCATCCTTCTCTGTCAGCAGTCGCTACCTGTGCCTCTTCTGGTCGGAGATTGGTCCATTCTTTTATGTTGTCCTCCCGCCTCTTTTTGGGACGGCCTCTTCGTCATCTGCCTTGCACCTTTCCGTGAAGGATCGTATTTGCAAGACCCTTTGATCTCGATATCTGACCGTACAAAGCCAGTGTCCTTCTTTTGACAGTTGCCATGAGGCCTTCAAAAGGCCCTATTGCTATTCTAATTCTATCTCGCATTTCCTCATTTGTAACTCGATCTTTGTACGTGATGTTTAAAAGTCTTCGGAAACATCTCATTTCCAAGGCCTGTTTCCTTTGCTGAAGGTCAGCTGTAACTGTCCATGTCTCACAAGCATAGAGGAATATTGACAGGACCAATGTACGCATTTCATTCACATGAAATCAAGCATTTATTAACAAAATCTATTCCTAAACACTGGTTAGACTAAGACAGTGAGCATTGACCAGATGAAAACCAGACCTAAAACTATCCTAGAAAAGCACAAAAGTCAGAACATCACGAGTTCTCGGCACGACCATAAGCAGCAACGGATGTTGCCAAAGAAAAGAACGAAAAGATTGGCTAACGATCTTGGCGAACTGTGAGAGACAAAGTCATAACATGATATTTAGCACACAGTTGGACAATGTGAATAATTAAGTCTTTCCTGCAAAAACTGCACACAATTTATTTTCTTGCGTGTCAAGAAATCCATCTTCCACGTGCGGTGTTAGAAATGTAGGTTTACTGCGCGAATTGAAAAGTATGGTGCTTCATGTGGCTATATTCTACTAAATTTGATCTATTATAATCCATGGGTGAATTAACGCACAAGTACCAAATAAAGATCCTGAGGACTTCTGGTCAACTACACAAGTCCGACGGAAGAATATTGAATTCTCTGAGCTAAAATGTTGTAGGACGTTGCTCAAAATAACATTGTCAATAATGTTGCTAACAAGTCAATAATAACTGAAAATAGACTACTATAGTCAGTCATGACTGAAAATGGACTACTATAGCCAGCTATAACTGAAAATGGACTACTATAGTCAGTCATGACTGAAAATGGACTACTATAGTCAGCTATAACTTAAAATGGGCTATAATCATCATTCATGACTGAAAATGGGCTACTATAATCAGCCATGACTAAAAAGGGGCTATAGTCAAAATTGGCTACTATAGTCTACCATGACTGAAAATGGGCTACTATAGTCAGTCATGACTGCAAAGGGCTACTAACTATTAACAAGTCTTAAGTATAGGTTTGCGATTATAACATTTAAACTTGTGTACGTAATCAAGTTGTCATGCAAAATGGACAACAACAAAAATGGACAGGTGAGCATAGGGTAAACACTGCCATAATTGTATCGACGTCATCTATGGATGATGACCTCTTATGTTCATTTTAACCTGTCATCACATTTTTTAGTGGTGTGCATTCATCTAGCATTACCATCATAATTACAAGATGTGTTCAAATTAAAACAAGTGAACATACGCATGATGAATTCACTTTTAATGTAAACAGCACATACCAACCATCAAGTTTGCAAAATTTCATTATCCTCTTACTCATAGTTTTCTCGGCAGACTATTGAAAACATGGCGGGTGTGATACGAAATCCGTCCAGAGTTGATCAGCGAGCGGTGATTCGGTTTCTAACAGCTGAAGGATGTCGACCAGTGACATTCATCGCAGAATGCTGACAGTGTATGGTGACAAAAGTGTAACAAATGTAAGCTCCGGCGACGGTCCACTGGAATTGCTGCATCAATGTTCGTGAGGGCATCTTCTGACGCAACAATATGCACCTGACCTGGTCTCGGAAGATCTTTTGTTAACTCACGTCCTTCTTTAAACATCGTTGTCCAGTTCTTCACTGTAGTCTTCAATACACTTTTTGTCATCATACACTACCTGCATTCTGTTAAAAACCGAATCACCGCTCACTGATCAACTCTGAACGGATTCCGTATCACACCCGCCATGTTTTCACCGATCTGCTGACGAAACTATGGGTTGGAGGATAATTAAATTTTGCAAACTTGACGGTTGGTATGTGCTGTTTACACCAGAAGTGACATCATCATGCGCATTGTATGTATGTTCACTTGCTGCAGTTAAATCCGGATTCATTTGAACACGCCTCGTACTTAACAGTCTCCTCTCCGAAGCATTCTTTATTGAAGATCATTGTCTGATCGATCCATCCTCAATAGCCTGTACTGACCCCTCGCACCACTTGACCGATAGAGGGTGAGTCCGAGCTTGAAGAGAAATGCCAGTGAGACTGACCCAAGCACAAATAATGACATAATCGAAGATAAGTTCTCTGGGTTGTAATTTTGGAAAACTGATGCGGCCAAAGTCCAAATGATAACAGCATAAGGCGTCAGACAATATCTGGTAAAACGCTCAAGCAAAGTGGAGTCTAACCCAATGTATATGACTGCCACAAAGGTCAGAATGCTGAGACACAAGATGGATGTGCCCTCGTTCGAGATTGGCTCATGCCATTTGTAAACCAATATTATGCCAAGATTTAAGAGCGTAGTCACGAAGGCCCAAGTGACATACATTGCAAGGCTGTTTAAAATGGTAATTTGCAGAAATGTTCCTTCTTTATTCCTGCCCTGGTCGACCAAAATGTCTCGGAGCATTACCATTCTGGAAGATACGATGGCTAGGGCCAAAATCAAAGAAAGAAAAATACACGCCAGGAAGACAAAAGAAGCCAAAAATAAAAGCTGGTCCCACAAAAACAACCAGCCAATGTTGAAAGCAGAGCTCAGATTGAAAAAGATAAAGAAGGCTGGGCTAAGGACAACAGGGTTTAAGTACGCAGGTTCGTTGTCTGTTTCACGGAAGATAAGTCCGACGCTGTAGATCACCCAAATCAGCTGCGAAAGGTAGATTGCTCCCCAAATGTAAAATGCCCATCCTGATGGTGTGAAGTTCAGATGAAACAGTCTTGGTATGTTTGATATTCCATGTGAAAAGAGACCTGGCAAGACATGATGTAAATATTCAATAAAATTAAATAAATATTCTTAAACTTACTATATCATAACTTAACATCTTTATACTGGTTTAGAAGACTCTGTAGAGTCTGTAAACAATGTTTTCTTTTATATTTCCTATGTGCATTAATTGACCCTGCATTCACTACTTCCTGTGGCAATGCATTCCAAGCATTCACCACTCTCTGACTAAACAAATATTTTCTAATATCTAATCTGGGCGGAACTAGTGAAACCATCATCCCTGACCAGTACTAGCCGTCTGATCAGGAAAGAGCTGGCCAATGACAAGCCCAGATCCATCAACCCAGACACCTTCAAGGCCAGCATGACTTCGCGGTGGGACTTCGGGGAGCATGAACATCCCAATTGTCCGTTAGTCCCTTTTGGGCCAAAATACATGACTGGAATGCAACACTGGTTGTCTACAGACTCTGCAGAGTCTTCTGGGGTCGCTGTGGTCGAGATGTCAGGCACTTGCCTTCCAAAGCGATGAACAGAAACAGTGGACTTTCGAATCCCACAAGTATCATAGTGACCCCTGGTCACACGGGAAGTGGAACCAGAGTGCCTGCATCCTGAGTTGCCTCCAGTCGTCTTGATAAATGTCTTACCACTGGTCCAAGGTAGCTTGGGACCAGAGAGTGAGGTTGATGACCAGGGCAGTTTCTTCCTCACTATAATCCAAATACAGCGCAGGTTACATCAACAAAACAAAACCTTCTTTTGATATCGCCATTATGCGATAAAGCCCCAGTATACCTAGTAAACTGTTCACACCTTTTACAAAGACACTTTATCCCTGACAGCAGTGCTAGGTACTATAACTCATTCACAATCACATGCCTCTGGGACCAGTTTATAGATTTACCCCTTATTGTCAGATGCCAGTACCAGTTTCTCCTTCTTGATCAACTGATGATATGCGTCTAGTCCGGTGAGGTTCACGATCAACTGATGCTGTGCTTCTAGTCCGATGAGGTCACGATCAACTGATTCTGTGCTTCTAGTCCAGTTAGGTCACGATCAACTGATTCTGTGCTTCTAGTCCAGTGAGGTCACGGTCAACTGATGCTGTGCTTCTAGTCCGGTGAGGTCACGATCAACTGATTCTGTGCTTCTAGTCCAGTGAGGTCACGATCAACTGATTCTGTGCTTCTAGTCCAGTGAGGTCACGATCAACTGATTCTGTGCTTCTAGTCCAGTGAGGTCACGATCAACTGATTCTGTGCTTCTAGTCCAGTGAGGTCACGATCAACTGATTCTGTGCTTCTAGTCCAGTGAGGTCACGATCAACTGATTCTGTGCTTCTAGTCCAGTGAGGTCACGATCAACTGATTCTGTGCTTCTAGTCCAGTGAGGTCACGATCAACTGATGCTAGGCCTCTAGTCCGGGGAGGTTCACGAAGGAGACTGTGTGTCTCAGATCATCGCTGGTCCACCACAGCTTTTCGAGCATGGTCGACCCCCCCCCCCCCCCCCCTCTCCCCTACCAGGCTGCCTCTCTTTGGTCTGCATAGGTAGGGCAGTCCCGCAGAATATCTTCTGGTGTTTGCTTGGGTGCTCCACAATCGCACGTGGTGGTGTCTCTGAGACCCATTCTGTGGTGGGCCAGCACCAGCAGCAAGTTTGGTATGGTTCGTAAAAAAATATTTAACGAAAGACCGATCCCGTCAGAATCTGATCTTAATTTTAACAATAGCACAGAAAGGTAAGGAGGCAGCGTGGCCTAGAGGTGAAACTCGCTCGGTTTTCACAATCCTAATGCACTGGGTTCTATTCCCACTTGTGTCAAGTTTGGCAGACACTGGGTTTTTTTCTCTGGCGAATGCTCCTCCACGTTCTACAGGAGATCAAGAGACAGTACCCTAGCAACTCTTGGACACACGTATACACAGATGGGTCTGTCTCGTTGAGCAACAAAAGGAGAGGCAGTAGAATCAACATCGAACACTCCAATGGCAACATAGAAAATCACTCTATACCAGCAGGATAGACCTGTACCAGCAGGAGAGACCTGTACCAGCAGGAGAGACCTGTACCAGCAGGAGAGACCTGTACCAGCAGGAGAGACCTGTACCAGCAGGAGAGACCTGTACCAATTTCAGAGCTGAAGCAAGAGCTGTTCATGCAGCAATTCAAATTCCTATCATCCAAAACATAACTACAAGGAAAACGGTCATTCTAACAGACTCCAGGAGTGTACTCCAGGCCATCTCAAGCCACAAACAAGATAGACTCTCACATGAAATAAAATACAACATAGAATTGATGTCTCAAAAAAACAGATTTAATCCTTCAATGGATTCCGGCCCACTGTGGGATCCCTGGAAACGAGAAAGCAGATGAGCTCGCAAAAGCCGGAAGTGGCAGCAAACAGATTCCCCACCCACAGAGCTATAAAGAAGCAAAGACACTCATCAAACGATCCATGAGGACAGAATGGAGAGACCAGCACAAAGAATACAAGCCAGAAAATGACAGCATAGACAAACTTGGCAGAGATGGGCAGACAAAGGTCTTCAGACTCAGAAAGGGACATTGTAGACTCAAGGCCCACCTCCACCGAATGGGTCTCAGAGACACCACCATGTCAGATTGTGGAGCACCCAAGCAAACACCAGAACATATTCTGCAAGAATGCCCAACCTATGCAGACCAAAGAGAGGCAGTCTGGCCTGGGGGAGTGACTATGCTAGAAAATCTGCGGGGGAATGGCGAAGACCTGAAACGCACTCTCCTCTGTGAACCTCACCAGACTAGCAGCACAGCATCAGTTGATCGATGAAGAAGAAGAAGCTCCTCCACGTCTGGAAAGTAATGACAACCTACCGTGCTGCACACTTGCCAAATAGGTGGCGGTTGTAAGAAGTGACGCTCTGTAAAGGACATGTTACTTACGTTTACTTAAAATGACCTTTCTAAACCACAACAACACAGACACGTTTTGCTATCAGAGCTTACAGCTGCCCTAAAAGGCACCATCAGGCATGGCTCCCACTGCTTTCTCAGGAAGGTAACTGGGAAGGCCGAACAATAACTGTAGAAACTTAATTACCTCCACTGAAGGCTGGGTCAACGGCCATGAAATTTAGGATCAACATGGCAGAATACAGGATGAAGGTGGTCACAATAAGGCTCACAAAAACACATCTGCTGCGGAGTTTGCGTTCAACTTTGTCTGCGGTCTTGGTTGCCTTCTGAGCGACTGTCAGATGTTTTGGGGACGTCATTCTGTGAACGAAAACAATTTGTCAACATCACAGAGGGATAGAATAATTGATGGGATATTATAGAGGAAAAATAATTGATGGAATATTATAGAGAGAATAATTGATGGGATATTATAGAGAGAATAATGGACGGGAAATTATTGAGAGAATAATTGACGGGAAATTATTGAGAGAATAATTGACGGGAAATTATTGAGAGAATAATTGACGGGAAATTATTGAGAGAATAATTGACGGGAAATTATTGAGAGAATAATTGACGGGAAATTATTGAGAGAATAATTGACGGGAAATTATTGAGAGAATAATTGACGGGAAATTATAGAGAGAATAATTGATGGGAAATTATAGAGAGAATAATTGATGGGAAATTATAGAGAGAATAATTGATGGGACATTATAAAGGGAATAATTGACAGGACATTGTAGAGGGAATAATTTATGGGACATTATAGAGAGAATTAGTCCAGGTAGCATTGAAAAAGGCAAATGCAATGTTAGGTATGATGAAAAGAAATATTGAACATAGGAGCAAGAAAGCGATAGTCAAACTGTATAAAGCATTAGTTCGACCTAGATTGGAGTACCGTGTACAGGTGGACTCTTAAAATGTTTGGCCACATAACACAAGACTTCCACCACACAGCACAGCACTCCCCCCCCCCCCCCCCCCCCTTACAATCAATGCTATTTAAATACAACAGATTCAAGGTCAAAGGCTGACCATGAAAAAGGTGTCTTACGGAAATATCTGAGGTGGTGAATGCCACTGTGCATGAGGCGCACAGCCGGGCTTGTTCTAGAGATCTCTTCATAACCTGACGCTGAAAGGCATAACAGTATATATTTTTTTTGTTTTTGCGTTCGCCTTATTTCTCTATTCCCCAAGGTGGTGTGTGTTGCACTGTGGTTTTTATTTTGCGCCTGTTGGCCCAGAGCATCTGACTTCAGCATGCATTTTATGAAAGGGTCTGCTTCCTTCTGCATTTTCAAAGGGTTTGCTTTCCCGGGGTAACAGCCGATGCTGTGATGGGGATCGAACACGGCACCTTCTGGTTGTAAGCTGTGTCACTTAACCACTAACCCATGCCGCTACCACAGGATATATGAAAGGAAAGAAAATGTATAGATATCAGCTCCTCCACTTTTGACTTCATGTGTTGCTGCTCCATGGCTGTTGATTTCATTGCTCCTATAATGGGATAAACACTGCATAGGGAGCATCCCCAATGGTCCTCCGCACATCAGCCCTTACACTATGTCTCTCAGCGGCAGAGTATGCGGCACCTGTATGGAATGTATCTATAATAATAGCTGTCCATCGTTGTCGATAAGGACCGCCGACATCATCCTTGTCACAGATTCCCCTGTTGGGTGTGGGTGCGCATGTGGCTGAACAGGCCAATGCGGGCACGAAAACATCTGCTACATAACGGGCACACAAGGTTTGTAGAAGGTAAGGTGATGGTGTTCCCGCTGTTCGGGATCTCTGGGTCTCGTGTCTGCTCTGGGCTTTCACAACACGGTCATCTTCGCCAATAGCTACACCCGATTTGACTGTGCTTCTCCAGTCAGATCTGTTTCGCGCAAGACATTCCCGGGTGTCGATGTCTATCTGGCAACTTTTCAGTGAGTCCTTCAGACCTTCTTTAAAACGTTTCTTTGGGCGCTCTCTCTCGCGCCATCCCTCTCTCAGCTCGCCGTAGAGAAGCTTCTTTGGGAGCCGCTCGTCTGACATATGGATGAGGTGTCCAGCCCATCCCAGTCGTGCTTTTTCTAGCAGTGCATGGATGCTGGGCATGTTAGCCCTCGAGAGAACATCGATGTCAGTGACACGATCTTGCAATCGGATGTGTAGATAGATATATTCCATTTTAAAAAAAACATTTTTTTAAATGGAATGTATCTACACACACGAAATAGGTCGATGTGGCAGTAAATGGGAAAGGCCGAATTGTAACAGGATGTCTTAAACCATAACCAACGGAAAATGTCTAAGCAATCGCTGTTATTGGCCTTCCGGATATTAGAAGACATGTCACATCCGAAGTTGAGAGACAAATGCAGTCATGTGACCAGAGACACCCTCTTTTTGGACATACAGCAGAAAGAATACGGCTGAAATCAAGGAAAATTGTTCTGCGGACTGTACAGCCATCAGAACAGATCCCAGAGAGAAAACGCATAGAAAAGTGGTGCCAAAAGAACGGTGACGGTTGGATGGAGATCAAAGAAGTACCTGCAACAGGGCATGATTTGTCATATACTAGGTGGAGATCTCTGACCAGGTTAAGGACAGGTGTGTCCAGGTGTGGGTCTAACCTGAAAATGTGGGGATTTGCAGACGATGAATATTGCAAATGTGGGACCATTTAGGACCCGAAACACCTGATTATATGTCCTAGGATGCAGGAATCCTGTGCAGCAGAGGATCTGATGGTAGCAAATGAAAGAACACTGATGGTAGCTGGTTTTTGGGCGAAGACTATGCGAGGTTGCCCGACTCAGAAAGAAAGAAAGTAAGCTCCTAAAATAATTCTTTCCGCTTGTGTTTTGCAAAATAATTCTTTCCGCTTGTGTTTTGCAAAATAATTCTTTCCGCTTGTGTTTTCCAAAATAATTCTTTCCGCTTGTGTTTTCCAAAATAATTCTTTCCGCTTATGTTTTCCAAAATAGTTCTTTCCGCTTGTGTTTTCCAAAATAATTCTTTCCGCTTGTGTTTTACAAAATAATTCTTTCCGCTTGTGTTTTCCAAAGTTTAGTTTCAAAGCTGTTGCCTAGACTAGCCTTTCTTATTTTTCTTTTTTGCGTATTCTTCTTCGATCAGCTAATGCTATACTCATAGTCCGGTGAGGTTCCCGAAGGAGACTGCGTTTCAGGTCTTCGCTAGTCTGTCCGCAGCTTTCTGAGCCTGGTCGCTCCCCTAGGCCAGACTGTCTCTTTTTTGTCTGCATAGGTAGGGCAGTCCTGCAGGATTTGTATTGCTGTTGGTTTGGGTGCTCCACAATCCCAGGTGGAGGTGTCCCATTCTGTGGAGGTGGGTCTTGAGTCCGCAATGTCCCATTCTGAATCTGAAGATCTTTGTCTGCCCATCTCTGCCAAGTTTGTCTATTCTGTCATTTTCTTTACTTTATGCTGGTCTCTCATTCCGTCCTTGTGGATTGTTCTATGTGTGTCTTTGCTTCATTATAGCTCTTTGTGTGGCGAGTCTGTATGCTGCCACTTCCAACTTTTGCAAGCTCATCTGCCTTCTTGTTTCCAAGGATGCCACAGTGGGTGAGGATCCACTGTAGTACTAAATTTATTTTTTACTCCTTATTCGTCTAAATCTCTTCTATGATTTTCTGTGTACTGACATATCAGTAGTTGATGGTTTGTACCCTATGTAGTTCCTGCAAATTTTTTCATTGAAATCATTCATTGTTTTCTTCCGAAGGCGGATGTGTCGGACCGATACGTGCAAAGATCGCAGTCAAGCTTTGAACTAGCAATACAACGCATTACGTTCTCCGGACTACATCCTGCTACTTGCAAAGCCCTGTTCAGGGCTTGGTAGCGGGAGATTGAGAATGAACGCATAAAAATAAGAAGATGTATTGTTTACATTTTGTTGACATTTGTCAATTTGATTTGACCATGTTAGTCTGCTATCCAGTGTTTTTCCTTACTAAGGATGGTTCTTTTTTCTTCTTCTGGTAACTCATGTCCATTTTAGTTTCAGCATGATTCTATTTGCCTTATTTGTTAAAAAATGTTCATGTTTTATTTTCTTTGATGTTTAAGAGCAATTTCTGAGTCCATTAATCAAACTCCATTGATAAATCCTGGAACTTTTGTATTTTATGTTTCCTACATTTGATGTTTTCTTCAGCTAAATAAATCCTTGAACCTTTTTAGTTGTATTTTATATTTCCTAAATTTGATGTTTTCTTCAGTTACCTGTTCTGTTGTTTAATGCCCACAATGAGTAACTTTACTTCTTCGTGCACCCTTAAAGGCTGATTAGTCGTTGGTTGCAGTAGCTTTCCTCACATCCCGCGCATGCTGATGAAGGTGACCAGGGTCGGCCAGGATGTTGTGTTATGCTTGGCTTCATCTGCGTGATGCTCACTACTATGGGGATCATGTTGATCACTCACCTCATAAGCCAGACTGCCATAAAACAGATGTTTGGAGTGTTTATAGGGAGAACTGCATGGACGTGGGGTGGCGTCTTGGTCAGTATGTTCACCTGACCCTGACTAGCATAACCTGATCAGGTTGTTTCACTGACCCTGGCTAACATAGTCTGATCAGCATATTTCACCTGACCCTGATTAACATAGTCTGATCAGTTTGTTTCACCTGACCCTGACAAACATAGCCTGATCAGCATGTTTTGCATGACCCTAATATAGTCTGATCAGTATGTTTTGCCTGACTTGACCCTGACTAACATAGTCTTGATCAGTATGTTTCACCTGACCCTGACTAATATAGTCTGATCAGTATGTTTTGCCTGGCTAGACGTTAGCCATCTTGCCTTCTCCATGGTAAAATTCAACGTTTCCTTGATGTCTTGTATCCATCGTCGTCTTGGAACCATGCCTTCCATGCCTGTTCTATCCAGTTTGTAATGGCACTTAAGGGAAGTAGGACTAATGTCTTGTCAGGTGTGTTCTTCGTCTATCACGAATTTTGAGGACCTTTTCTTTTTTCACCTAGCCAGTCCTTCCAGTCAAGTATTCTGTACATTTGGGTTGTGGATGGGTGCAGAGATGGCTGACGGGTCCGATTTGGGATCTGCATACTTGCAGGCAGTGAAAGTATGGAAAGTTCGCTTTGCGAGTCGGTGATCATGATTGTCAGTAAATCCATGTATCTCATCCTCTTTATTGCTCAGCCAGGAGTCCCACAAGTGACGCAGCTGTTTGACAGTAGTTTAGCTTGTCACCGAACTTACGCTCCACGATTCGCCGTTCAACCGTCGTCACAGGACTCGACCGTGTTAGTACTGGATAAATGAAAAGAGAACGACTTGCGCAATGAAATTGATTTAAGTGAGGAAGGGTTGCACAGTTCGTCGACCTCACTCTCTTGCCCGAGTCCAACTTTAACTAGTAGCAAGACAAGTAAGGACGACTGGATTTGGACTCGGGTGCAGTGGAAGACCACGACTGCTCAAGTGCCTCGCCGTGATCTGTGCGGTCAACACCGCTCAGCACATTTGCTGTCGTGGTAGCCTGATGACGAGTTTCCTGCTTAGCTGGCTGAGGTTGAGCAGGGCATGCCAAATCTATAAAAGCTTTCCCTGTTCTTGGCTTCCTACTTTTTCTTTTACCTTCTCTCCTACCTCTTTTCTTTCCGCGTGTTTGTTTAGGTCTCTCACTGACAAGGACTCAGGTAAGCAAGACATCTTGTCACCTCTAGTGGTAACGAGTAACCCCTACACACCTCCAGTCTAAGTGGCATCAAGGTGCCTAGAGAGTATGTGTGCATTTTCGCTGCACTGCCCAGCGATTTTGCGCTCGCGCGTGTCGAGAATAGGGGACGATAGGCTTTGAGTTCGACTACAACTAGAATACGGCACATTATCAAATAGGTGTATCTTTTTTCACATATACCAACTGTAGCACGGTTCTCATTGGGTATTCCGTCAACAAAATACTTCTTGAATTCATTTGAATTTTGGAAGAAGATGAAATATCACAGAATATCTGAAGATGAAGTGCCAGCGGCCAGTCACGGCACTCGACTGAAGGTTTCAGTTTCTGGTCAGGTACAACCTACTGATCAGGCATCTAAGTCATGGTCAGGTAAAATATAATTACCAAGACCACCACCTGGACTTCCCTGGAAACGGGTTGTCCTTCTTGGCAGTCTGATTAACAAGTTGGCGGATCGACATGATCCCTGCAGTAGTGGGAGACACGCAGATGAAGCCAAGCATAGAACAACCACCTGGAGGACCCCGTCCACCTTCATCCGCACGCTTGGGATGTGACGAAAGCTACTGTAACCCGCCACTGAACGCCCGTTTCACTGTGCATAGAAAAGAGGAAACCTACTCATTATGGGCATTCACAACAACATGGCATTTCTTCTTCTTCTTCTTCGTACGCTGTCAGACGTCAACTTGAATTTGTTTGAAGAAAGCAGCTGTCATCCTGAGGCTGTCAACACTGCCCTAGAGCTTGTCTAGTGCTGCCACTGGTGATGGCCACATGTGCTTTCTCTGGTCCTCGTATGTCGGGCAATTTTGCTGCAGACAACATGGCACTTAACATGGCCATAAAATTTCAATTTTTTAATACCATAAGCCAGTTTTCATCTACATTCAGGTCTTGCTGAATGGCTTTAGTTTTCTCTATCCTTGTCCAAGCTTCTTCTTCTTCTTCGTTCATTCTCAATCTCCCGCTACCAAACCCTGAAAGGGCTTAAGTAGCAGAATGTAGTCCAGAGAAAGGAATGCTTTGCGTCGTAGTTTACAACTTGACTGCGATATTTGCACCTTTCAGTCCAGCACATCCGACTTCAGCAAGCATTTTTTGAGTACCGGGTTAACCTTCCCTCTTCGATCCCTTCTCCTTAGCCAGTCTGCCCTGCTGCAGCCTGTTATCCAGGATCACCGCCTAGAGGTGTAGAAGGGTCTTGGCAGCTCTGGTTCGCTGGCCCTGATGCTAGCAGTCAGCTATGGGTCGCTGACCCCTGCAGCTCATGCGCTGCTCAGCGTCTTGATCCCCCTTGTCCAAGCAATTTTCAGGCTTCTCTTGTTAAGCCCTGGTTTCAAAACTGCGATGTGTGGAACACCGTTGGGGATGCTCCCCATACAGTTTGTACCATTACAAGAAATCAACAGCCATGGAGCAGCAGCTTATGAGGCCAACAGTGAAGGAGCTGGTGTCTATACCTTTTCTCTCCTTTCTTTTCATATATCCTGTGTGGACGGTGTGCGCTAGTGGTTAAGTGACATGGCTCACAACCAAAGGTGCTGGGTTCGATCCCCATCACAGCACTGGCTGTTACTCCGGGGAAGCAAACCCTTAGAAAATGCAGGAGGGTGCAGACCCTTACATAAAATGCAAGCTGAAGTTGGATGCACTGGGCCGACAGGCGCAAAATAAATACAACAATGCAACGCTCACTGCGTTGTGGAATAGATAAATAAGGCGAACACACGCACACAAAATTGCGATTTTCTTTCTTAATTCATGTGTGATTGTCCATGTATGTCTCTCAAGCATAGGTTGCCACAGGAAAATGCATGTTCTCAGAATTTTTAGTTTTGATTGTTTGTTTGTGTTATGCCATAAATTATCCATACTTCTTAACTTCTACATTGCCGTAGTAAATCTCTTTCTTACTTATTTTCTACACTTAGTCTCCATTGAGTTGTTGTTTAGTAGATTGCCCAGGTTTTCAAAGTAAGCAACATTACATTGTCAATGTCCTCGCCTGATGATAACAAGTAACAACTCTCCCATTAACGTCCTTAGTTACTTGTAAAGTAATCAGTAATGTAAGGCTAGATCATACTTGATGATCAGTATGAATCGAGATCTATTAAATGTATCCACTATGATTATTACTACTATTAAACTAGTATTATCGTTTTAGATCTAGTCTATGTTGTTGGCACCACTACTCTACTGTATACTGACTACTACACTACTAGTCAGACTAGAAATACTTTCAGTTTTCACTTTCATTTCAATCAATCATGTTGTATGTATGTTCATGTCTCAGCTGATGTTGAACGATGAAATACATTCTCCGTTTTTCTGCCTCCTCTTATTCCGTTTATAAATCAATAGGGGAGTTCCAAAATATTGTAAACTACCAAGTTCCTTACCTGAGACTTCAATGTCTCTTGCTGTTACCATGAAACTTTATCTAACGCTTCAACTCAATATATTTTGTTATTCTGTGTACCTGCAGGCTTAGGTCGTCCAAACTTCCTACTTCCGGGAAAATAGCACACAGTCACGTGATTTACCTGTGACAGGTGATACAAAAATAGCGGGACATTTAGAATATCTATATACGTAGCTGACTGCTTCCATCGGGGTCTGTGACTTATATATTATCTAGACCCTATATCACCTCCAAGTGGTGTTCCTGGAAACAAATTACAATCATGCAGCCTTGCTAAGAAATTAGGGATCGAAGAGGAATTCGAAAGCCCCCCCCCCCCCCCCCCCCCCACAAAAATGCCGTGTTGAAATCGCAGCCAAACGTAGTTGCTACCTAAATTACGTACATATGACATGGAAAAGCTACTACCCAAACACAGTACATCTGACATGGACAAGCTACTACCCAAGCACAGTACATCTGACATGGACAAGCTACTACCCAAACACAGTACATCTGACATGGACAAGCTACTACCCAAACACAGTACATCTGACATGGACAAGCTACTACCCAAACACAGTACATCTGACATGGACAAGCTACTACCCAAACACAGTACATCTGACATGGACAAGCTACTATCCAAACACAGTACATCTGACATGGACAAGCTACTACCCAAACACAGTACATCTGACATATACTAGCTACTACCCAAACACAGTTACAGTTGACCTTCAGCGAAGGATACATGCCTTGCAGAAGAAATGTTTCCGAAGACTTCTGAACGTCACTTACAAAGATCGAATTACAAATGAGGACATACAAGATAGAATTGCAACAGCAATATGGCCTTTTGAAGATCTCTTGGCAAGCGTCAAAAGAAGGAAACTCGCTTGGTACGGTCACATATCGAGATCAAATGGTCTTGCAAACACGATCCTGCACGGAAAGGTGCAAGGCAGACGACGAAGAGGCCGTCCCAAAAAGAAGTTGGAGGACAACATAAAGGAATTGATCAATATCCGACCAGAAGAGGCACAGGCAACGGCCGCTGACAGAGAAGGGTGGCGTGGGATTGGGAGAATGTCTTCATGTGTGCCCCAACGACCTCACTGGTTACGGGAAGACCTGACCCCACCCAAACACAGTACAGTTTACATGGACAAGCTACTACCCACACACAGTACAGTTTACATGGACAAGCTACTACCCACACACAGTACAGTTTACATGGACAAGCTACTACCCACCCACAGTACAGTTTACATGGACAAGCTACTACCCACCCACAGTACAGTTTACATGGACAAGCTACTACCCACACACAGTACAGTTTACATGGACAAGCTACTACCCACACACAGTACAGTTTACACGGACAAGCTACTACCCACACACAGTACAGTTTACATGGACAAGCTACTACCCACCCACAGTACAGTTTACATGGACAAGCTACTACCCACACACAGTACAGTTTACATGGACAAGCTACTACCCACACACAGTACAGTTTACATGGACAAGCTACTACCCACACACAGTACAGTTTACATGGACAAGCTACTACCCACACACAGTACAGTTTACATGGACAAGCTACTACCCACACACAGTACAGTTTACATGGACAAGCTACTACCAACCCACAGTACAGTTTACATGGACAAGCTACTACCCACACACAGTACAGTTTACATGGACAAGCTACTACCCACCCACAGTACAGTTTACATGGACAAGCTACTACCCACACACAGTACAGTTTACATGGACAAGCTACTACCCACACACAGTACAGTTTACATGGACAAGCTACTACCCACACACAGTACAGTTTACATGGACAAGCTACTACCCACACACAGTACAGTTTACATGAACAAGCTACTACCCACACACAGTACAGTTTACATGGACAAGCTACTACCCACACACAGTGCAGTTTACATGGACAAGCTACTACCCACCCACAGTACAGTTTACATGGACAAGCTACTACCCACACACAGTACAGTTTACATGGACAAGCTACTACCCACACACAGTACAGTTTACATGGACAAGCTACTACCCACACACAGTACAGTTTACATGAACAAGCTACTACCCACACACAGTACAGTTTACATGGACAAGCTACTACCCACACACAGTACAGTTTACATGGACAAACTACTACCCACCCACAGTACAGTTTACATGGACAAGCTACTACCCACCCACAGTACAGTTTACATGGACAAGCTACTACCCACACACAGTACAGTTTACATGGACAAGCTACTACCCACACACAGTACAGTTTACATGGACAAGCTACTAGCCACACACAGTACAGTTTACATGGACAAGCTACTACCCACACACAGTACAGTTTACATGGACAAGCTACTACCCACACACAGTACAGTTTACATGGACAAGCTACTACCCACCCACAGTACAGTTTACATGGACAAGCTACTACCCACACACAGTACAGTTTACATGGACAAGCTACTACCCACACACAGTACAGTTTACATGGACAAGCTACTACCCACACACAGTACAGTTTACATGGACAAGCTACTACCCACACACAGTACAGTTTACATGGACAAGCTACTACCCACACACAGTACAGTTTACATGGACAAGCTACTACCCACATACAGTACAGTTTACATGGACAAGCTACTACCCACACACAGTACAGTTTACATGGACAAGCTACTACCCACACACAGTACAGTTTACATGGACAAGCTACTACCCACACACAGTACAGTTTACATGGACAAGCTACTACCCACACACAGTACAGTTTACATGGACAAGCTACTACCCACACACAGTACAGTTTACATGGACAAGCTACTACCCACACACAGTACAGTTTACATGGACAAGCTACTATCCAAACACAGTACATCTGACATGGACAAGCTACTATCCAAACACAGTACATCTGACATGGACAAGCTACTACCCACACACAGTACATCTGACATGGACAAGCTACTACCCACACACAGTACATCTGACATGGACAAGCTACTACCCACACACAGTACAGTTTACATGGACAAGCTACTACCCACACACAGTACAGTTTACATGGACAAGCTACTATCCAAACACAGTACATCTGACATGGACAAGCTACTATCCAAACACAGTACATCTGACATGGACAAGCTACTACCCACACACAGTACATCTGACATGGACAAGCTACTACCCACACACAGTACATCTGACATGGACAAGCTACTACCCACACACAGTACAGTTTACATGGACAAGCTACTACCCACACACAGTACAGTTTACATGGACAAGCTACTATCCAAACACAGTACATCTGACATGGACAAGCTACTATCCAAACACAGTACATCTGACATGGACAAGCTACTACCCACACACAGTACATCTGACATGGACAAGCTACTACCCACACACAGTACAGTTTACATGGACAAGCTACTATCCAAACACAGTACATCTGACATGGACAAGCTACTACCCACACACAGTACATCTGACATGGACAAGCTACTACCCACACACAGTACAGTTTACATGGACAAGCTACTACCCACACACAGTACAGTTTACATGGACAAGCTACTACCCACACACAGTACAGTTTACATGGACAAGCTACTAGCCACACACAGTACAGTTTACATGGACAAGCTACTACCCACACACAGTACAGTTTACATGGACAAGCTACTACCCACACACAGTACATCTGACATGGACAAGCTACTACCCACACACAGTACAGTTTACATGGACAAGCTACTACCCACACACAGTACAGTTTACATAGACAAGCTACTACCCACACACAGTACAGTTTACATGAACAAGCTACTACCCACACACAGTACAGTTTACATGGACAAGCTACTACCCACACACAGTACAGTTTACATGGACAAGCTACTACCCACACACAGTACAGTTTACATGGACAAGCTACTACCCACACACAGTACAGTTTACATGGACAAGCTACTACCCACACACAGTACAGTTTACATGGACAAGCTACTACCCACACACAGTACAGTTTACATGGACAAGCTACTACCCACACACAGTACAGTTTACATGGACAAGCTACTACCCACACACAGTACAGATGACAGGAACAATACGAAAGATCCCCAAAACCAGAGCTATTTGAATATGTTAATGCGTAGTCTGGGCTCTGGAGACTTGGAGTTAGGCAGCTATTGCAGAATAGCGATCTTTATACGTATAGTCTTGTAGTCCAACGACCAATACACAGCCATGGGGCCTTCAAACCCTGATTATATGTTCAAGACTATGTAATGGTGCATACGTGTCAACCACCTCCAGTTTGAGAATGGAGACGGAAGCAGTGACCTCAGCACTGAAATGGATATCTGAGAGTTCTATAGCAAGGGTAGTATCGTGACAGACGCGCAAGCCGTACTTCAGAAGGTACAGAAGAGATGGCTTAGGTGCGAGTGGGTAGCAACTGTTGAGGCCTCAAACCTCCAGGTGTTTACATGGATCTACTACCCTGGTCATGCTGGGGTTCAGGGCAATGAAAGAGCTGATATCTTGGCTTCACAAGCTCCCATCATGGTCACGTTAACGACGGATAGGAATGCCATTTTGAAATCAATCAATGACCGCCTGTTAGATACTGCAATAGATGAATCAGCAATTCACAAGCTGCAAAGTTTTGACATTAAACACAGTTCGAACCAAATAGGGTGCATGAGAGGACAGAGCAAGAGAGTGTACAACCAGTGAGCTAGAAGGACCATCAGCATCACTACCCTGCGTCATTTTCTGAGAAAGACTGAGCACCTATGGGTATGCTCGAAGTGCAGTGACGTTGATTCTTAGAAACAGAACAGAAACAATTCAGTCGAAGAATCAACGTCATTGCACACGGTTTAATACATAAGTGCTCTGTTCTTCTCCATATCTTTTGGAGAATCCCTGCTCAGTGTGCACGAACTCCGTAGCACCGGCGATGACCCCGCATTAGATTGGCTAGATTTATAGCCTCATTGTGAATTTTGCCCGGGCAGTGGCTGTTAAGCCTACTATTTTCGATTTCCAACTGTTGAGGCATTTTATTTAATGTGCGCGACACTGCAAACGGGCGTCTGATCTCTACTAGCTAGAGAACTTGGGAGATATAAGAAAGTTCATTTGAAAATAAAAGCCGGTCTCCATCATGATTTGAACCCGCGATTTCCGGCCTCTGTTGACGACGTCTTGCCTCGAGACCAGATGTGATTTAATACAGGTTTATAAGATAATCAACGGAAAGAATCAATTAGACTATAGCAAGTAGTTCCAAATATACCCACCGTCAAAAACAAAATGGTACAGACACAAATTAATTAAAGAAAAGTCCAGATTAGATACCAGGAAATATTTTCTTACTCATTCATCCTTAGTTCTTTCCGTCTTGTCAGACGATAGTAATTGTGCTTTGAAAAGGTATGCAACTACAGTCCATGACAGTAACGAATGTGACTCGTAAGACCAATCCGGGCAGAGAAGCATCTTCCACAGTGTGCAAGAAAAATCAGGACCGTTTGCGGCATCGCATGGTGTGGCGTGTCTTCTCAAACTCTTTAGCCTATCAGCAATCAGTATCTCCTTTGTATGTATTCCATGCTTGATCATGCCCCTCCATGTAACACGATCCATGGCGTCCTGTTCCCAAGATTCCAAATCGATGCCTGCGTCATTCATATCCCGCTTGCAAACATCCTTGTACCGAAGTAGTGGCCGGCCCCGAGACCTTTTCCCCAACTGTAATTCCCCATAGAGAAGATATTTTGGTATTCTGCCATCATCCATCCTCCGAATGTGTCCCAGCCAGCGGAGCCTTCGATAACTAAGCATGGAGAAGATTGTGACAGTGCCTGTTCTCCCCAACTCCTCTGCCTTGGTGATCTTGTCTTGCCACCCAACGCCCAGGATTCTGCGCAGGCACTTCATGTGATAGCTGTTTAGCCACCTCTCCTTGTGCATGTAGGTAGACCATGACTCACTACCGTAAAGAAGAGTACTGAGAACACAAGTCTGGTAAACAAGTATTTTTGTTTTAACAGTGAGCTTCTTCTTCTCCCAGACCCTTTTTGTTAATCTGCTCATTGTTGTTGCTGCATTTCCTATCCTGATATTGATCTCTTGGTCCGGGGATAGATTATTATTGACCGAGGATCCCAAGTATGTAAAGTGATTTACTACATCGAGAGCTTCATCATCAATTGAGATTACTGATGGTTTGTTTGCACCCTGGACCAGAACTTTTGTTATCATTTTGCTGATTGTTAACCCGAATTCACAGCAGGCATCCGAAAATGCAGATAATAAGCTTTGCAGTTCCTCCTCTGAGCGAGTAGTAATTGCGGCATCATCCGCAAAGAGCAGTTCTCTCATCAGCAGACAGTGGTAAATGCTTGAAATGCATTACCACATGAAATAGTGGAGGCAGGGTCAATTAATGCATTTACAAATATATTGAATGCGCATAGGTATTTTTAGATCAAGTGAATGTAAAAGAAACTGGCTGTAAACATACTATGCTGAGTTTTCTAAACCAGTATAAAGACATTAAGTTCAGTTAAGTGAAGGCGTGCTTCAAGATGATGTACTTGTCGCGATATTTAGACAATACTTTTAGTCACTCTCTTATGCCCAAAAATATTACAGAGTGATCACCCTTTTCGTCTGCTGAGAACAGCAACAAAACTTCTTGTACAATATCACCACAAGCAAGAAGACCGATGCCCCAACATGCTTTCAATAGCTTCTAGCTTATTCTCTGCGCTTAAACGACCCGTACCACATGTTGCAGGTAGATTGGTACCTTTTAATTGTTCTGGAAGTTCTACCAGAGTATTTGTTTACACATTTTCCTGTGATTGTTTCAGTGAGATCCCGTTTTAACTTCGTCACTAATGAGTCTAATCTAATGCATCGAATCCACGGCATTTTGTAATGTATCTAGAGAACTTCACGAATAATATATTTCAGGATGCCGTTAAGATAGAGGTCAGCCAATATAAAGACTTATTGACTATGGTTAATCGCATGAAAACATGAACATTATGGTAAACGGGACCAAGATCAAACTGCAAAGTCTTCTAAACCAGTATAAAGACGTTAAGTTTAAGTGCAGGAGCTCAAGTACTTGGGCAGTGTTTTCACACAGGATGGAGATTTAGATAGAGAGATTGAGATTAGGTGCCAAAAACAAATGCGAGTGCATACCAACTGTTACCATTATTGAAACACCCTAACATAAACATGTCATACCAACTGTTACCATTACTGAAACACCCTAACATAAACATGTCATACCAACTGTTACCATTATTGAAACACCCTAACATAAACATGTCATACCAACTGTTACCATTATTGAAACACCCTAACATAAACATGTCATACCAACTGTTACCATTATTGAAACACCCTAACATAAACATGTCATACCAACTGTTACCATTATTGAAACACCCTAACATAAACATGTCATACCAACTGTTACCATTATTGAAACACCCTAACATAAACATGTCATACCAACTGTTACCATTATTGAAACACCCTAACATAAACATGTCAGACCAACTGTTACCATTATTGAAACACCCTAACATAAACATGTCCACAAAGTGAATGCTAATCAACAGTATATTCATGCCAACTCTCTGTTACCAGTGCCAAACTTGGACTTTAACAAAAACTCTAGAGAGAAAGATCATAACAAGTGAGATGATATGCCTCCAGACAGCCTAATGAGAATACATCCTGACCAACTGCCCATGTGCGCCTATAGCGCACGATGTTCGGGTTTTCGAAACCATGGTACACCGAGAACTAGATGGATAGGAAATGTTGCGGATATTCTAAATCGTCATGGAATGGCGACTACTTTAGCGACACGTCTAGCCCTGGAAAGAAAACTATGGCTCCCAACTACAACTCACAGCACAGGTGGATAAGACAAGACAAGACTATTGTTTAAAGCATGTATCAAGATCATCAGGGTTGACCTAAACAATCCTGCAAGTCACTGAGTGACCACAAACCGTACACTATACTGCAAGCACTTAGACAGACAAGAAACCGAATGAAAGCCAGAGAAAGAATGGCGATCATGAGGAAACTTGCTGGCACAAGCTGGGGAGCAGACGAAGGCATACTAAAGAAACTGTACACTGGAAGAGTGAGACCAGTTCTCGAGTATGGCATTGCGGCATGGACAACCGCAGCGAAGGCGAACTTCGATAAAGTTAACAAACTTCAAAACCAAGCCATGAGAATTATAACAGGTGGCATGAAGTCAACGCCAATTGTAGAACTTGAAAAGATTACAAAACTGCAATCCATGACCGATAGAAGAGACTGCAGAGCCCAGCTGCAGTCAGAGAAACTCAGAAGACTGACGGACCATCCAATGTACCAGAGACTAAACAATTTGGGAAATGGGAAACTAAAGCGGAGAAACTTTGCAGAAATAGCCAAAGCAAAGATGCACGAAGATCCCATAAACGCACTAACAACACCAAAACCCATCACTACTGTACGAAAACCTACTTGGAGGCAGGATATATTTCCAGAGGTGGTAGAAAATATACCAGGTATTGCAAACAAAAACTGCCAGAGTGAAAAAGAAAGGAGAGACACTACCCTAAGCTTCATAACGAAAAGCTACCCAAGCATGGACTGGACCCATGCATACACCGACGGTTCTGTAACAAACACTACACAGAACGGAGGGGCAGGAGCATTCCTGAACCTATCAAATGGCAGAAAAATGACACTGTCATTCGCTACTGGTAAGTACACAAGCAATTTCAGAGCAGAGGCAGAGGCACTGAGGGCGGCAGTGGAAGAAATGGTAACACACAGTGAAAATGAGAGCCATATAGTCCTGCTGACAGATGCTCTCGAAGTAGTCACAGCGCTAAAAAGCCAGAAAAACACTGAGCTTAATGACTTAAGAGCAGCACTCTGCAAACTGTGCCAGCAGTCCGCATCAAAAAGGGTAGTGGTACAGTGGGTTCCGTCACACTGCAACATCCAAGGCAACGAGGAGGCAGACAGACTGGCAAAAGAAGGTGCAAGGCTACCACAAACAGATACCAGTATGACGTACGAAGAGTCAAAACGGCTTATCAAAGCCAGATACATGACCAAATGGGAAACCGAACATACTGGTTACACCAAAAACGATGCCTATTACCAGTTGAACCGAAGAGAGCAGGTCGTTGTCTTCAGACTTCGCACTGGCCACAACAGACTGAGGTACCACCTATTCAACAAATTGAAGATAGGGTGTACCGACGAATGCCCGTGCGGTACTGGTAAAATGACCACTGAACATCTGCTGCAGAACTGCCCGACATACGAGGATCAGAGAGAGCAGATGTGGCCATTGCCAGTGGAACTGCAAGACAAGCTCTATGGTAGTGGCGAGAGTCTCAGGATGACCGCCGCTTTTTTCGAGAAAATAATGGTTACTGTCTGACTGTGTACGCAGAAGAAGAAGAAGAAGAAGACAGACAAGAGGAAGCAATAAAAAAACACCATTTTCTGGATTGCTCGTCAGAATTGCGGATGCAACCACTACAAAAAATCTCCACCATCGGAACTGAGTGGTCTAGAGGAAAGATATCAGCACTAGGTGTTGATCACAGTGGAGGCCGGGAAATTTTCACGTGGACTTTCTGGTTTTTCCCCCGAATCTCTGGGTAGAAGAGATTGAACATCCGCGTGCAGTGTCGCACACGTAAAAAATCCTTCAACAGTTGGAAATCAATAAGAGTAAGCTTAAGGGCCGCTGCCCGGCAAACTACAAAATGATGTTAAAAATCTACTCTATCTATTTCTGGGTCCTTGCAGATGCTATGGAGTTCGTGCACCGTGCTGAGATTCTAAAATAAATATTGTGAAGAACAGAACACTTATGGGTTTAACTGTGTGCAATGATGTCGATACTTCGACTAAACTAGATTCCCTGTATGGAGACATACAACAACTAAAGAAAACGTGCATTCTGCTACCTGCTAATGGAAAAGAAAATGGCTGTGTCATGATAATCGGAGGGAAAAACACCACAAAATTAACGAATTAATTATCCGTGTCCTTGTGGCATCCAAAAATGGACTAAAACATGAGAGCAAAGTTAGACCCATGGCCTGTTAGGTGTCACCTTTGCTGCTTTTCCAAAAATGCTGTCTCCACTACAAAGACACCCCAAGATTTCTGTCCAAGCAAAAATGCAGACGATAAATAGTATCTTCATCCCAATCCTGTGCTACCAGTGCCAGACATGGACATTGAAAATGGCCCAGGAATGAAAGTTAGCCACCTACGAAATGTGGTGCCTATGAAAGGTCACTAACAACATCAGAAGAGACAGAATAACAAATATGAATATTCGGGAGAAGGCTGGAACAATTCCCTGTCTACAGTACATCAACAGAGAATGAATCGGTTTGGCCACATTGTGAGAATGCAACCAGACCACATTGTTCATGCAACCTTCTACAGGAGAACACCAGGAAGAAGGACGAGAGGTAGACCGAGGAAAAGGTGGAGACATGCCGTAAAATGAGGGAAAATATCACTCTGCGAAAGACAAATACATACCACGACACTGGGCTACAACCCTGTAGAAAGTGAGACAACAATAGAAGAAGAAGGAGAAGATACTATCAAATACCTTCTCATAGTCTATAAAATTTACATTTCCCATACCATGTGACATTAATTCAAATCCTGAAAAACGGAAAAAAATCTGAAACAAATTTACTTCAAATTGGAGATAGTGGTATGAGTGTTCTTCTGGTGTCAAGGGGTCTCCTGAAAGAGTGATAGAAGAGTTCTTTCACCCTCCTGAAAGAGTGATAGAAGAGTTCTTTCACCCTCCTGAAAGAGTGATAGAAGCGTTCTTTTGCCCTCTTGAAAGAGTGATAGGAGCGTTCTTTTGACCTCCTGAAAGAGTGATAGAAGAGTTCTTTCACCCTCCTGAAAGAGTGATAGAAGCGTTCTTTTGCCCTCCTGAAAGAGTGATAGAAGCGTTCTTTTGCCCTCCTGAAAGAGTGATAGAAGCGTTCTTTTGCCCTCCTGAAAGAGTGATAGAAGCGTTCTTTCACCCTCCTGAAAGAGTGATAGAAGCGTTCTTTTGCCCTCCTTAAAGAGTAATAGAAGCGTTCTTTTGCCCTCCTGAAAGAGTCATAGGAATGTTTTTCCGGCCTAAATAGTTAACAGAACAGAATAAAGAGTGATAGAAGTGTTCTTTCGCCCTCCTGAAAGAGTCATAGGAATTTTTTTCCGGCCTAAATAGTTAACAGAACAGAATATTGAATTTGTAATTAATAATTGCCATTGTATTCACTTTGTAGGTAGCATGAGTGTGGAACAAATGCGGCTTATGCCAACAGTCAGCCCTGTCCAGCTCTTGGAAATGGTTAAATCTTTCATACCTCCACTCAACTTTGACATGCACAAGGGCCAAGCTGGCAGGGTGGCTGTTTTCGGGGGCTCCCATGAGTAAGTGCGGAAACTTTTATTCTAATGACTTTTTTTGTTCTGTTCTGTTCTTAACCCTTTGAACCCTGGCCACCTGATCTGTAAAACACAATTCCCCTGTGCTTCTGAGGAAATACGCACAAGGTAGACATCTGAGGAAAACTATTTACCATGACAAAACTATGAGCTCTGATTTCATTGTTCTATCTCAGATTGTCTGACCTGATCATCTCCAATGTCCCTGCTTGTTATGCCAGTAAATTGTGGAATATATTTATTGAAGACCATTCTGTATACAATTTACAGGAACAGTTCCAGCTTGATCACACATGTCGACATTGAAATAATCGCTTGTCCTTTTCAGAAAAACACCGTCTAAATTCAATTTATCGGCCTCCAAATCAGAATACATTCAACAGGATTTTAATATACCACCACAGGCACTCCATAACTTAAAGCATCATAAATACTGATTAACTTACTTCTTATGTCTAAACGTGTTTTGGGGAAAATAAGAAACTGACAGTTAAAACCAAGGCCTTGGGAACGGCATGAGCTAGTGGTTAAGTGGCACGGCTCACAATCCAAAGGTGCTTAGTTCGATCCCCATCACAGCACCGGCCATTACTCCGGGGAAGCAAACCCTTAGAAAATGCAGGAGGAAGCAAACCCTTAGAAAATGCAGGAGGAAGCAAACCCTTAGGAAATGCAGGAGGAAGCAAACCCTTAGAAAATGCAGGAGGAAGCAAACCCTTAGAAAATGCAGGAGGAAGCAAACCCTTAGAAAATGCAGGAGGAAGCAAACCCTTAGAAAATGCAGGAGGAAGCAAACCCTTAGAAAATGCAGGAGGAAGCAAACCCTTAGAAAATGCAGGAGGAAGCAAACCCTTAGGAAATGCAGGAGGAAGCAAACCCTTAGGAAATGCAGGAGGAAGCAGACCCTTACATAAAATGAAAGCTGAAGTAGGATGTACAGGGCCCGAAAGGCGCAACATAAAAACCACAGTGCAAAGTACACCGCCTTGAGGATTAGAGAAATAAGGCCAACACAAAAAAAACAAAAACCAAAAAAAAACCAATGCCATGGTGTACAATGCATGTGTGGTCAGTACACTTCTATATAGCAGCAAGATTTGGGCAACTTATGCCAAACAAGAGCACAGGCTTAGCACCTTCCAGCTATGGGGCCTGGGATCCATTCTTGGAATTGAATGGAGGGACAGAGTGACAAATGCAGAGGTGCCCTCTTGCACCGGTCTCCGAAGCATGTTCACTCTCCTTAGGCAGCGAAGACTACGATGACTTGGTCATGTTCATTACATGGTAGATGGTTGCATTCCCAAAGATATCCTCTATGGACAGTCGGCGGTTAGCACGAGAACAGTTGGCGGTTAGCACGAGAACAGTTGGCGGTTAGCACGAGAACAGTCGGCCGACCACAGTTGAGGTTTAATGACGTGTGCAAGCGTAACATGAAGGCCCTGGACATGAGTCTGGCATCCTGGGAAGGGGAAGGAGAAAGACAAAAGAAAAGTATAAATTTCTTTGTTGTTTTTGTTCATCACTCCAAGTCATATCATCCTATAGTCAGTCATGACTGAAAGTGGCTACTACTACACTACACTACATTACACTACACTATACTACTCTAGTACCATGTCCAGCAACCTCAAAATGTATTTGACTAGAATTTAGCTGCCATGGAAGCTTTTTCAATCACCGCCATGAGAGTCACCAAATTACATGGTTCAAGCATTCTTGGGTAGATTTTCGGAGTTCTGGATGACTCCGCATTTGCAGACATCATCCGCCGCATATCTCCAATTTTTCTAGTTCGATCTACACTCAAAAATTCTCGTTCTTAAACTGTTTAGGGTTAAACATGGA
This sequence comes from Ariolimax columbianus, assembly GCA_036924085.1. NCBI lineage: Eukaryota > Metazoa > Mollusca > Gastropoda > Stylommatophora > Arionidae > Ariolimax > Ariolimax columbianus. Next base: position 11,175,946 of record JAVGWX010000024.1, read on the forward strand.
GAGGAAGACTAACGTCTGGTCAGGCAAAATATACTGATCTGACATGTTAGTTAGGGTCAGACAAAATATACTGATCAGACATGTTAGTCAGGGTCAGGCAAAATATACTGATCAGACATGTTAGTTAGGGTCAGGCAAAATATACTGATCAGACATGTTAGTTAGTGTCAGGCAAAATATACTGATCAGACATGTTAGTTAGGGTCAGACAAAATATACTGATCAGACATGTTAGTTAGGGTCAGGCAAAATATACTGATCAGACATGTTAGTCAGGGTCAGGCAAAATATACTGATTAGAAATGTTAGTCAGGGTAAGGCAAAATATACAGATCAGACATGTTAGTCATGGTCAGGCAAAACATACTAGCCAAGACCCTCTCCTCGGCTTCCTAGTAGCCCTCCCTGGAAACGGACTGTTTTCATGGTAGCCTGGCTAACATGGCGATGGATCGACGTGATCCGCCATAATAGTGAATGACACGCAGATGAAGCCAAGCATAGCACAACCGCCTGGAGGATCCTGGTCCACCTTCATCAGCATGCTCGAGATGTGAGAAAGCTACTGCAACCTGCCACTTAACTTCCTTTTCAGGGCGCACAAAAGAGTAACCTACTCATTGTGGGCATTTGCAAACAACAAAACAACAAAACAACATAGCGCGAAACATATATTCCAGGTCTGCAGAGTCAATGAAAGGAGCAAAGTGACAACATGGCCCTCCCCGACTCAATTTCTAGATACACTGTATGATGAAGGAAGTTTGAGAAGGACCAGCAAATTTATTATATAAATAGATTTGATTATTTGAGAGCGGACGATGAAGACGAAGAAGAAATCATTCAATTTGGCATTAACTGCGGAAGAATGAACAGACCAACAGCAAGAACAAATCTATTTATACCTTGCTTTAGGGGGACGGCGTGGCCTAGTGGTTAAGTGGCACGGTTCACAATCCGAAGGTGCTGGGTTCGATCCCCATCACAGCACCAGCCGTTACCCCGGGGAAGCAAACCCTTAGAAAATACAGGAGGATGCAGACCCTATCATAAAATGCATGCTGAAGTCGGATGTACTGGGCTGACAGGCGCAAAATAAAAACCACAGTGCAACGCACACCGCCTTGGAAATTAGAGAAATAAAGCGAATGCAAAAAAAAAAAAAAAAAAAAAAAAAAACCTTGTTTATATCCTTAGGGAGGTAAGACAAGAGAGCCTGCATCCCGAGTTACCTCCAGTCATCTCGACCAATAGTCTTGCCACTGATCCAAGGTAACTCGGAACAAGAGTGAGATTGATGACCAGTGTATATTCTCCCTCACTAGAATCCAAATACAGCGCACATCACATTGTTAAGACAGAAATATCTGATGCTGTGGCCATCACCGCTTGCGATGGGTAATAACTTTATATCCTTAGGGAGTAGTCGATTAGCGCAGTGGTAGAGCTCTCGCTTTTCATGGCAAATGTGCGGGGTTCATTTCCCGCTACCGGCAGCTCTAGTCAACTCATCTATAAATAGTAACCTGGCTGATGGCTAGGGAAGGAAAAAAGGCAGCGTTGAAGGGAACTGGCCACCAACCTCACAAAGCTGTGGCTTAGTACAATGAAAGCTCTAACACTTCATCTCTGATGGCAGTGTCTGCTATGGGATTACTTTTAACTTTACCTTTTATATTCTTAGATATACTGGCGCTCCATACTTTGCTGCCATATCAGCGTTGAAAGTTGTAAGTACAAACAGTTGTTATTGTTAGTTCCGGGATTCAGTGGTCTCGAGGTAAGATATCTGCCTCGGATGCCGGAGGTCGCGGGTTCGAATCACGGGGGAAACTGGGATGTTTTTCACTTCTGGTAAAAATTCCTCAGTGTCAAGAGCATTGGGGAGCTGCGTAGCGCAGTGGTTAGCGCACTGGCTTCACATCTGAGTGGTCCTGGGTTCATTCCCCAGTTGATGCGGAAATGTTTTTTCAGACCACAACGGCTCCCGGGTCGACCCAGCCTTAAATGGATACCGGTTCAGTCCAGGAAGTAAAAGCGGCGAGGGAGAGGAGATGGCTACCGCCCTCATATAGCCGAGCCTGTGAAATGTGAGATCGCTAACACCTCACACCCCCAACGGCAGTAATGCTATGGGTTACTTTACTGTTACTTTACAAGAGCATTAAAAATCCCTTGGTAGCTGAACATCCGAGGAGTTGACATCGTATGCAAGAGATATTTTGATCTCGACAGCGAAAAAAATGATTTCCAATGCACATGAAACAGAGCTACATAACAGAGGAAACACAAGACACTCATTGACAGCATATAAAAACTGCGCAAGAAAAAACCAAGAAGACGATGTCACCAAGATATCCAGGAATGCCTGGGTATGACTGTGGCGGAGGCTGGAGTTTTGGCAAGGGAACGAGTTTCTTTCAGACAGACTGTGATGGGAATGACGTTCTACAAAAAGCATGCTGCATGATGATGATGGTAGCTGAATACGCTGCGAGCAGAGGAGTAATAAGCTACTCGAGCCTAGCCCGCTAAGCAGGAAATCTCTCTCCTAACTACATCCAACCCATCCCAGAACTGGGGCTGCACAGGGGCATCTGCTCCTGTAGACGTGCAGGTCGACTAAGACCAAGTATCAGTTCTGAACTGGTATAAAAATAATAGGTAAAGATCTCTTTAACACACCAGTGTGGCATATTCAGAATGTGGTGTTAGGCCCATATTTTTCTTGACCATACTTCGGGTGACGCGGTCAGCACACTGGCTGCTTTTGCTTTCCAGACTATTCTGATACCCATTTTTTGGGGCTGGGTTGACCCACAACCTATCAGGTCAGGTCAGGTCATCCTGTAACCGGTGAGGTCGTTGGGCACATATGAAGACATCCTCACAACTCCACGCCATCCCTCTCTGTCAGATGCCGCTTCCTGTGACTCTTCTGGTCGGAGACTGGTCCATTCTTTTATGTTGTCCTCCCATCTCTTTTTGGGCCGGCCTCTTCGTCGTCTGCCATCCACCTTCCCGTGGAGGATTGTGTTTGCAAGACCATTTGATCTCGATATGTGACCGTACCAAGTGTGTTTCCTTCTTTTGACAGTTGCCAAGAGATCTTCGAAAGGCCCTATTGCCGTTGTAATTCTATTTCGTATTTCCTCGTTAGTAACTCGATCTTTGTATGTGACGTGTAAAAGTTTTCGGAAACATCTCATCTCCAAGGGTGCAATGGTGTGTTTTGCGATCGGCATCGCAAACCAGCGATGTCGGGATCGACTAGTCCTTCTCATGAGGGGCAAACGAGGCAATGGCTCGCCTGGGGAGATGGGCTCCTGCAGGTCAGACGCAGATGTTGGCCCGCACCGGCTTGGAGAGGAGATGGGCTCCGCCAAGAGAAAACCGCCCAAGATTTACACATAAGGACAAAACACAGCCTATAAGTGCAACTATAATAGCGTGTTCGGGAAACAAAGATGGGTATGCAGTTGGTTTGAGGGCAGGATTCTGTGAAGGGATCACTCTCAACAGTGAGTTGTTGTGTTTTGTACTGTGAATTTGTTTTATTTTTCTGTGTGGAGCATGGGTTGATTATAAATCTTGGTACAATATGAGTTTCAAAATTTAGCAGGCAGTTAAATGTGACGTTTCAAGGGATTTTCCCGGTGAGTCAAACGGCCTATATAAAGTAAACCCAGACAGAAAATCCAGTGGTAACACCTAAGGCGGATGGTTTCAAAATTGCAAACACATTCTCACAGCTCCTGCAGCTGAGCTGGTGCCAAAAACTTGTCGTGCTTTGCATTCCTTTGGATCACACCAGCAAGACCGAGACGACGATCCTGCAGTTTGGGCAGCCCAGGGTCTCCATATCCAGGGCCCAGGCTTGGGCCCTGGAGAGGCTACTCATAGGGTGCCACACGCATGATCTGCAAAGACTGAGACGCCAATGATGGGGATGAACCCCTGACTGAAATTCATAAATACAAAAGAAAATGTGACTTAAGTCAACATAATAATTGTTTTTTTCAGGGAGCTGATTTATCGCATGTGTTCTGCTCAGTTAATGCTGCTCCTGTCATCAAAGGCTACAGCCCGGAGTTAATAGTCCATCCATTGTTGTAAGTTTATCAGTTGTATCTACTGTACGAGTTTGGGTAGAGGAGACTAATGTCTGGCCAGGCAAAACATACTGATCAGAGATGTTAGTCAGGGTTAGGTAATTGATACTGATCAGAGATGTTAGTCAGGGTCAGGTAATTGATACTGATCAGAGATGTTAGTCAGGGTCAACTAATGGATACTTATCAGAGATGCTAGTCAGGGTAAGGTAAATGATACTGATCAGAGATGCTAGTCAGGGTTAGGTAATTGATACTGATCAGAGATGTTAGTCAGGGTCAACTAATTGATACTGATCAGAGATGCTAGTCAGGGTAAGGTAAATGATACTGATTAGAGATGTTAGTCAGGGTCAACTAATTGATACTGATCAGAGATGCTAGTCAGGGTAAGGTAAATGATACTGATCAGAGATGCTAGTCAGGGTCAGGTAATTGATACTGATCAGAGATGCTAGTCAGGGTAAGGTAAATGATACTGATCAGACTTGTTAGTCAGGGTCAGGCAAAACATACTGATCAGAGATGTTAGTCAGGGTCAGGTAATTGATACTGATCAGAGATGCTAGTCAGGGTAAGGTAAATGATACTGATCAGACTTGTTAGTCAGGGTCAGGCAAACCATACTGATCAGACATGTTAGTCAGGGTCACGGATAACATACTGATCAGAGATGTTAGTCAGGGTCAGGCAAAACATACTGATCAGACATACAAGTCAGGGTCAGGCAAAATATACTGATCAGAGATGTTAGTCAGGGTCAGGCAAAATATACCTCATTTCCATGCAGTTCACATTACAAACGGACTGTTTTATGACAGTCTGGCTAACAAGGTGGAAGATTGATGTGATCCCCGAAATAGTGAATGACACGCAGATGAAGCCAAGCATAGCACCACCTGCCTTGAGGACCTCAGTCCGCCTTCATTAGCACACTCATGATGTCAGGAAAGCTGCTGCAGCCCACAATTTATTGCGCTTTTCATGGCTCACAAAAGAGTTTCTATTTCTAGGTTTACTGGGTAAACCCGTCGAGGAGGGAAATTCATACTTCTTAAGTCCAGTACAAATTGAATCGGCTACATATGTTCCAAATTTAAACTTTCTCCTCCTACTCCTGCATAGTCAGGGTAAAGACTTATGACAAGCCCCTTGTATGTTGATGTTCATTCCATTGTTGGGTTTCTGTCTGCTGAGAGATTGATCTTTTGTCTTAGGTGGATGAAATAGAAGAAGGAACTCGTCGGTACGTACACACATACCATACATATTTCCTTGTACGATTCATCCATATTTTTCCTCTCTCTTACACAGAATATTATTAAAAGCTTGCTCTCACATAGATCAGGAGGCTGTGTGGCCTAGGGATGAAGTGTCTGAGTCACAATCCCAACGCACCCGGTTCGAATCATGTTTGAGACATGGGTTTTTTTGCTCCTCCACGCCTGAAACCTACCGTGCTGCACACGTAACTTGCCAAGAAACTTATAACAGCCAATTAGGTTGGCAGTTGTAAGAAGCTACGATCTGTATAGGACATGCTTTTACTCTCACATAGAACACTATGATTGGTTGTTCTGACATCGAACAATGTTTTTGTGTGTCCTCACACAGAACAATATTTGTGATTGACTTGTTCTCACAGAACAATATTTGTGATTGACTTGTCCTCACACAGAACAATATTTGTGATTGACTTGTCCTCACACAGAACAATATTTATGATTGACTTGTTCTCACACAGAACAATATTTGTGATTGACTTGTTCTCACACAGAACAATATTTGTGATTGACTTGTTCTCACACAGAACAATATTTGTGATTGACTTGTTCTCACACAGAACAATATTTGTGATTAACTTGATCTCACACAGAACAATATTTGTGATTGACTTATTTTCACACAGAACAATATTTTTGTTTGTCTCTTCCTCACACAGAACAATATTTTTATTTGTCTCTTCCTCACACAGAACAATATTTTTATTTGTCTCTTCCTCACACAGAACAATATTTTTGTTTGTCTCTTCCTCCTACAGAACAATATTTTTGTTTGTCTCTTCCTCACACAGAACAATATTTTTACTTTTTCTCACACAGGGACAGTCAAACTGGCCTAAGTGAAATATTTGAGTGGCTACCCAGATTTCATTCGGTTGTTATTGGTCCTGGTCTCGGACGAGACATTGAAATACTGAAAACTGTAACAGTGAGCGCCTTAGTACTTGTGTTTCCATTCATTTTGATGTATGTACATGTATGCCATATATGTGTACTTGTACAGCTCACATATAATTTATAAGATTGCCAGTGTTTCGGGAAGAGGGTGGACACCTGAGAAACCGTTAGGGAGGGAAGGAAAGCCAACAGGGAAAGGAACTGGCCACCACACCTGCCTTATAAACATGATGTGGCCTCATACAATGAAGTCTCCAACACTTCATTCCCAACAGCAGTGTCGGGAGTATCTTTACCTTTATCTTCTGACCTAGTAAGAAGACAAAGTTTAAAAAAAAGGAGAGCTAAAATAACAATTATCCTGTACACTGTATGGTGATTGCAGAAACAAGTGTCCTTTATTCTTCAACCTTATAAATCGTCCTAGCAATAAAAATAAACACAGCAATGATGGTTTGTGTTGTTGTTGGTGAATACCCTTTTGAACAATGTCGTCTTTGTTTTGTGTGCCCATTTTTCCCACTTTCATCATCATCCAGTGCTGTTTCCTCAGCGGATGTTGATGGTAACATATCTCCAGCTGTCTCTTTCCCGCACCAGGTCGGTACACTTAGTCAGACTGTGTTCCGACCACATCCTGATGTTGTCTGTCCATCTGTAACTCGGCCGCCCTCTTGCCCTCCAGTCTTCCCTCCAATAGGACCTTCAGCAGACTGCCATGTCTCTTGACATGACCAAAGTATTGTATTTTCCTTCTTTTCATTTCCTTCAGGGGCGTCTACTCCACCTTGGGCTGTTCCAGAACCTCACTATTGGTTTTCCTATCTTCCCAGGAAACTCGTCCAAGTCTTTTGAAGACCCGCATTTCAAAGGCCTTAACCCCGTTCTCCATTTTCCTTGTCAATTCAGGTTTCCATTCCATACAATAAATCTGAATAGACATTGCATTTCTTCTTCTTCTTCGTACGATGTCAGATGTCAACCTGTATTTGCTCAAAGAAAGCAGCTGTCATCCTGAGGCTGTCGACACTGCCAGGACATCACATTTAATGATTCTCATTTCTAATTTATGAGATATCTGCTTGGACATAATTATATCTTTTTCACTCCTGAATGTTTTAGCACTCTGCCTGAATTGTTGTGCTTGCTGAGTTTTAAACAGCGGAGAATGCATGCTTAAACATAGATATTTTGTTCATTCTTTTTATGAACAGTACATATTGTATCTTTTCCGTTCAGTTCAGTTCATCCCGTAACCCATCATGTCATTGGGGCACACTTGAAGACACTCCCACAATCCCATGCCATCTCTCTCTGTTCGCTGCTGCTAGTCGTGCCTCACCGGGTTGAAGATTTGACCACTCAGTGATATTGTCTGCCCATCTCTTCCTTGGACGTTCCCACCCTCTCTCTCCTGGTACAGAACCATGCAGTATCAAATTTGTAATTCTGCTGACCCTCGTGACATGCCCATACCAAGCCATCTTTCGCCTTTTGATAGCCGTGAACAGATCATCAAAAGGCCCAATTGCGTTTTCCACTTTTTGTCGTATTTCTACGTTCATGACATGATCCTTTTATGTAACATTTAAGAGTCTTATAAAGTATCTCATTTCCATTGCATGTATTCCGCACTGGATATCTGCAGTTATAGTCCGTCTCACAGGCATACACAAATATTGAGAGCACCAATGAGTGCATTAGTTTAACTTTTATGCTGAGGGCGAGCCACTTATCCTTCCATATGGGTTTAAAATACGTAGGTACCGCTGTTGTCTGTGCTATTCTGGCAATTATCTCAGGCTGCGAGCACTCGTCACTGATCAGTCATCCCAGATACTTGAACCGGTGTACAACTTCGAGTTCCTGACCATTTGCTTTTATCTCAGATGTAAACCCTTCTGTGTTATTAGTCATCAGCTTTGTTTTCTTTGCATTTATCTCTATGCCACAGCTCTGTGTCACTCTGTCCAATCTACTAATCAGCTCCTGGAGTTCCATTTCCTTGCCTGCCATATCTTTAATCAAACATTAAAAATGGACACAATTTCCCCTGCGTCACTTTTTACTATGGTTGTTGACTTTGAGAGCCTGTAGCCTTTTTATTTGTTAGTCTGTAGTTATAATTTTGTTGTGTAGAAACATGTTAATCAAGAACTTGGTGTTATTGTTTTTGTTGTGTGTGTTAGTGTCTGAGATGCAAGAAGATGAAGGTGAAAATGTCGAAAAACAGAAACATTTAGACTCACCTATTTTTAAGATGAAAATTTTTAAAATTGCCACAGATAACGAAGTTTTACAAGATCGGCATATCTGTTTGTTTCTGTTACAAACATATTTATCACATCTACATTAACAAACTAAACAGATCTACCTCAGAAAAATCCGTTGCAACAACTTAACTTCATCCTTCTCAATAATGGGATAATCTTCCAATCCGAGAGAAAAACAATAAATATGTAAAGATCCCGTCATGCCATAGGCACATAAGAAATATGATTTTAAGCCCATATTATTTTGTAACCAACAGTGCTTAGTGGATGATGGGGTCAGCATCACGCTGGCTGCCTTTACTTTGCGGACAGAACCAGTACCCATTTAAGGCTGGGTCAACCTTGGAGCCATTGCGGTCTGAAAAACCATTTCCGTCTCAACTGGGGAATGAACCCAGGACCACTCGGATGCAAAGCCAAGGCTTACCAATGTGCTACGCAGCTCCCGAGAGAAACTGGGGGAAAAAATTGTTTCAAAATTTACTTTATAATAAAACAAGCCATTTTTGCGCTTGAAATTGAAGTGGACAGAAGTGAAGTCTATTGTTAGATTCAAATACCTATATCTTCAGCCGTATTCAATCAGGCAAGGTAGCCTGATGCCAGGTATTAGTTTTAGTATTAAATTAAATTAGTTTTATTTTGAATTATCTTTGAATTGAATTAGCTTTGGGGATCAAGATGCTGCAGTGATCAGCGACCTATAGCTGACTGCTAGCGTCAGGGCCAGCGAACTAGAGCTGCCAAGACCCTTCTACACCTCCACGCGGTGATCCTGGATAACAGGCTGCAGCAGGGCAGTCTGGCTAAGGAGAAGGGATCGAAGAGGGAATGCTAACCCGGTACTCAAAAAATGCTTGCTGAAGTCGGATGTGTTGGACCGAAAGGTGCAAATATCGCAGCCAAGCTGTAAACTACGACACAACGTTGTCCGTTCTCTGAACTACATTCTGCTACTTAAGCCCTTTCAGGGTTTGGTAGCGGGAGATTGAGAACGAATGAAGAAGAAGAAGAAGAAGAAGAAGAAGAATGAGCTTTGAATTGAATTATTGTCATATTTTATTATCTTTACATTAAATTAGTGTTATATTGAATTAGTGTTATATTAAATTAGTGTTATAATGAATTAGTGTAATTTTGAATTCACCAAATGTGAGACCGTGTTAAAAGTGACCGCTGCTCTGTCTCCAATCGTGATTTCAGAATTGTTGATCATCTGTGAATGTGTCTAATGTTGTGCTGAACATAAAATATTCAATCCCATTTCCTGTTGTCTCCAGGCTGTGATACAGAAAGTTATACAGCAACAGCTGCCGCTGGTAATAGATGCCGTGAGTACATTCAGAATTCCTTGTTTTTCTTCACTTTTTCTGGGTTCAGTTTTTTTGTTAGCCTCGTTTAAACAAACAATTGATGCAGATTTTGCTGAGGAGAGAAATACAATTGGAGTCACAGTATCGCAATCTAACATTATCTCACTTTATCTCATCTTACTTCATCTCTCATCTCACTTCATCTCATCTCATTATCTCATCGCATCTCACCTCACTTCTTCATCTCACTCCATCTCATCTCACCTCACTCCATCTCTCATCTCACTCCATCTCTCCTCACTCAATCTCACCTCACCAATATCATCTCATCCTATCTCACTTCATATAATGTCACTTCATCTCATCTAATCTTATTTCACTTCATCTCACTTCACTTCAACTCATCTCACTTCACTTCAACTCATCTCACTTCACTTCAACTCATCTCACCTCAACTCATCTCACTTCACTTCAACTCACTTCACTTCAACTCATCTCACTTCACTTCAACTCATCTCACTTCACTTCAACTCATCTCACCTCACTTCAACTCATCTCACCTCACTTCAACTCATCTCACTTCACTTCAACTCACTTCACCTCACTTCATCTCACTTCACTTCAACTCATCTCACCTCACTTCAACTCATCTCACCTCACTTCATCTCACTTCACTTCAACGCATCTCACCTCACTTCAACTCATCTCACTTCATCTCATCTCACCTCACTTCAACTCATCTCACCTCACTTCATCTCATCTCACCTCACTTCAACTCATCTCACTTCATCTCATCTCACTTCACTTCAACTCATCTCACTTCACTTCAACTCATCTCACTTCAACTCATCTTATTTCACTTCATCTCACCTCACTTCACTTCAACTCATCTCACCTCACCTCATCTCACCTCACTTTATCTCATCTCACTTCATCTCACTTCACTTCAACTCATCTCACCTCACTTCAACTCATCTCACCTCACTTTATCTCATCTCACTTCATCTCATCTCACTTCACCTCACTTCACTTCAACTCATCTCACCTAACTTTATCTCATCTCACTTCATCTCATCTCACTTCACCTCATCTCATCATATCCTTCAGGATTGCCCCACTTATGCAGACCAAATAGAGGCAGTCTGACCCGAGAAAGCGACCATGCTCGAAAAGCTGTGGGGGACAGGTAAACACCTGAAACTCACAGTCTCCTCCGTGAACCTTACCAGCCAAGAAGCTTAGCATCGATTGGTCGAAGAAGAAGAAGTTAACAGATTACTAATATGATTGTTGTTTCTTGTTGGATGCCAACAAACAGTAGGTTTACTCTTTTGTGCGTCCTGAAAAGGGCGTTACGTGGCGAGTTGTAGCAGTGTCCTCACACCCCGATCGTGCTAATGAAGGTGTGCCGGGGTCCTCCATGTGGTTGTGCTATGCTTGGCCTCATCTGCGTGAATGCTCGCTGCTATGAGGATCACTTCAATCCACATCTCATCAGCCAGATTGCCTTAAAAACAACCTGTTTCCAGGGAAAGCTACATGGAAGAGAGATAGGAGTCTTGGTCAGCATATTGTGCCTGACCCTGACGCGACATCCAGGTCAGTATCTTGTGCCTGACCCTGACACAACATCCCGGTCAGTATGTTGTGCCTGATCCTGGTGCGACATCCTGGTCAGTATATTGTGCCTGACCCTGACACGGCATTCCGGTCAGTATGTTGTGCCTGATCCTGGCGCGACATCCCGGTCAGTATATTGTGCCTGACCCTGACACGGCATTCCGGTCAGTATGTTGTGCCTGATCCTGGCGCGACATCCCGGTCAGTATGTTGTGCCTGACCCTGACGTGACATCCCGGTCAGTAGCTTCCGAAGGATAATGGGCATAAAGTGGCAGGACATGATAGGGAATAAAGACCTATGGAAAAGGAGCCAACAACAGCCACTGGAACAAATTAAAAGGGGCTGGATAGGACATACAATGAGGAATGCACCATCCAATAAAGCCAGACAGGCTCTCAGATAGAACCCGCAGGGGAAGAGTCAGAAAGAGAGGGAGACCTACAAATACAACGGAGGAGAGAAGAAAAGAATGTGAGAATGAGCTACTCCTTCCTGAACCTCACCAGGCTGTTGTTTGAATATCGTTTCTGAATAGGACGTCATTGTCATCTGTCGAGATGGCAATATGACGTGAGGGTTAATTGGATTTAAGCGAGGCAGAGTTGTGCACCATCAGCCTCACTCTCTCGTCCTGATACCATTTGACCCAGTGGCAAGATATGATCAAGACGACTGGAACAGTAATCCAGATGCAGTGGACGACCAAGGTGATCTTCTGTGTCTAGCCTTGCTCCAAACACTCCACAGCGAGTCGCTGGTAGTCACCATGCCCGCCCATTGACCAGCTAGTGGTTCTTCCGCAGAATCCAGTCTTCACATGCTTATATCACAAGCTTTACAAGCCCTATATCACTGTGGGTTTATTAGACCTACCCATATGTCAGATGTTTATATTGACAGCAAGTAAGATGGCCGCACCTTACTGACTGTGCTCTCGATTTGCTCCAGTGTTTGTGTCGTTTTCTGCTGTTTGCTAGTTCCTGTTCGGATTATAATGGACAATTGCTTCACCAGGTGGTATCAAAGAATTTATGCTGCGGAATTTATGTGCTTTAGATTGGTTATCTTGTTTGTTATGCTACATTTTGCTGCGGCTGTGCTTTGTTTAAGTCATGGGAAACCAGCCCACGATTGCTTTCAACATTCCGCTTGACTGCACCCCAGAATTCAGCCCAGGTTATCACTACTCAAGGATACCTGCTTTGACTGAAACCACCCTCCTTCTACCACCCTCCTTCTACCACCCTCCACTAGAGGTCACACAATACCTCTCCCAACTTTGTATCCTCAACACAGCAAGTGTCATGCTGACCCGAAGGTGTACACAATCCAGAGGACTCAGGGGCGGAACGTGAAAAAAACAGGGATCAAACAATCACAAAGAAAGCCTGACACTAACATTGGTCCCACACACACTCCTCACTGCCCTGATCCCACAGCAGTGAGGTACTCGGCTTGACCTACGGAGTCTAGGGATTTCGGTCGACACACTACGCATAAACAATCCTCAGCAGTTGGACTGGTATTGGTTGTTCGACGCAACTGGCCGTAGATGCATATGCGAACATTATTATTAGACCCATCGTAGCAATCAACGTCGCGCAGATGAAGGCAAACATAGCACAACTGTCTTAACTGTCGGACTCTGATGTTATTCTTCAATTCTCTTTGTTCCTCTAATTTCTCCAAGACGTTTTATTTTATTTTCTGTCCACGAAATGAGCGCCCTTCTTCTAAATAATCCTCAGCATTTTAAAGGCATCAATTCTTTCTGCATATGTCTGTTAATTATCCATGTGTCTGCGTCATACAATTGTTCTTGTAAGTTTGCCCTTTTGTGTGTCCTGAACAGGGTGTTGGGTGGCAGGCTGTAGTAGCTTTTCTCACATCATTAGCTCCGACTTATAGTTTAGTCAGCAGACGGTCTATCCGAATTGCTGCATCAATTTTGGTGATGGCATCTTCTGTCGTGACCGGCTAAACCATGTGAGGGTAGCCATAGACTGTTGCCCGGGGTGTGGCCACTACATTGAGCCACAAGTGAGAGTTGAGTGCCAGGTGAGGACCAATAAGGGACAAACTAACCAAGATAGGGAACGACATGTCCGTCACTAGGGGTACTACACCTCCCTGACACCCCATACACTGGGCTAGAAGCATAGCGTCAATTGATGGAAGAAGTTGTCCCGAGGATCAGAAATGTCAAAGTCATTGATGAAAGTGAATCTGTTCCTTGTATGCATTGCTGCCTTTCTTGTACCTATTCTCACTATAATCCAAATACAGTGCAAGTTACATCAGCGAGACAAAAACAGTTTAATGATGTCACCCCCACTGCTTGCGAAGGAGAACTAAATTAACATTAATGCACTTACTTAGTCGCTCCTCTTCTACCCTTGGTTGTAGAGTCTTCTACCTTACTTAGTCACTCCTCTTCTACCCTTGATTGTAGAGTCTTCTACCTTACTTAGTCGCTCCTCTTCTACCCCTGATTGTAGAGTCTTCTACCTTACTTAGTCGCTCCTCTTCTACCCTTGATTGTAGAGTCTTCTACCTTACTTAGTCGCTCCTCTTCTACCCTTGATTGTAGAGTCTTCTACCTTACTTAGTCGCTCCTCTTCTACCCTTGATTGTAGAGTCTTCTACCTTACTTAGTCGCTCCTCTTCTACCCTTGATTGTAGAGTCTTCTACCTTACTTAGTCGCTCCTCTTCTACCCTTTATTGTAGAGTCTTCTACCTTACTTAGTCGCTCCTCTTCTACCCTTGGTTGTAGTCTTTAACCTTTTTTACTTATTCTCTCCTCTTTTAACATGGGTTGTAGAGATTTCTACCTTACTCACTTACTCCTTTTCTACCCTCTTGTGTAGAATCTTCTACTTTACTTAGTCACCCCTCTTCTATCCTCATGTGTAGAGTCTTCTGCCTTACTTAGTCGCACCTCTTCTACCCTCATGTGTAGAGCCTTCTACCTTACTTAGTCGCACCTTTTTTACCCTCATGGGAAGAGCCTTCTACCTTACTTAGTCACCCCTCTTCTACCCTCATGTGTAGAGTCTTCTACCTTACTTAGTCACCCCTCTTCTACCCTCATGTGTAGAGTCTTCTACCTTACTTAGTCACCCCTCTTCTACCCTACCTAGTTACTGCTTTTCTGCCCAACTTAGTCACTGCTCTTCTACCTTAATTAGTCACCCCTCTTCTACACTGCTTAGTCACCCCTCTTCTACCCTACTTAGTCACCCCTCTTCTACCCTACTTAGTCACCCCCCTCTTCTACCCTACCTAGTCACCCCTCTTCTACCCTACTTAGTCACCCCTCTTCTACCCTACTTAGTCACCCCCTCTTCTACCCTACTTAGTCACCCCTCTTCTACCCTACTTAGTCACCCCTCTTCTACCCTACTTTGTCACCCCCTCTTCTACCCTACCTAGTCACCCCTCTTCTACCCTACTTAGTCACCCCCCCCTCTTCTACATTACCTAGTCACCCCTCGTCTACCCTACTTAGTCACCCCCCTCTTCTACATTACCTAGTCACCCCCTCTTCTACCCTACTTAGTCACTTCTCTTCTACCCTACTTAGTCACCCCTCTCCTACCCTACTTAGTCACCACTCTTCTACCCTACTTAGTCACCCCTCTCCTACCCTACTTAGTCACCACTCTTCTACCCTACTTAGTCACCCCTCTCCTACCCTACTTAGTCACCCGTCTACCCTACTTAGTCACCACTCTCCTACCCTACTTAGTCACCCCTCTCCTACCCTACTTAGTCACCCTTCTACCCCACTTAGTCACGCCTCTCCTACCCTGATGTGTAGAAGCTATTATGTGATTGACTGTTGATGTATCTGACAGGATGGTCTGTTCCTAGTCACCCAAGACCCGTCGTTGATACAAGGCTACCCAAATGTGATCCTGACTCCAAATGTTGCAGAGTTTGGACGGCTGTACAAGACAGTTGTATGTCTAAATCAATGCTGTTCATCATCATCACCACCACCATCATAATCATCACCACCACCACCACCACCATCATAATAATCACCACCACCACTACCTTAATCACCACCACCACCTTAATCATCACCACCACCACCACCTTAATCATCATCGCCACCACTACCTTAATCATCACTACCACCACACCTTAATCATCACCACCACCTTAATCACCACCACAACCATCATAATAATAATGATAACCACCTGAATCATCACTACCACCACACCTTAATCATCACCACCACCTTAATCATCACCACTCCTTAATCATCACCATCACCACCACCACCTTAATCATGACCACCACCACCTTAATCATCATCACCACCACCACAATCATCATCACCACCACTGCCATCTTAATTATCATCACCACCACCATTACCACCTTCATCATCATTATCATCACCACCACCACCACCATTGTTATCATTACCACCACCATCTTAATCATCACCACCACCACCATCATTACCACCTTCATCATCATTATCATCACCACCACCATCATTATCATTACCACCATCTCCATCATCACCACCACCACCACCACCACCATTGTTATCAACCCCACCACCTCCATCACCATCACCACCACCACCGTCATTGTTATTTGTGCTGTTGACCATGTCCCGTATCCATACAAGCATGAAAACATGAACATTGAAGTAAACATGACTAAGATTAAACAAGTGCACAAATTCAAGTATTTGGGCAGTTTTTCCACACAGGAATAATGTTTAGACAAAGAAAGAATGAAAGTATGGACATGTGCAGATACCAAACAACACTCCAGCAGGGGGAGGAGTTCAAACGAATGCCAGATCATCCAATATATGACAGGATAAGTCATGTAGGAAGAGGGAGATTAAAGACAAACCACTTCATATCAAAAACAGAATATTGTAGATGAGTATACCCAGCAGAAACATGGATACAAGTATATACAGATGGCTCATCTAACAAATCCAAATCAAGTATAGGTGGAGGGGTCTATTACAGACTAAGGAACTGAGAAGAAAAAAAACCCTGGTACTAACAACAGGAACATACTCCAATAACTTCCATGTAGAAGCAGAGGTACTGAAGGCAGCTGCTAAGCTTGTAATCCAAGATGAAGATATTCATGAAGAAGACAGTATTCCTCACTGAAAGTCAGTATTATCAGCGCTAAAACAACACAAAGATGAAAATCTCGAGCAATGTATGCACTAACTGACACAGCTCTCATGAGAACACCCAGAATACCATCAGATCAAATGGCAAGGACAGGATCTAGAACACTGCACGGCCTCCAAATACTTTGGAGTAAAGTTGGACCGCACATTGCCAGGAGACAAACAAAACACATGTGAGAAATAGTATCATATGAAAACTGACTGGCACAACATGGGGAGCAAAGCCAGATGTCCTCAGGACATCAGCACTCGCTCTGTGTTTCTCTGTAGCTGAATAGGCCGCACCAGTCTGGAAGAACTCTGTACATGTCAAACATATAGCTACAGCAATAAATGAGACAGGCCATACAGTTACTGGATGCCTAAAACCTACACCAACTGAAAAAAATATACCCCATAATCGGCATAGCACCACCAGAGACACGAAGAACTGTCACTGTCAGAGATAGAAAGAGAGAAATGGATAAAGGACCTAAGACACTCTATGTTCGGACATCAGGTGCAGCGTGCAAGACTAAAGTTTCTTACAGTCAATCCAGACCCTACAGACTTCCAGGAAAACGACGCATCGAAAGTTGGAAACAGCTGACACAGGTCCCCTTGATCGAGTTACGGGAGGAACCTGCGCCTGGACATCTCCTGCCCTGTGCAACATGGAAGTCACTAAATAGACTTTGAACTAGTGTATCACGATGCAGGAAAAACCTGAAAAGATGGGGATAAATGGTTGATGAAACATGCAAATGTGAAGCAACACAAGACCAGGACCATCTGATGATCTGCCCAAACCTCCTGGAGACTTGTAGCATGGATGACCTGCTGAGTGCCAGTGACAGGGCAATCCATGTGGCTGAATACTGGAAGAATGAAGTGTGACGTAGTGCCTAGGACAAGGGAAGTAAGTAAGTAGAACACCCAAGGTTGGTCATGGAGTGTATCCCATCCCACTGCAATATCAAAGGTAATGAAACTGGAGACAAATTAGTAAGTGTGGCAGAGCATCTCCACAAACAGACCTGAGCACCACGTATAATGATACCAAGACTATAGTTAAAGCAAACTTCAGGAGAAAATGGGACTTCTGAAAAGAAGACAGATACTTTAATTTAACTATAGAAGAGCAGGTCATCATCTTTAGGCTGAGAACTTGGCATAACAGACTCTTTGGTGCATGTCAAAAGTGAGACAGCCATCTTTTAACTGCAATTTTAACTGCACCATGATGGCACATGCATGACACTCTTGACATCTATAGCAACCATATTAACAAGTTACAATACAAAGGCATGGTTTTTCTCATTTCTATCCCACATTTAAGGTTTTCATTTGAAGCTCACTCTTATAACGGAGTGAATGAGTTAAACAATATTTAGTATACCCTGTACCTCTTGCAGTTCAACAAAGAACCGAACCCTGAGGAACCAATCATCAGCGTCCGAGAGCTGTGCAGGAAGCTAGGCAACATCACGATAGTCCACAAGGGGCTTCACGATATCATATCTAATGGAGAGCATGGTAAGTTCAAGATACTCGCTGTCAAGAATAATACCAGGGAAATCTAGATGAACAAGTGGGCAACATGGACAATCGGTTGAGGTGTATCTTCTTCTTCTTCTTCGTACGCTGTCAGACGTCAACTTGAGTTTGTTCGAAGAAAGCAGCGGTCATCCTGAGGCTGTCGACACTGCCATAGAGCTTGTCTAGTGTTGGCACTGGTGATGGCCACATGTGCTTTCTCTGGTCCTCGTATGTCTGGCAATTTTGCAGCAGATGTTCAGCGGTCATTTTCCCTGTACCACAGGTGCATTCGTCATTGCCACCTATCTTCAGTTTATGGTTGAGGTGTATGTATAGTTGTTATTGTTATTATCCCATAGCTGCTGAGCAAGCCTGCTCTTGGCAGCCCAATGCCATTCTAATATATATATACAAGTCTTCTTCAGTTGTATCACTGCTCCGTACAGTGTGTTGGTAATTGTCGGCAGTGCTTGTAAGAATCTTTTTCTCATGTCCGCAAGCCCCTTGCACTCAATGAGTAGGTGTCGAACTGTTTCATCAGGATGAGAGCAATGTCTGCACATGAGCAGGTGCTGGGGATTGGTGTGGTTGAAGTAGCTATTGACTCTAGTATGTCCTGTTCGGAACTGAAAGATGAGACTTTGATCTCTTCTATATAGTTTATTTATGTCATCGTTACTTTTTTTTTGGCTGTGATATTTCGCTAAATACACTGCGACCTGTTGTTCCCGTCGCCCACCTGTTCATCTAGATTTCCCGGAGTATTATTCTAAATAATTCATTTACTGTGTGGTTACTGCAGGGTCTATCCAATTGTTGTTTCGAGACTACTGTTTTTGCCAATCTGTCGGCCATATCGTTTCCTAGTAGCCCACTATGTCCAGGGATCCATTGTTTGTATAGTATAGTATCCCATTTCAGTCATGACTGACTATAGGATGATATGACTTGGAGTGATCAGCAAAAAAACAATAGTTAGTTTGCATTTCTTGTCTTTCTCATTGCGGCGTTGTCTTTTCACCTCTCCGTGTTGCTAGAGCGTCTCTTCACCAAGCGTGAGGTGACCCTTCAGAGTACATCTCCACCTGGATAGGTCTGCAGCTTCATCTTCCCAGGATGTCAGAATGATGCAGGTTTTCGTGCACCGATAGGAGGTGTATCGATGTTGGTGGAAATTATGTTGAGAAATAAGGGACAATGTTTTCTTTTACTGGATTATTGGACGGCCCGTTCCTCAGAGACAGTTATGCCGCTTTAGGCGCCAACTTCATTTCCATTTTCTTCTATCTTTGGCCATGGTGGACCAGTGTGGGTGATATGTTTCCTGTCTGTAGCATCGTAGGTGTCGTTTCTGAGTTCAAGGGAGTCTTCTTCATTGTACGCAGTCAGACATCAACCTTTATTTTTTCGAAAAAAGCAGCCGTCATCCTGAGGCTGTCGACACTGCCATAGAGCTTGTCTAGTGTTGCCACTGGTGATGGCCACATCTGCTCTCTCTGATCCTCGTATGTCGGGCAGTTTTGCAGCAAATGTTCAGCGGTCATTTTCTCGGTACCACACGGGCATTCGTCAGTGCCACCTATCTTCAATTTGTTGAATAGGTGGTCCCTCAGTCTATTGTGGCCAGTGCGAAGTCTGAAGACCACGACCTGCTCTCTTCTGTTCAACTGGTAATAGGCATCGTTTTTTGTGTAGCCAGTATGTTCGGGTTCCCATTTGGCTCTAATAAGCCATTTTGATTCTTCGTATGTCATACTAGTATCCGAGGGAGTCTGACTAGCGCGTAGGTATTCTTCCCCGTGGTTGTCTTCTGTCTCGTGGGTACCAGACTGCTGTTGGTGTTCTCTAACAGTCATCAGTTCTCCAATGCCAAGTGACCAATCCAGTGATGCTTTACCCTGTCTGCGTGGGTGACTGTACCCTTCACCAATGACATATGCCGTACGTCAGTGTTGTGAAGACCTTTCAAACGTTGGTCGTGGCTGAACATCTGCTGCAAAATTGCCCGACATACGAGGACCAGAGAAAGCACATGTGGCCATCACCAGTGGCAACACTAGACAAGCTTTATGGCAGTGTCGACAACCTCATGATGACAGCTGCTTTCTTCGAACAAATACAAGTTGACGTCTGACAGCGTACGAAGAAGAATAAACGTTGGTCGTGGAACGAGGCCGATCATATGCCTCTCGAGGGAGGCTTGGGTCACTCTGAGTTTGGACTCCATTTCTTTTGTTAGTGTCCATGTTTCTGTGGCATAACACATTGCAGGTAGAGCGGTGGAGTTGAATAGGCAGGCGCACAGACTCTGGTTGTGGGTATGGTCTAGTGCCGCCTTTATGGACGAGAAACCTGCACAGCCCACACAAAGACATTTTAGTTCTGGGTTTAGGTCATTTTGCATATTCACTATTCGTCACAGGTAGGTATACTCGTCTACGTCATCCAGACAATGTAAGTGCAATAATAAATTGTTTTCATTTTCGTATCGTACATGGTTGTTTAATCTTTTAGTTTCCACATGTTTTTATTACAACACGCACATTTAGACATACCCATTTATGGTACACCATTTGTCTTGTCAATCTATGAAGTACCCACAATGCACTGGAAGTGTTCCAAACCAGATTGGCATATCTGTTAGTTTCCACTACAAACATATTTAAAACATCTACATAAACAAACTAAACAGACCTACCTCAGAAAAGTCTATTGTAACAACTTAACTTCATCACAATCAATAATTGGATAACCTTCCAAATGCATATGAGTCAGAACAAAAATTGTTTAAAAATTATCAAATGTCAAAATCGCCATTGTATTTTTATCGGGACAGACAGAAATGGTATTTTTTTTGTTTCAGCCATTTTTATAGCAAAACCGGTGTTAACACAACGAATACACTGGCAAGTATACAGAGACAATGCCCCGGGCACATTTTTCTGCCAATGGTTCAGTAAAGATTAAATAATCATTTGTGACATACAGAAAAAGAATCCATAGCATTGTTGTTGTTGTTGTTGCTGCTGCTGTTGCTGCCGCTGTTGTTGTTGTTACTCTTTTGTGCGTCATAAAAAGGTAAAAAGGACGTTAAGTGGCGGGTTGTTGTAGCTATCCACACATCCCCAGTGTGCTGATGAAGGTGGACCGTGGTCCTCCAGGTGGTTGTGCTATGCTTCGCTTCATCTGCGTGTTGCTCACTACTATGGGGATCACATCGAACCTCACCTTGTTAGCCAGACTGTTGTCCTCGACAATAGCCCGTTTCCAGTACGGCCAACGAGGAGGTCAGGTGAGGGTCTGAACATTGTCTGATCAGTGTGTTTAGCCTGAGCAGACCCGCCGTAGGGGTGTGAGATGTTAGCGATCTTACATTTCAAAAGCTCGGCTATATGAGGGCTGTAGCCATCTCCTCTCCCTTGCTCCTGTTACTTGTGACTGAATTGGTACTTTAAGGCTGGGTCGACCCGGGAGCTGTTGCGGTCTGGAAAAAAACATTTCCGCCTCAACTGGGGAATGAACTCTGGACCACTCAGATGCAAAGTCAACTCTCTAACCACTGCGCTGCGCGGCTCCCTAATTTGTGACATACCTACTGACTTCTCATGTGTAATTCTAACAAAACTGTTCATTTTAAAAAAGGCTTTAAATTTGACCTAATTTGTTTACCAACAAAATGTTACCAATACTTTGCATTTAGTTCTAGTGTGTACGGAACCAGGCAGTCCCAGACGCTGTGGAGGCCAGGGTGATCTTCTTTCTGGGTCTATGGGCATTTTTGCATTTTGGTCCATGAAGGCGTACAAGAGAGAAGAAAGGTGAGTCCTTTATCCAACAATAGAAGCTGGTTGCATGCCATGTTGTATGTCAGAGGATGTTAAACTATTGACAGTACGACAATGATTCAAAGATAAAAGGAAACAGTTAAATTATCTGGGACATGAAGTATTTATAATAAAAATATATATATATTAGTATGAAGCATTATCTTTAATGGGGAGGGTGTAAAATGTGGACGGTGTAAGATGGGGAGGGTGTGAAATGGGGAGGGTGGAGGGTGTAAGAGGGGGAGGGTGTAAGATGGGGAGGGTGTAAGATGGGGAGGGTGTAAAATGTGGAGGGTGTACAATGTGGAGGATGTAAAATGTGGAGGGTGTAAGATGGGGAGGGTGTAAGATGGGGAGGGTGTAAAATGGGGAGGGTGTAAGAGGGGGAGGGTGTAAGATGGGGAGGGTGTAAAATGTGGAGGATGTAAAATGTGGAGGGTGTAAGATGGGGAGGGTGTAAGAGGGGGAGGGTGTAAGATGGGGAGGGTGTAAAATGGGGAGGGTGGAGGGTATAAGAGGGGGAGGGTGTAAGATGGGGAGGGTGTAAAATGGGGAGGGTGTAAGATGGGGAGGGTGTAAGATGGGGAGGGTGTAAAATGTGGAGGACGTTTAATGTTGAGGACATAAAATGTGGAGGACGTTTAATGTTGAGGACATAAAATGTGGAGGACGTTTAATGTTGAGGACATAAAATGTGGAGGACGTTTAATGTTGAGGACATAAAATGTGGAGGACGTTTAATGTTGAGGACATAAAATGTGGAGGACATAAAATGTGGAGGACGTTTAATGTTGAGGACATAAAATGTGGAGGACGTTTAATGTTGAGGAAATAAAATGTGGAGGACATAAAATGTGGAGGACGTTTAATGTGAAGCATCTCTTTTATACCATAATTACAGACCAGCAGATTTATCTGGCCATAACTAATAGACGTATTACAGTTTTATACTTGTTACTTGGCTATCTTGAAACCCCTGTCAATCCCACAGCGACGATTTGTTCCAAACTTTCTATATCATGGACATTCCTCTATCCCCTTTTTGTGTCTCTAGCAAACATAGCAAATGGGCTGGTCTAGCAAACATAGCAAATGGGCTGGTCTAGCAAACATAGCAAATGGGCTGGTCTAGCAAACATAGCAAATGGGCTGGTCTAGCAAACATAGCAAATGGGCTGGTCCAGTACACACAGAACAGCAAATTTATATGGTCATAACTTAACTTAATGTTTTTATACTGATTTAGAAGATTCTACAGAGTCTGTATACAACCAGTTTCCTTTACATTCCCTTCATAAAAAAATACCTTTGCGCATCCAATCTATTCTTGAATGCATTAATTAACCCTGCACTCACTATTTCCTGTGACAGTGCATTCACGGTGACTAAAAAAATATTTCCTAGTATCTAATCCAGACTTTTCTTTAGTTAGCTTGTAGCTATGCCCTCTTGTTCTTGTAGACGGCTGTATTTTGAAAAACTTGTTATAGTCTAATTTGTCTTCTCCGTTGATTATCTTATAAACCTGTATTAAATCACCTTGAATCCTTCTCATTTCTAGACACCTTGGGTCGTTTTTCCTCATAACTACGAGGCGTGTTCAAATGAAACTGGACCTAACTGTACCAAATGAACATACGTACGATGCACATCATGACCTCACTTCTGATGTAACAGCACATACCAACCGTTAAGTTTGCAAAATTTCATTATCCTTAGACTCAATAGTTTTCACAGCAGACCATTGAAAACATGGCAGGTGTGATACAAAATCTATCCAGAGTTGATCAGCGAGCGGTGATTCGGTTTCTAACAGCTGAAGGATGTCGACCAATTGGCATTCATCACAGAATGCAGGTAGTGTATGGTGACAAGTGTGGTGAATGTAAGCTCCAGTGATGGTCCACCCGAATTGCTGCATCAATTTTGGCGACGGCATCTTATGACTCAACAATATGCGCCTGACCTGGTCTTGAAAGATCATTTGTTCTCACGTCCTTTAAACATCATTGTCCAGTTCTTCACTGTTGTCATCTACATACTTTTGTGAACATACACTGCCTGCATTCTGCCATGAATGTCAACTAGTCGACATCCTTCAGCTGTTAGAAACCAAATCACCGCTCACTGATCAACTCTGGACGGATTCCGTATCACACCTGCCATGTTTTCAACGATCTGCCGAGGAAACTATGAATCGGAGAATAATGAAATTTTGAAAACTTGACAGTTGGTATGTGCTGTTTACACCAGAAGCAACGTCATCATGCGCATCGAATGTATGTTCACTTGTTGCAGTTTGGTCAGGTTTCATTTGAACACGGCTCACAAATACAAGACGCACACTAAACTGTTTCACATTCCGTTTACACCTGTTTTAAAAATGCTTGCCAAAAAGTACATATTTCTTTCAGATCACTATTGCAGCTTTATGGTCCTGGCGTGTGTGCAGCATATGCTGCATGCGCTTTGACACGAGTGTGCAACAGACAAGCATTTCAAGTGTCCGGCCGTTCCATGACTACCAGCGATATGATATCACGCATCAATGACTCATTTCAGCTTCTGTATTCATAAGGTCACTATGCTTTACATCAACTTCATCGTCATGTACAGGACACAACAAAAGCACTTGTCTGCGACGAGTAAAAATTGTTGCTTGACGAGTAAAAAATCGTTAATTACGTTTTCAGTCGTTACTACATAACGACTGAGACACAATTATTAATGATATTACGGTAATATAGATTGTACATACGCCAGCTTATGATGGCGAATCTAAATGGATATCCACTTCCACAATTTCAACCTACTAAAGCCATCGATAAATGGAACTTCAGTGCTAAAACTACCAAGCATGTCTAAGGGCACAACAGCATGCCTCTGACAGCAGTGCATTTCATCTTAACCTTTAGCTCGCTTGGGTCTAGACTGTCTAGACCAACTCGGCCTACAAAATCGGAATTTAAAAAAAATATTTTTGTACCCATTGCTAATTTTTTAAATGCCGAATATGACATCTATCTACACATTATATTTTGCCAGTAAAAGTATCTTATGTTAGATTACAAATGGATTTGAAACAATTTTTCTTCTTATACGCCATTTAGAGCAAGCTGACTTTTTTGCGAAAGGTGAAATGGGTTGTTGGGAAAGATCTTTATTGAGTAGATCTGTTTATTTTGTTTGTTTAAATGAAAGAACTACGTTTGAATTTGAAACTAACAGTTGTGTCGATATTGTAAACACAGTATCGATACGTTGTTGTGGTTTCCATGGATTTCTTTCGGAGCGACTAGGCCTAGCGGTCAAGCAAAGAATTTTTTTGGGTTTTCATAAATTTTCACCTTCATCTTTTTTGTATCTCAGAAACTAACAAACACAACAAAATTAATAACACCAAAAAGTTCTTTATTCAATTGTGCCTTTACACACAAGAAAATCATACAGGAAAGGTGAGTGAGCAAGTTAAGGTAGCAGTGAAAAAGGCAAATGCAATGTTAGGTATGATAAAAAGAAATATTAAACATAGGAGCAAGGAAGTGATCGTCAAACTGTATAAAGCATTAGTTAGACCTAGATTTGAGTACTGTGTACAGGTGGGGAGTCCTTATCATAGAGGGGACATAAACATGCTAGAAAGAATACAAAAAAGAACGACAAAGATGATAGTGGGATTCCAGAATTACAGTTATGAGGAACGACTCAGAAAAACCGGCCTACAGTGTCTCGAAGAGAGAAGAATTCGTGGTGACTTAATACAGGTTTATAAGATGATCAGAGGAATCGATAAATTAGACTATAACAAGTTTTTTAAAATACAGCCACCTACAATAACACGAGGGCATAGCTACAAGCTGACTAAAGAGAGGTCCAGGTTAGATATTAGGAAATATTTTTTTAGTCAGAGAGTGGTGTCTGCTTGGAATGCATTGCCAGGGGAGGTAGTGGAGGCAGGGACAGTTAATGCATTTAAGAATAAACTGGATGCACATAGCTTTTAGAGCAAGGTGATGTAAATGTAACTGGTTGTATACAGACTCTGCAGGGTCTTCTAAACCAGTATAAAGACGTTAAGTTAAGTTAAGTTAAAATCATATTTATTGACCAACAAACAGAAAAGTTACAAATTTTGATATTCAACTACCATAGCGAAATATAAAGTTGTGAAAATTTTCAAAAATCAGGACGGCATGCTAAAGGTTAAGAAGAAATAGGCTAATACTGTGTAAAACAAAATATTTTGAATTGTGACGGATTATTACGTAGAAATAAAAGTGAATAAGTGCCTAATTTAAATTTGTTAACATGAATTACATAACTGTAGTTCGACCATGCTGCCTGGTGAAATTTTTGACTGACAAGTGTGCCACCCTAAAGTTTGTCAAGCCCTGATCATGTAGCATGTTATTTGCAGAATGTCACCCCATCTGTAAGACACTCGATCCATGCCCAGCTCTCCCACCTCTGCCACTATCTACCCAGAGCTTCGATAATGTTACTTGTCCATCTTCTCCTTGACCTGTCTCGGTCTCTTTTGTCGGGTACCATTTGCTACAGTATCGCTCTTTCTAGACCATTGTGGTGTTTGATGTGGCTGAAGTACGTTAATTTCCTAGACGTAATTTTGTCTGCTAGACGTAATTTTGCCTACTAGACGTAATTTTGTCTGCTAGATGTAATATTTGCCTGCTAGACGTAATTTTGTCTGCTAGACGTAATTTTGCCTACTAGACGTAATTTTGTCTGCTAGATGTAATTTTTGCCTGCTAGACGTAATTTTGTCTGCTAGACATAATTTTGCCTACTAGACGTAATTTTGTCTGCTAGATGTAATTTTGCCTACTAGACGTAATTTTGTCTGCTAGACGTAATTTTGCCTGCTAGACGTAATTTTGTCTGCTAGACGTAATTTTGTCTGCTAGACGTAATTTTGTCTACAAGCCATTTTTGGTTTATGTCCAGCTCCTGTAGGATTTCTACGTTTTTCTTTTTCATTATCTGTGGAATTTTGAATTGGTCAATCGCTTTGGCAGAGCTGCTGCCATATTTTATCATCTCAATACACGTGTCTGGGAAAACCCCAAACTTAACCCTATCAGACCTAAGGCCCTGAACCCAACTGTCCCCCATTCCTGGGTTCCTGAGCATTAAAGAGAAAAAACCAACATGATATAGAAAAATGTTAGTTACATGCAAACAAGTGGTTAGAATAAGATGTAACTTGGAGACATTGTAGAGAATAGGATTACCTTTCATCTAGCGTCAATATTCCACCTTTGTGTGCCAATCCACCTAGCAAAAGGCAAATAATCTGTCTCGAGTCATAGCACATTTTGAAATCCGGGAGTAAACACAACAAAGAGCCCTCATTTGTCCAATAATCCTGATAGCTGGGCTTTATACATGAGTATTCCATATAGATCCTCAGTCCAAGAAAAGCCTTCATCTCATCACTCAAGCTCTCACTGTTTGTTTCACTTGAACAGAGTCTGAATCAAGCAAATTATTGATCACCTGTTGGACTGTCGTAAGCCTAGACTTACTTTGCTTTTTCCTGTTGAAGTGCTTGGTTCATCAGCCGTTCGTTTCATTGTCAATTTTCCGAATTTGTTCACGTTGAACCCCACAAAATCAATTCAAACATGGGGGCAGCCATTTGCAATGACTAATCACGAGGATTGACCACGATTGGTTGGTTATTTTTATATTCTGACGCATTTTATGACGTACTATCCAAAGTACCGAAAATTAGGTACAGCGGTTTAGCGGTAGTTAAGGAAATTACCGAAAAATGGGTTCAGCGGTCTGATAGGGTTAAGCCAAGATCGAGACCATGGTCTATAATGCCTGTGTCGTCAGTACGCTTGTATGGCAGCGAAACGTGTAGACAACGTATGCCAAACAAGAGCATAGGCTCAACACCTTTCACCTACGGTACATGAGATCCATCCTTGGTATCTCATGGAGAGACAGGGTGATAAATGTGGAAGTGCATGCTTGCACCGATCTTCCAAGTATGTACACCATTCTTCAACAATGAAGACTGCGATGATTTGGTCATGTTCATTGCATGAAAAATGGTTGCATTCCCAAAGATATTCTCTATGGACAGCTAACGTGTGGTAAAAGAACAGCTGGCCGACCACAGCTGCGGTTCAAAGACGGATGTAAGCGGGACATGAAGGAACAGCTGGCCGGCCACAGCTGCGGTTCAAAGACGGATGTAAGCGGGACATGAAGGAACAGCTGGCCGGCCACAGCTGCGGTTCAAAGACGGATGTAAGCGGGACATGAAGGAACAGCTGGCCGGCCACAGCTGCGGTTCAAAGACGGATGTAAGCGGGACATGAAGGAACAGCTGCGGTTCAAAGACGGATGTAAGCGGGACATGAAGGAACAGCTGGCCGGCCACAGCTGCGGTTCAAAGACGGATGTAAGCGGGACATGAAGCCTCTGGATATGGATCTGACATCCTGGGAAGAGATAGCTGTAGACCGATCCAAATGGAGTTGTAGCCTGAAGCGCCACCTTAGGCTGGGCGAAAATAAGCTCATGCAACACAGGGAAGTGAAGAGACAATGCCGAAAGAAAAAGGAAAACAAAAAAATCAGTAGAGAGTTACTACTGTAATGTTTCCATCAACTTATAGTCAAGACATGGCTGAAAAGGGGATACTACTTGGTATTTTGAGCACCCTTAGCTGGAAGGATTCGATCTTCTTCCATATGGTTTGTGTGGTTGACCTTGTCTCACATCCGTACATTGCTACTAGGAAGAAGCAAGTTCTGCGGATCTTTATTTTTGTCCTTTTGTAAGTGTTCTGCCATTCGCTGTTCATTTTAGTTAACCTTTGCCACACCACACAACAAATTATGTTTTATTTCCAGTAGCCGATTTATTTTTCAGCACGTCACTGTTGCAGACTTTGAGAACCACTAACCTGTTTTTTGTTTGTTGTTTTTGTGTGTAGAGACAACATATATTAATAAAGAACTTGTTGGTGTTATTGTTTTTATTGTGTGTTTGTTAGTTTCTGAGATACAAGAAGATGAAGGTTGAAAAACAGCACAAACATAAACAAACACAACGCTAAACACATAAACACTACTTTTTCATACAAGGGATATAAACATGCTGAAAAGGTGGATAGTCCTTGAGTAAAAGGGTGACCACGCCGTCGTTGGATCGAAGGGGTCAAGGAAACTCTCCAAAAGTTCAATATGACAACCACACAAGCCTCCCTCCTAGCGCAAAACAGAAATCTACGCATACCCCCTCTCTGCGACGCCGCAAGGAAAGAGCTGTGGGACAAAAGAAGAAGAAAAGGATTCAAAAAAGAGTGACATAACTGATAGTGGGATTCCAGAATTACAGTTATGAGGAACGACTCAGAAAAACCGGCCTACAGTGTCTCGAAGAGAGAAGAATTCGTGGTGACTTAATACAGGTTTATAAGATGATCAGAGGAATCGATAAATTAGACTATAACAAGTTTTTTAAAATACAGCCACCTACAATAACACGAGGGCATAACTACAAGCTGATTAAAGAGAGGTCCAGGTTAGATATTAGGAAATATTTTTTTAGTCAGAGAGTGGTGTCTGCTTGGAATGCATTGCCAGGGGAGATAGTGGAGGCAGGGACAGTTAATGCATTTAAGAATAAACTGGATGCACGTAGCTTTTAGAGCAAGGTGATGTAAATGTAACTGGTTGTATACAGACTCTGCAGGGTCTTCTAAACCAGTATAAAGATGTTAAGTTAAGTAAGAAGACCCTGCAGAGTCTGTATACAGCCAGTTACATTTACATCACCTTGCTCTAAAAGCTATGCACATCCAATTTATTCTTAAATGCATTAACTGTCTCTGCCTCCACTACCTCCCCTGGCAATGCATTCCAAGCAGTCACCACTCTCTGACTAAAATATATTTACGAATATCTAATCTGGACATAGTGGTTCGATGAGGTCACAAACCAATGTTAAAAGTAAGGAACAGGACAAAGATGGAACAGGACATCTCAGGTAGTAGATGGCATTGGATAGGCCAAAACATGTTCTGCTTCATTTTGTTCTTTATAAAAAATCAAGTCCCTTATTAAACTCCGTGCTGGGGTCGAAGATGCAGCAGTGAATGAGCTGGCAGCAGTCAGCGACTGATTGCTCGCTGCTTGCATCAGGTCTAAACCCATAACTGACCAAGACCCTATTCTATCTCTCAGTGCTGGCCCTGGAAACAAGCTGCTACCATGCAGCCTTGGTAAGAGATTAGGGATCGTAGAAAGAAGGCAAACCCATTCCCAAAAATACTTTGCTGAAATCACATGCATCTGCCGAAAGGGATAGATATCGCTGCTTCGCTGTAAACTTTGGCACAACGTCACAAACATCCTTCTCACGATAACAACTGAAGAAGAAAAATGCCCTGCTGACACATTAACATACGACACCATACGTTAACACAATATTTTTTTCCATAAATTGATTAGCAGCGGTATCACAGATTTGTAAGATCGATTTAGTAAATGTATTATAAAACAACAGCGGTTCGAATTAGACCGAGTCACATTTTTTAAATTTCATTTTTTTAATAACTATTACTGAAGACATTAATTGGATTATTCAATTTCAGAATTGACATTTTATACACAGAATATTTTATCCCAGTTTGAATTTTTTGATTCGGTGAATTATGCAATATGGGGTGAGTGAGAGTGATGTGTGAATCTATTCGTTGAATGTTAATTTTATACGAGTTGTGTTCAAATGAAACTGGACCAAACTGCAATAAGTGAGCATACGTACGATGTGCATGATGACATCACTTCTGGTGTAAACAGCACATACCAACAGTCAAGTTTACAAAATTTCATTATCATCTGATTCAAAGTTTCCTCAGCAGACCGTTGAAAACATGTCAGGTGTGATACGGAATCCGTCCATTTCTGCATTCTGCGATTAATGTCAACTGGTTGGTATGCTTCAGCTATTAGAAACCAAATAAATGCTCGCTGATCAACTCTGGACGGATTCCGCCATCACACTTGCCATGTTTTCAATGGTCTGCTGAGGAAACTTTGAATCAGATGATAATGAAATTTTGCAAACTTGACAGTTGATATGTGCTGTTTACACCTGAAATGACATCATCATGCGCATCACACGAATGTTCACTAGTTGCAGTTTGGTCCAGTTTCATTTGAACACGCCTTGTCCATTTAATATTGTTGCTAAATATAACTAATTTATTTTTTTCTTTCAAAGTTGTACGATAAACATCTTTTGTATTTTTATTGGGTTTAGTGGTCTCGAGGTAAGGTGTCTGTCTCGGGTGCCGGAGGTCGCGGGTTCAAATAACAGTGGAGACTGGATTTTTGAATGTGAATCTTCGGCTAAAAATCTCGGGGTAGTGAGATCAGACTCCCGAGTTCAGTGTCAAGCACGTAGAAAATCCCTTGGTAGTTAGAAATAAAAAAAATAGGCTTAATGGCCACTGGCCAGACAAAATTCAAAATTCTAGTTAGAAATCTACACAAATTTTATGTACCTTCCCCCAGGCCTAATAAGCGACAGCAAATGTAAAATACCTACTACATATAGCCGAAGCCTTCGGCTTCCTAGCAACAGACATTAAACATGCCTGTTTGAATACCAGGATTCCAAGTAAATATTTAAAAAATCAATTTTGAATGACATCTAAAAACGTTTGTAGACATTAAGTAACAAGAATGTTATTTTAAAGTGCATGGAAGAGTATGTACAATGGGAAATCTTATTTCAGGACACAAATGGTTCTTTAGCAACACCCCATGTATGGGGTTGTGATGGTTGAGCAGTGTCAGTATGCGCAATATGGTGTAGAACATGGCCGACCTAGCATGGAATCAAGCCTTGGACGATAGAAATATGACGTCCACGAATAGGATTCTTCATTAACTTAACGTCTTTATACTGGTTTAGAAGACTACAGCGTCTGTATACAACCAGTTTCTTGGAGGGTGGTTAACCGATGTGCCAGTCCATCTTAATAGAATCAAACACTAGAGCAAAGTAGACCCGCAGCCTGTTAGGCACCATCTTCTTCTTCTTTCGTTCTCAATCTCCCGCTGCCAAGCCATAAAAAGGGCTTTGTACGTGGCAGTGGTCCAGAGATCGGAATGTGTTGTCGTGGTTTACAGCTTGACTGCGATATTTGCTCGTTTCGGTCCGATACATCTGACTTTAGCAAGCATTTTTGAGTACAGTGTTGCTTTCCCTCTTCGATCCCTTCTCCTTAGCCAGTCTGCTCTGTTGCAGCCTGTTATCCAAGATCACCACGTGGAGGTGGGGACGGGTCTTGGCAGTTCTGGTTCACAGGCCCTGCCGCAGTCAGCTGTGAGGCCTGACCCTCTAAGCACTATTTAAGCTGGTCTCAACAAACCACCTAACTATGGCCGATGATATGTCATGTCACAGCTAGTCGCCTCTTGTGACATTATCTCTTTGGGGCAGTCGTGCTATTCTTGTCTTTGTCATACACAACGACTCCGGTGGACTACTCAGGAACATGTTTTGGAGCAGGAAGAAGTCACTAATTGCCGAGCCCTGTGAGTATGGCGAATTGGATCACAATTTTGTACCCGCACATTTTTCTGATGTCCAGGACTTGTTTATTGAACTGGAGATGTGGTCCTGGGTCTAGGCAAAGGAGGAGATGTGGTTCCAGGCCCAGGCAAAGGAAGAGATGTGGTCCTGGGCCTAGGCAAAGGAGGAGATGTGGTTCTAGGCCCAGGCAAAGGAAGAGATGGGGTCCTGGGCCTAGGCAAAGGAGGAGATGTGGTTCTAGGCCCAGGCAAAGGAAGAGATGTGGTCCTGGGCCTAGGCAAAGGAGGAGATGTGGTTCCGGACCCAGGCAAAAGAGGAGATGTGGTCCTGGGAACAGGCAAAGGAGGAGATGTGGTCCTGGGAACAGGTGAAGGAGGAGATGTGGTCCTGGGCCTAGGCAAAAGAGGAGATGTGGTTCCAAGCCCAGGTAAAGGAGAAGATGTGGTCCTGGGCCCAGGCAAAGGAGGAGATGTGGTCCTGGGCCCAGGCAAAGGAGGAGATGTGGTCCTGGGCCTAGGCAAAGGAGGAGATGTGGTTCCAAGCCCAGGTAAAGGAGAAGATGTGGTCCTGGGCCCAGGTAAAGGAGGAGATGTGGTTCTGGGCCCAGGCAAAGGAGTTCTTCAATCAGTAAGGTGAAGAATAGATTGGAGAAGTGTATCGCCCTGCAGGGTGATTACGATTACACAGATAAACTAAAGTTCACACCAATTTCCAGACAAGTGCCTTGACTACTTCATACTGAAGTGCAAAACTATTCGACCATCCTTTGTAGATCCCCATAGCTGGTAGATTTGGTTGCATTCTTGTTTATTTTCTGCCTTTCCATTTAATCCATGCACAAAGTTGCATCCATCTTCTATCTAGTTTCTTCATTTCATGCTCGTTCTATTCTTGAGACCACTTTTCTCAAACACATCAGCTGTCTTGTTTACACTAAAAACACCTCGCACTGAGACTTTCATAGTTTCTTTTGTGCATTTGTAAAACTGTGCTACAAGTGCCAGACTTGGGCATTGAATAAGGCCCAGGAATTCTTTTTCTTTTTCGTACGCAGTCAGACAGTAACCATTATTTTTTCGAAAAAAGCGGCGGTCATCCTGAGGCTGTCGCCACTGCCATAGAGCTTGTCTTGCAGTTCCACTGGTGATGGCCACATCTGCTCTCTCTGATCCTCGTATGTCGGGCAGTTCTGCAGCAGATGTTCAGCGGTCATTTTACCGGTACCGCACGGGCATTCGTCGGTACCACCTATCTTCAATTTGTTGAATAGGTGGTACCTCAGTCTATTGTGGCCAGTGCGAAGTCTGAAGACAACGACCTGCTCTCTTCGGTTCAACTGGTAATAGGCATCGTTTTTGGTGTAACCAGTATGTTCGGTTTCCCATTTGGTCATGTATCTGGCTTTGATAAGCCGTTTTGACTCTTCGTACGTCATACTAGTTTCTGGTTGTGGTAGTCTTGCACCTTCTTTTGCCAGTCTGTCTGCCTCCTCGTTGCCTTGGATGTTACAGTGTGATGGGACCCACTGTACCACTACCCTTTTTGGTGTGGACTGCTGGCAAAGTTGGCAGAGTGCTGCTCTTAAGTCATTAAGCTCAGTGTTTTTCTGGCTTTTTAGCGCTGTGACTACGGCGAGAGCATCTGTAAGCAGGACTATATGGCTTTCATTTTCTTTGTGTGTCACCATTTCTTCCACTGCCGCCCTCAGTGCCTCTGGCCAGGAATTAATGCCACCTGCGAAATGCGGCGCCTATGAAAGCAACACCAGAAGATATATAATCGCAAATATGAGTAATTTGGAGAAGGTTGGAACAATTCCCTGCCTACGGTACATCGAGCAACAAAGAATGAATTGTTTTTTGCCACATTGTGAGAATGCAACCAGACAAAATAGTTCATGCAACCTTATACAGGAGAACATCAGGAAGAAGGGCGAGAGATAGACCAAGGAAAAGGTGGATAGACAGCGTAAACGAGACTTGTCGTAAAATGGGGGGAAATGTTACTCAGGCCACGAGAGATAAAAAGACAATACATACTACGGCAATGGGTACGACCCGGTAGAAAGTGAGACGACACTGGGCTACAACCCGGTAGAAAGTGAGACGACAAAAGAAGAAGAAGTGAAATTGGAACATAATATATTTTTTATTTCATGTTTAAAGGATGGACAGTGTATAGCAGACATGCCAAATAGCTCAATTGTTTTCACTTGAGATGCCTGTTTAGGCTGCTCAGGATAATTTGGCAGGACAACTTTAATATCTTTATACTGGTTTAGAAGACTACAGAGTCTGTATACAATCAGTTTCTTGTAGGGTGATTTAATAGACTAAAACACTAGAACTAAGTAGAGCCGCTGCCAGTTAGGTGCCATCTATAGCTGCTCTTAACAAACCACCTGGGGAAAGGTACAAATAAATTTTGGGTAGATTTTTAGCTTGAATTCTGTCCGGGCAGCGGCCATCAAATCTACTCGAGTCGATTTTCAACTGCCAAGGAATTTTTAACTAAAGTGCTCTACACTGAACACAGGACTCCGATCTCACTACCCGGAGATCAGGTGAATTTTTACCAGAAAATCCACGTAAAAATCCCAGTCTCCACCATGATTTTAACCCACGACCTCTGGCACCCAAGGCGGACACCTTACCTCGAGACCACTAAGACAAAGTGTCTAACTCTGAAATTCTTGGCAATGCTAACATGTTAAGCATCCATACACTTCTGACATTGGTTCAGCTACGATGGACAGAACATTTTGTTCGAATGCTAGATAAACGCATCCCTAAGCAGCTGTTAAATGGTGAGCTCAAAACAGGACTCTCCCCAGGAGGGCAGATGAAACGGTACAGAGACTCCTTGAAACTATCTCTGAAATGTTTGAATATTGATGTCACCTCCTAGAAGACAGTTACACAAGACCGCCCCACCTGGTAATCTATTATCACCGCATGTGCTCAGCTGGCAGAGAATGCAGCCATCACGGAGGCTTTCCTGAATGTAGCACTGTCTGCCATTTCAGGATTGGTCTTAACAGCCATCAAAGAACACATATTTTGCAACAATAGTATAATGCTATTGTAATCTTTGCTTGCAATGGGCAATTGTTATTATTTCACGTTTATTCTGTATACATTGTAAATGTTGTGTTTATTGACATTTTCTTTTTAACAACAATAAAAAAAAAAAACAGAAAGTTTTCAATTTATTGTTCCTCTAAAAACCAAAACATTGGAAAATATACAGAAATGATTTTTGTCCAGATTGCTATTTATTTTATGGAATTAAGTGTTTACACAAATATCAGATGATGTCATATTGCTGTTGTTATACTTACGTTCTGTGTCAAAGCACCACGTTATATATCTTGCATCCAGTATCCAGCGACATGGATTGCCTTGTCATTTGCCTCCAGCATGTCGCGCCCATTGCATGTTTCCTGGAGGTTGGAGCAGATCATCAAGTGGTCTTGGTCCTGTATTGCGCTGCAATCACATGTGTCATCATCTGTGTATCCCCATCGCTTCATATTAATCTTCTACCGTGATATACCAGTTCGGAGTTTGTTCAGCGACTTCCATGTTGTGTATGGTAGATGATGTCCAGGAGTAGGTTCCTCCCGAAGTTCCACCTCTGGGGCCTGCACCAATTCGTGCCACCTCTGGGGCCTGCACCAATTCGTGCCACCTCTGGGGCATGCACCAATTCGTGCCACCTCTGGGGCCTGCACCAATTCGTGCCACCTCTGGGGCCTGCACCAATTCGTGCCACCTCTGGGGCCTGCACCAATTCGTGCCACCTCTGGGGCCTGCACCCATTCGTGCCACCTCTGGGGCCTGCATCAATTCGTGCCCCCTCTTGATACGGCGACTTTCAGGGTTTGTCTGTTTGGGGTTTGTTGTTTTTAGAAAGTTATGTCTGGATTTCAGTCTTGTGTTTTGTACCTGATGTCCAAACATTGGGTGCCTTGGGTCGTGTTCCTGTTTTTCTCGTTTGATTTCTGCTGCGATGCTTCTTCGGATCTCGGGGGGTTATGCCAATTATGGGGTATATTCTATCAATGGGGGTGGGTTTTAGGCACCCTGATAACAAAAGCAAGACCCTCTAAACACTCTTCTCGCTCTCTACAAAGCGAGAGCAGGTCAACCTATATTTAGAAAATAGCCTACTTCTTAGAGAAAACAATCCTACATACCTAGGAATGAGATATGACAAAAGATTAACATGGGGCCCACACATAAAGGATAATCACAATAAGGCCACACTTAGACTAAGGCTGATGAAAAAACTGGCAGGGACAAACTGGGGCACAGATGCAAGCACAGTCAGACAGGTCTACACTGGATACGTACGGCCAACACTAGAATATGGCATGGGTACCTATGCAACAGCAGGAAAGACCAACCTACAGAAACTAGACACGGTACAGAATACCGAACTCTGAATTATTACCGGAGGTCTGCGAAGCACCCCAATTAGAGAACTCGAAGCGGTAGCAGGCCTCCAGAGCCTCGGTGAACGCAGAGAAGGAAAAATACTAAACCTGACAGAAAAATATAAGTGTGTGAATAAACATCCAATGCAGGGAAAAGTCAATGAATTAACAAATAAATTGCATAAAAAGAACAAGCTTCAATCAGCTATCAAAAGCCCTTACAGCCAGGAACAGTGACATCATATCAAAGTGTCCAACGACATGAGAAATGATACAAGTATATGAGAATACAGACCAACAACTCAACTTCACGGTGGAAGAGAAAATACCAGGTATCGATGGAAAGGTGGAAGAATCAGACCATGCATTGAGAGAAAAAAACCCTAAAGCATATTGGAGACGCCTATCCTCAACCCATGTGGACGCACGTCTACACGGATGGATCATCAGAGGAAGCATTGAGGAAAGGAGGGGCGGGACTCGTCATATTTCTACAGGATGGAACCGTTATAGAACAAGCAAGTGCTGCCGTGGAGCCCTCGACAAATCTAAGAACAGAGCAACAGGCAAAAATTGAAGCAGTCAAACTATTGGATAAAAAGGGGTTAAAGGATAACAAAATAGTGTTTTTGTGCGACTGCATGGAAATTTTGCAGGCCACACAAAGAGAACCACGAAATAGTATGGAAAGGGAACTGATATGCCAGCTAAACAAACTCTCAAACCACAATAAAATCACCCTCCAGTGGATTCCAGCTCACTGCGGCATACCTGGGAATGAATGGGCGGACAGGCTAGACAGGGAGGGAAGACAAAGAGAACAATTCACCCACCCAGTGTCACTGCCAGAAGTCAAGACAAACATCCAAAAAAAATCTAAACAACAGTGGATAGAGAGAACAAACAGTAAATGCCCACATGACCCAATCAATAGACTGAATAGGAAACAGTATACCACAATTTTCCGCCTCAGAACAGGTCATTGCAGACTAAATACACACATGCATAAAATGAAAGCAGCACAGACTGTACAATGCACATGTCAGAGAGGACCCCAGACTCCAGAACACATCCTGCAAACATTGAGGACCTGCGAGTGATGTGTCACTTCATGCAAGCAGCCCATCTGGTGGCATAAAACGAGCATACGAAAGCAAAGAAGAAGAAGAAGAGGCATCCTGATACTATCCGGCCAGCCAGTCTCCTCAGCATGGTTGTACAATCTGTGGCAAGGACTGTCACTCGCAGATCGGAGATATAGGAAACAGAGCTGGACAAAACTCACAGTGTGCCATGCACATGGTCTACATAGACTTAGACACCTTTGATGATGATGATGTTGCTGCTTGTCAATAACTGAATTATTTCTCCATTTATGATAATATTCAACCACCTATATGACTTGTCTATAACTGAATTATTTCTCCATTTATGATAATATTCAACCGCCTATATGACTTGTCTATAACTGAATTATTTCTCCATTTATGATAATATTCAACCGCCTATATGACTTGTCTATAACTGAATTATTTCTCCATTTATGATAATATTCAACCACCTATATGACTTGTCTATAACTGAATTATTTCTCCATTTATGATAATATTCAACCACCTATATGACTTGTCTATAACTGAATTATTTCTCCATTTATGATAATATTCAACCACCTATATGACTTGTCTATAACTGAATTATTTCTCCATTTATGATAATATTCAACCACCTATATGACTTGTCTATAACTGAATTATTTCTCCATTTATGATAATATTCAACCACCTATATGACTTGTCTATAACTGAATTATTTCTCCATTTATGATAATATTCAACCACCTATATTGCAACGAGAGAAATTTCCACTAGAATGTACAAGTGGATGAACAGGTGGGCAACGGGAACAACAGGTTGCAGTGTATTTAGCAAAATGTTACAGCCAAAAAGTAACGATGACATAAATAAACTACATAGAAGACATCAAAGTCTCATCTGAAACAACTGAAGAAGACCTGTATCTATATAAGAATGGCATTGGGCTGCCAAGAGCAGACTTGCTCAGCAGCTATGGGATAACAACAACAACATGATTATATTCAACTGCCCATGTTGCGACGAGAGAAATTTCCGCTAGAATTTCTTTGACCTCAATAAGAGGTCAATGGGTAAGAGGGTAAGAACAGGATTCTGTTCTGTTTCTAAGAATCGACGCCACTGCACTCCGGGCATACCCATAGGTGCTCAGTCTCTCTCATTAAATGGCGTAAGGTATGGATGCTGATGGTCCCTGTAGCTCGCTGGTTGTACACTCTCCTGCTCCGTCCTCTCATGTGCCCCACTCTGCTCGAACCTCATTTAAAGTCAAAACTTTGCAGTCTGTGGATTGCTGCTTCATCTATTGTGGTGTCCTCATCCAGCAAGTGGTCATTGATTGATTTCAAAATGTCACTTCTATCCATCACTAATGTGCCCGTGATGGGAGCTTGTGAAACCATGATGTCAGCTCTTTCATTGCCCTGAACACCGGTATGAGCAGGGCAGTAGATCCATGTCAACCCCTGGAGGTTTGAGGCCTCAACAGCTGCTATTCACTCGTACCTAAGCCATCCCTTCTGTACTTTCTAAAGTACTTTCTTTGGCCTCATACGCCTTTAATCAGCTCACCAACATCTGAAAATCAACAACACTGAGCAAGCATACCAGGCTCAGACTATTCAACTCAATCGTAATACAAGGGGTTTGTCATGAGTCTTGACCCTGACCATGAAGGAGTAGGAGGAGAACGTTGAAATTTGGCACAAATGTAGCTCATTCATTTTGTACTGGACTTGAGAAGTATGAATTTCCCTCCTCAATGCGTTTACCTGGTATGGTGCATGGCACAACACACCGTATTGACCGGATCTGCTATTCTAGCGGTTTGTCAGAACAATGCAGAAATCAGAGGCCAGAACTGTGATAAAATACTTGATGATGCAGGGAAAAACACCTACAGAAATACACAGTGAGATGGAAGTGTTTGAGGAATTCTGTTCTTTGTATGCTTCTGGTGTACGCAGTTTAAGTATAGTCTTTCCCATGTTGCTGATCTTCCAAGATCAGGAAGACCATCCTCAGAGTGCAGCGATGAAAATGCTGCAAGAGTGAAGAAAATCATTGACCAGGATATGAAAATGACAATTGCAGAGATATCTAGGCCAGGAAACTGAATGAAAGTACAGTTTTGAGAATTTTATATAACAGACTGATCATCAGAAAAGTGTGTGCTAGCTGGGTCCCGCGTCTGCTGACATGTGAACAGAAACAAACGAGGGTTGATTGCTGTAGCCAGTTGCTCAAAATGTGTCAGTCGAAAAACATGTTGCCGACCACGGTGACAGTAGATGAGACTTGGGTTCACCATTATGACCCAGAATCCAAAATTGCCAGTATGCAGTGGAAAACCCTGGGCTCACCAAAACATGTCAAGCCAAGAGCACAGAAATCTGCAAGAAAAGTGATGCTGACTGTTTTTTGGGGCGTTCAAAGAAAGATTACTTACCTCAATGCAACTGCAACACGGTAAATGGGCAATATTATGAAGATTTCTTTACCAAACTAACAAAGACTGACAAAAAAACGAGGGACAGCGCACACTCAAATTCTGCCTTTGCTTCAAGACAACGTTATCTCCCATAAAGCAAGGTTTGTGCTGCAAACAGCCAACGATTTGAATATTGAAATTCTACCTCACCCACAATATTCTCCAGATTTAGCTCTATCAGACTTTTTTCTTTTCTCAAAACTTAAAAAAACAGCTGAAAAGAAATCATTTTGACAGCGACGAAGATGTCATACTGGCTTGTGATAACTGGTTTAGTTAGAAAAATTATTTTATTCTGAAGGTCTTTTCAAGGTCACGCAGAGAT
Organism: Ariolimax columbianus; assembly: GCA_036924085.1. NCBI lineage: Eukaryota > Metazoa > Mollusca > Gastropoda > Stylommatophora > Arionidae > Ariolimax > Ariolimax columbianus. The sequence goes on from JAVGWX010000024.1 coordinate 11,216,910, forward strand.
AACAGAAATGTATAAATTCAGGTGGTGGCTACATTGAGTCGGAATAAGCACTGTGCCAAATTTCCACTTTCTCCTCCTACTTCTTCATAGTCAGGGTAAAGACTTATGACAAGCTCCTTGTATCAGTCCTGACATGGATGTGAAAGCTGGAAGATAACAAAAGCGCTGGAAAACAAACTAAATCTCTTTGAATATAAATGTCTAAGAAAATTATTGAATATACGCTGGGACCAGTTTATAACTAATGGCAAAAGCAAAGGCCGCCGTCCATTGTAGACGCTGATGGCATAATTAATTTTGCTAGCGCTATTTTTAGCAAGGATTAACTGCGCTACTTTTTATCCCTACTCTCTCGTCTCGAGCCGCCCGACCTCAGTGGCAAGTCAAGGACAAGACGACTAGGGGGCGACTACGAGATGCAGGGGACTCCGCATCAAGCACCAGTGAAAAAGACGGCAGAGTCCAGAGTCGAACCCACACCACCTGATCACGAGGCCGACTGCTTAACCACTTCGCCACAACTAATGACTCGATAAGAAAAGAGACAAACCAATTATACGTGTTGACCATGTCCTTAGAATGAACAACTGTCCTCCATAGCAAGCACTTGAATGGACACCAAGGGGCGTTCGGAAAAGAGGGAAACTTAAGGAAACACTCATTAGAACAATCATCCGAGAGGGCCTCAGCACCATACAAGATCTAAAAACAGTGGCCTCACATCGTTCTAACTGGAGATAATTTGTTTCTGCTTTATGCGCCGTATTTGGCTCGCAAAGAACATAGATGGATAGGTGCTTGTCTGATACCATAGTCTTTGCCCTCCGAGGGTCGATAAACCGAACGCTTTTCATGGAACTAAGCGACATCAAACAAACGTGCAGAGATCATTACTTGGCATTGGGCAGAAGGGTGAGAGCCTGAGCACTGCTGTATTCTTAACAAACAAAAATGGAAAAATTATGTAAAATCAACACATATTGGGATTGTTATCAATATATTTATATCTGCTTTCATGTACACTTTTACAAAATGTAATTTCTTGTTATATTCTTTCTGTACATACATTCCTTACAGGCACACCAAACATAGAAAATTCACATTGTTGTATATAATTCAATGTTCTTGATTTGTCAAATATTTTGTTTTGCTTTGGAAGCCATAGATCAAAGATCTGGGAGTCACATAAAAAGCTCTTGGAGTCACAAAAAAAGCTCTGGAGGCACATCACTAAATAGGCTTCGAACTGGCGTACGTATCACAATGCGGGAAAAACCTAAAATGACGGGGATACAGGGAGGATGAAACATGGGAATGTGGAGCAACAGAAGACCAGGACCACCTGATGATCTGCTCGATTCTCCCGGAAACATGCAGTGTGGATGACCTGCTGAGTGGCAAAGACAGGGCTATCCATCTGGCTGAATATTGGAAGAATTATGTGCGATGTAGGGGCCTGGGAAATGGAAAATAAGTTAAGAGGTGCACAATAGAAAGATCTGGTAGCTACAAACCAAAGATCTGGTAGCCACAAACCAAAGATATGTAAGCCACAAATCAAAGATCTGGTAGCCACACACCAAAGATCTGGTAGCTACAAATCAAAGATCTGGTAGCTACAAACCAAAGATCTGGTAGCCACAAACCAAAGATATGTAAGCCACGAATCAAAGATCTGGTAGCCACAAACCAAAGATCTGGTAGCTACAAATCAAAGATCTGGTAGCTACAAACCAAAGATCTGGTAGCCACAAACCAAAGATATGTAAGCCACAAATCAAAGATCTGGTAGCCACAAACCAAAGATCTGGTAGTCACAAACCAAAGTTCTGGTAGCCACAATCCTACGATCTGGGAACCACATTCCTAAGCTTTGGTAACCCCATTCATAGACTCTGGGATCCACAAACCAAGACTCTGGGAACCACAATCCTAGGCTCCGAGAACCACAATCATAGGATCTGGGAAGTACAAACCAAGGCTATGGGAACCACAAACCTAGACGCTGTGAACCACAAACCAAGGCTCTGGGAACCACAATCCTAGTCTCTGGGAACCACAAACCAAGGCTATGGGAACCACATATCTAGGCTATGGGAACCATAAAGTAAAGATAATTCCACGGGACTTTTGGGTCGCCATTTTCGACAGTCTGAGTTTAACTAGTTTCTTGCTGTAGTGATCATCTTTAGAATCCCTATATTTGCACCACAGCGATGAATCCGCATGCTCAACTTCTTGAGCACAGACGAACTGTAGGAAGAACCATCGGAAATCCACAACCAGATACTAATCCGTCAAGATGGATGGAAGAATTCAGTATGAAGAAAAACTTTCGAAAATAACAACTTCATCATAACTTTGTTTCCATAACAACCGCGGAGTATGACCTGTTGAGGCTGGATCGAGAATACAGGCCACACCGTTGACCTTTATAACTATTTAAACTCAACAAACCAGTGCTACCATGGTGATTGTGTGAAGTCTGATCTGGATGGTGACTGTAGGCAAATTGAGATAAATTATGCGTGCCCGACGAACCCAGAGAAGATGTTGGTCGGACTGTATTATCACAACAAAATGAAAGATCGATTTCACCCGGTCGGACAGCGTACGTGCTGTGGCGCCGGAGAATCGAGTTGTCCTCGTCTTGGATAATCGGATGCCCAGCGCTGTATGCAATATTGCCATCCGAATGGACGCAGTGACGCATTGTGGTCTGACTTCCGTTGTTAAGTGCTTCCGTGTAATACTTATTGGCGCCGTATTCAGGAGTCACAGGTCGGAAGAGGTTATTTGGGTCAGGGACTTGAAGCAAATATGGCGATTGGGAAGGTGTTCCTATCGAATTTCTATTGCTTTCGGTAGAACAAGTTGGACTCCCACGATCTCGGTGGTAGTTGCGCGAAAATGCAACATCCGCAGAAAGGCTTCTCTGTGTGTGTAAAGCGGGGGACGATGAGTTCAGTTGAAAGTTTGAATGGTAGTTAGAAACACTGAAACTTGGACAGTTGTAAAGCGATCCACGTGAGCTATTCTGAGTCTGGACATTGTTGGTAAAGCTCCTATCGCATAAACTCCTGTGGCGGGTGAAGGTGTGATTGGTACGCGAAAGATGTGTGTTCGAGCCCCCATGGTTATTCCTCTGGTTGTTCTCGAACGAAAACTGATGGTAACCATGCCTACTCACAGGTCTGGATGTGGGAACGTCTCTGTTGTCATGGTAACGTTTTATGTCGCTATTACTCCAACTGAAATGATGACGTCCCTTCCGGCTCCTACTATCACATTCAGGGGAGAGAAGATGTGGCGAAGGGATGCGTGGATAGCCAGGTTTAGATATGTGTATATGTGGAGCTTGATTCTGGCTCAACAGTGCGCCAACAGATGAGTTTGAACTAACAGATGCACTACATACATAATCTCGATAATCTTTATATAAATTCTTTGAGCGTTGAATAGTAACAGTCGGTGTAACCGGAATAGGCAAAGGAGAACGCTTGAATGATGGACTGTTAATTAAGTGAGCATTTTCGCTGCTGTTGTAGACGTTTTTGTTAAAATTTCGAGGTGTTTTCCCCAGTTTTGTGTTTATAATCTTCTCTGTGTCGTATCTAGAGCCAATGTGACTATATCGACGCCGAGAATCGATATTTAAGGTTTTCTTACAAAGAAATGGGTACTCGCTGGTGCCTTCTTCTCGTGCATTTTTATTGTTTAATTCCCGTTTGATGATGTCTTTTATGTCCTTGTCTCCTGTGTCGTTGTTGATAACAGTTTCGTAGGCACTTAAGATCTGGCTGGAAAGTGAGTTTGACAGAACAGGCAGGCTCTTGTTCCAAGTGTTTGGCATTTCTAGTAGAGGCAAAGGCTGGGGAGTCCTTGGACAAACAAGTGGACAACTACAGGGTTTCTGCATTGCTAGCAAGCCATGACTCTGTAGGGACAACATCAGACGAGCAAAGTCTTGTTGGCTTCTAGCTGCAAGTGGCATGCTCTGGACCCACCGAGCAGTTGCAGAGGGGATATCCGCCTCGGATTTCGGGGGTTGGATAAATACGTCGTGATCTTTACAACACTGTGTATTGCAATGACACGTCTCGTGATAAGCCCCGTTTTGGCCAGGACGAGGAAACTTGAACACCAATCTATCATCATTACCCGTTTCAGAAACCGAGTAAGGACTCAAACAATCTTGGTCACACTGTTGAAACAATTCATACGGAGAAGAAGACTGTAAATCGCTCTGTGGAGGGGATACCTCGATTATAATACTTGGGTTTTCTAGTTTTCTAACCATTTTAGGGTTAAAACCACTACTTGATTCCTTCTCGTTGTCAGAAGCTTTGATTTCTGATCCGCCATTGTCTACAAGGATTTTCTTTAGGAGACCCACAATGCATTTGCGTACTCGTGTTCTGTATATTAGATATAAGACAAGCCAGACGAGAATTCCGCCAAGGACAGCCGCCGTGTGCAGCCCAACGGATGGGTCGTATGATTCGTAGAACTCTCGACTTAGTTGCTCGTAGTTCAGAGTGGTGGCATTGTTGTTGCTGTCGTTTGTTGTGCTCGAGTCTCCGTTGACAACAACGCCGTTGTAGTTATGTGCGTCTGCTTTCACGTGGATAATCAAAGTTCCATTCACCGAAGAGATGGCAGTGCTGAGAAAGAGAGAGAGAGAGAGAATACATTGTATTACAATTGTGTTCTACTTCGCTCTTATCACCTTGCGATAAACAGGTCATCATTAACCTTAAGGATCAATATGCTAAGCAGTGCATGACCTGCAGTGCTTAGCGATCCATAGCTGACTGCTAGCGTCAGGGCCAGCGAGCCATAGCTGACTGCTAGCGTCAGGGCCAATGACCCATAGCTGACTGCTAGCGTCAGGACCAGCGACCCATAGCTGACTGCTAGCGTCAGGGCCAATGACCCATAGCTGACTGCTAGCGTCAGGACCAGCGACCGATATCTGACTGCTAGCGTCAGGGCCAGCTACCCATAGCTGACTGCTAGCGTCAGGGCCAGCGACCCATAGCTGACTGCTAGCGTCAGGGCCCGCGAACCATAGCTGACTGCTAGCGTCAGGGCCAGCGACCCATAGCTGACTGCTAGAGTCAGGACCAGTTAACCAGAGCGGACTGCTAGCATCAGGGCCAGCGAACCAGAGCTGCCAAGACCCTTCTACACCTCCACGCGTTGATCCTGGATAACAGGCTGCATCAGGGCAGATTGGCTAAGGAGAAGGGATCGAAGAGACAATGGTAACACGGTACTAAAAAAAAGCTTGCTGAAGTCGGATGTGTTGGACCGAAAGGTGCAAATATCGCAGTCCAGCTGTAAACTACGACACAACGCATTCCGTTCTCTATACTACATTCTGCCACTAATGCCCTTTCAGGGTTTGGTAGTGGGAGATTGAGAATGAACAACGCCAAGCTAAGCCAATCACCCTTCACCAAGCAGATCTGGCGTACACCATGCGAACACGCTGTTACAGCGGCTACACTCTCTGTCGTTACTCGCCTCTCAGTTCTAACCATCTATCCCACCGGCCGCACATATGCTTCTATTTCAATCTGAACAGGACGACCAGGTCGGGTTTCATCAGCAATTTGTGAGCGTCCTTTTTTTAAAAGAAGTATTATCGACCAACTTTGGACTTCAAACACGTAACACAAATTCCCAATTATTCTTACACTGGCCTCTAGATGATGTGTTTTCTTTCGTCCGATTATCCTGGTATGGACACCGGGTATATGAGTAGCACTACGCTTAACCATGTGTCATATTTCACGGTCTAGATCACCCGGCTGAACTTCACGAGATTGGCGTCCTTCGTCCTAGCTGAAGACAGTGTCAGATTTGTTGCATGAAATTTAGACACAACTATAATTAACTGCCACCTGGAGAGAGATGGGCTCCATCAGGTGTGTAGCGGCCCAAGACACACCGTTGCTGTATGGCTGGAGCTGGTACTACAAACTGCAATAACGGTGCCTCAACAATCTTCTAGGTTATGGGACTGATGATGCTGATGATGATGATGATGATGATGATGATGATGATGATGATGATGATGATGATGATGATGATGATGATGATGATGATGCACACATATGTAACATAGCAGCCAAATACGGACATTATAAACTAACCACCAAGCACTCCCCCTGGACACATGAAGACTCCTTATTTTAAAATCCAGTAATTATTAGAATGAAGCAGAAGACAGAAGCGCTAGACCGAATCCCCCAGAACGGATTTAAAAGCCAACGCAGAAATCATAACAATTGTAAAACTAAATTCGGCCAACAACACGGGCTTTGCCAAATGGAGAGGAACATCATTTGAATAGGTTAAGAGTTTCACATATGGTCCTGATGAGGATGTAAACATCTGGATATAAAAAAAAACAAGAGTGCCCTTTGTCATGTTGAAAAACATATTCTTCTTCTTATTCTTCTTTCGTTCGTTTGGAGTGTGTCTTCATCTGCAAAGTTGTCTCTTGTATGAACCCCATAAGAAGACTAGTCATGTCAATGCAGAGACTGAAGAAATTATGGCAGAGCACCAACAAAATGATAAAAATAAAAGTCTTGAGAGCCTGTGTTTTTCCTGTGGTAGCTTATGGCTGAGAATTATGGATGATTACAAAAACTTCCAGACAAAGAATCGAATCCTTGGAGTCAAAATGTTACAGAAAGATCCTCAGAATACCATGGACAGAGAAAAAGACAAATGTAGACATTCGGCAAGAGTTGAGCATAGAGGAGAACTGGCTTATCATTTCCATTTTGGTTAGAAAATGTAAATACTTTGGTCACATTAAGATACACAACGGTCTTGACAGAACAGTGATGGAAGGTATGGTGCCAGGCAAAAGAGGAAGGGGTAGACCAAGAAGACGATGGCACCAAGATATCCAAGAGTGCCTGGGTATGACTGTGGCGGAGGCTGGAGTTTTGGCAAGGGAACGAGTTTCTTCAGACAGACTGTGATGGGAGAGACGTTCTATAAAGGACATGCTACATGATGATGATTAACCTCACTGTCTTCTGCAGCTCACACATCGGCCCATATAGTTTCCCTTCCAGTGTCGTTTCTCTTGACCAGTATGTCCGCCTCAGTATCTCATACTCTGGACGGTCCTGGAGTACATGCTCCGCAGTCTGGCGTGCCTATCCACGTGTACACATACTTGAGCTGCCAATCCTAAATTTTGTGTACATGTGGCTGCGGAGTCGGCTGTGTCCCGTTCTGAGGCGGATGAAAAACATATTTTTCAACACCATTGAAAAAACACAATTTTTTTCCTTATATGTTGATTTACTAGTTCAGTATTGTTGTTATTTGTTGTCCCTGATGAAGGCCTATTGGTCGTAACGTAGGTTTTGTTTGTGTTCTCGTCTTGGTGCGGTATCTGACCATACCCCTTTTAAAATTTAGATTAAACTTAACTTTAATCAACTTTAACATTTTTTTTTCATTTATTTTTTGCCCATGAAAAACATGAAACCACTTAACGGATCAGACTGTGGGGATTCAGTGGGTTGGAGGTAAAGTGGCCGCCTCGGATGCCGTAGGTGAAGCCCACCATATTTTTCACATGGATCTTCTGGTAAAAATATTAACTGACCTCTGAGTAGTGAGATCGGACACCCGTGTTCAGTGTCGAGCACATTAAAAATTCCTTGACAGTTGGCAAATCGAAAAGATTAGGCTGAACAGCCGCTGCCCGGACAAAAATCAAAACTTTCTAGCTAAAAATATATGCCCAAAATTATTTGCACATTCACCCATGTGGTTTGTTAAGAGCAGCTATATATGGCGCATAACCGGCTGTGGGTCTACTTTTCTCTAGTGTTTGAGTCTTTTAAGACCAACTATCACATCGGTTAATCACCTCACCAAGAAACTGGTTGTATACAGACTCTGCAGAGTCTTCTAAAGCAGTTTGAAGGCGTTAAGTTAAGTTAGGCCTCGATTTGCAGGATACAAAATGGCCATATTCTTCAGTACACCTTGAGATACACGAAGAGCCTTTGTAAACATCATCAAGAGTAAAGAACAAGTAGTTTTGAACAACGACGTCAACCCACCCTGTGTTGGCACTGACATAGACCGGAAGTGGGTGGTGTCGTGATGACGAGGACTTGGAAGGCATGGCGCCCAACAGGAGCTCATGCTGAAGATGATGATGTGCAAGTCTGTCATCGGAGATCTGGGGATCTGTCATCACGGGGCGAAGCTGTGGAGGTAAGATTAAACCAAGGATTAAAGTACTTTTATTTACCAGAATTGAGACTTACCTTGTGACTTTGGTATCTTCTTCGATCCACTGGGGGCTGTGCTTACAGCCCGGTGAGATTCGCGAAGGTGACTTGTGCGCTTTTTAGGTCCCCCACAGCTTTTCGGGCATGGTCGCTTCCCCAGACCAGACTGCCTTTCTTTGGTCTGCATAGGTGGACCAGTCCTGTAGAATATGTTCTGGTGTTAGCTTGGGTGCTCCACAATCGTTTCTAAAACCCATTCTGTATAGGTTGGCCTTGAGTCTGCAAATGTCCCGTTCTGAGTCTGAAGATGTTTGTCTGCCCATATCAGGCAAGTTTGTCTATGACCTTAGTTTGAATTTATTCCATTCCCGAAAAATCTCTATCAGCTGAGACTTGTCTTGAGATGATGATGATGATGTTGATGATGATGATGATGTTGATGATGTTGATGATGATAATGATTATGATGATGATGATGTTGATGGTATTGATGATATTGATGATGATGTTTATGATGATGATGTTAATGTTGATTATGATGATGATGATGATTATGTTGATGATGTTAATGTTGATTATGAAGATGATGATGATGATGTTGATTATGATGATGATGTTAATGTTGATTATGAAGATGATGATGATGATGTTGATTATGATGATGATGATGATGTTAATGTTGATTATGATGATGATGATGTTCATTATGATGATGATGATGTTAATGTTGATTATGATGATGATGATGATGATGTTCATTATGATGATGATGATGTTAATGTTGATTATGATGATAATATGATGATGATGAATACCCACAATGAGCAAGATTACTATTTTGTGCGCCCTGAAAAGGGCTCAAGTAGCGGTTTGCAGTAGCTTTTCTGAAATTTGAGTATGCTGATGAAGGTAACGCAGGTGTCTTCTAGACTGTTGTATAATCATTGGCTTCATCTATGTGTCGGTCACTACTACGGGGATCACGTAAATTCTTCTTCTTCTTCCTCTTTTTCGTCTTCTGTTAGACACCTACTTTAACTTGTTCAAATAAAGTAAACTGCCATAAAGCTTGTCTATTGTTGGCACTGGGGATGGCCATCTCTGGTCCTCGTATGTCGGGCAATTTTTCAGGAGATGCTCAGGGCTCTGACCCATCCATCCTCTAGTTTGGATCTACCTCTATTTAGTTGTTATTGTCACTCAAAATGTCGCAGCAAGACGTGCTGGTCTCTGTCTGTCACTAACCCCCCCCCCCCCTCCCTCCCCCCCCCCCCCCAACCTCACACTACTCTAATCGGAACGCCATAGCTGTCAGCTCCTAAGCTTTCCCTGTTTTCCTTTGTCGACTTCATGTTGAGACGGTGAGTGACATTGGCGTAGTGTCGAAACGGAGAGTGACCTTGGCACACATTCAGGTACCTTTGTTCTCAGAGTCGCTGACCACGTCACCCCTATCCTAAACTCTCATGCTCCGGCTGGAACTGTTAAAAAAACTTCCTGAGGGATACTGTCCGGTGTTTGACGTGTCACGTGGCCAAACCATTCGGTTTGCTGTCCTTCGATGAGGTCTAGCACTGGTGTTGTGACTTTTTGTTTCCTAATATCTTCGTTTCTGATTCTATCCATTATTGTTACTCCAAGCATTCTGGGCTGGCATTTCATCTCTGTTGTTACGATGTTTCTTTCATCTTTGTTGGTTAATGTCTAATGTGCGTAGGAATATCGTTTTGTGTAGGTTTCTTTTAAAATCCAATGCCTCGTGCTTACATTGTAATATTGAGGGCATTAAACCAATAATTTGACTTGCTTTATTACATGTTTTGGATTGCGGTGTCACCTTTCCCATCTGCTGAGATTATGTTACCAAGGTAAGTGATATTTTTCACATATTTTACTTGTTGGTTTTGTATGAATAGTGTTCAAGATAATTATGCAGTGGATTTCTTGGATACCCAAATATATCCGACAATTACAATGCAAATCGAATATCAAAGAAGAGATCAAGACAAGACTAGCTATATACAGTAACAAACAACCAGACAGCTCAAAAGAAAAGCAGCCAACGAAACTTGGCTGAACAGAAGGGTCATGGGGAAACATGAAGAGGGAGGTATACAACATATGGCAAGCCCTAATCCAAATGACAGTACCAACCAACTCACAAAGAAGGATCATTTTCCGACTGAGAACCCAACATATCCCACTTAGCAAGCACCTGAACAGAATCCAACATATCCCACTAAGCAAGCACATGAACAGAATCCAACATATCCCACTTAGCAAGCACCTGAACAGAATCCAACATATCCCACTTAGCAAGCACCTGAACAGAATCCAACATATCCCACTTAGCAAGCACCTGAACAGAATCCAACATATCCCACTTAGCAAGCACCTGAACAGAACCCAACATATCCCACTTAACAAGCACCTGAACAGAACCCAACATATCCCACTTAGCAAGCACCTGAACAGAATCCAACATATCCCACTTAGCAAGCACATGAACAGAATCCAACATATCCCACTTAGCAAGCACCTGAACAGAATCCAACATATCCCACTTAACAAGCACATGAACAGAATTAAACATATCCCACTTAGCAAGCACCTGAACAGAATCTAACATATCCCAATTAGCAAGAACCTGAACAGAATCCAACATATCCCACTTAGCAAGCACCTGAACAGAATCCAACATATCCCACTTAGCAAGCACATGAACAAAATCCAACATATCCCACTTAGCAAGCACCTGAACCGAATCCAACACATCCGACTTAGCAAGCACCTGAATAGAATCCAACATATCCCACTTAGCAAGCACATGAACAGAATCCAACATATCCAACTTAGCAAGCACATGAACAGAATCCAACATATCTCACTTAGCAAGCACCTGAACAGAATCCAACATATCCAACTTAGGAACGACCTGAACAGAATCCGACCTCAACACACTCCCGATTGCGAGACCTGTACATACCTATACGAAACCGTTGATCATCATCTCTTTGAGTGCTCGGCACTTAACGATGTTAGACAAATGCTTCTTCCTTCTAGGCCAGACAAATGGAACCACCCTGTTTGGAACTAAACAACGACTAACATCATCATGTCCCGTAACATAACGGTCATTGGGGCACCAATACTGCAGATTGTTGGACCAGTTCACGCCACTCCGCTCGGTTTTGTGCCAGGATATTGTATCTCTCGTCTGGACGAGTTAACCTCAATGGTATGATTGTCGTTGTTGTGTATTGAGACGGCTGGCGCATATCAGTGTGTCTAGGACCATTTCTGCACCTGGTGGGCCGATCCCTCTCCAGGCAACGTGACGCTCCATATTATGAATTGCTCAACAGCAGCAAAGGCGAACTTCGATAAAATTAGCAAACTCCAAAACCAAGCCATGAGAGTTATAACAGGAGGCATGAAGTCAATGCCAATTGTAGAACTTGAAAAGATTACAAAACTGCAATCCATGACCGACAGAAGAGACTGCAGAGCCCAGCTGCAATCAGAGAAACTCAGAAGACTGACTGACCACCCAATGCACCAGAGACTAAACAATTTCGGAAATGGGAAACTAAAGCGAAGAAACTTTGCAGAAATAGCCAAGGCAAAGATGCACGAAAACCCTATGAACGCACTAACAACATAAAAGCCCATCCCTACTGTACGAAAACCTACTTGGAGGCAGCATATATTTCCAGAGGTGGTAGAAGATATACCAGGTATTGGAAACAAAAACTGCCAGTCTAAAAAAGAAAGAAGAGATACTACCCTGAGTTACATAACGGAAAACTACCCAAGCATGGACTGGACCCATGCATACATCGACTGTTCCGTAACAAATACAACACAGAACGGAGGGACAGGAGCATTTCTGAACCTACCAAATGGCAGAAAAATAACACTGTCATTCGCTACTGGAAAATACACAAGCAATTTCAGAGCGGAGGCAGGGGCACTGAGGGCGGCAGTGGATGAAATGGTAACAGGTAAAAGGAATGAAAGCCACATAGTCCTGCTTACGGATGCTCTGGCCGTAGTCCCAGCCCTAAAAAGCCAGAAAAATACTGAACTTAATGATTTAAGAGCAGTACTCTGTCAACTATGCCAGCAGGCCGCACCAAAAAGGGTAGTGGTGCAGTGGGTCCCATCCCACTGCAACATCCAAGGCAATGAGGAGGCAGACAGACTGGCAAAAGAAGGTGCAAAACTACCACAACCAGATACTAGTATGACATACGAAGAGTCAAAACGGCTTATTAGAGCTAAATACATGACCAAATGGGAAACTGAACATACTGGCTACACCAAAAACGATGCCTATTACCAGTTGAACAGAAGAGAGCAGGTCGTGGTCTTCAGACGTCGCACTGGCCACAATGGACTGAGGTACCACCTATTCAACAAAATGAAGATAGGTGGCACTGACGAATGCCCGTGTGGTACCTGGAAAATGACCGCTGAACATTTGCTGCAGAATTGCCTGACATACGAGGACCAGAGAAAGCAGATGTGGCCATCACCAGTGGCAACACTAGACAAGCTCTATGGCAGTGTCGACAGCCTCAGGATGACGGCTTCTTTTTCCGAAAAAATAATGGTTACTGTCTGACTGCGTACAAAGAAGAAGAAGAAGAAGAAGAAGAAGAAGAAGAAGAGTACTGGGTTAGCTTTCCCTCTTCCATCCCCTTCCTTAGCCAGTCTGCTCGGCTGCAGCCTGTTATTCAGGATTGCCGCGTGGAGGTGTAGAAGGGTCTTGGCAGCTCTGGTTTGCTGGCCCTGATGCTAGCAGTCAGCTATGGGTCGCTGGCCACCGCAGCTCATGCGCTACTCAGCGTCTTGATCCCGTCTCTCGATCCGACATTGGTCCAAAGGGCAAGAGCCCGGATACTGCTGAATCCGTAACGCTAACATCAACAACAACAGCGCTGAACATGATCTTTTAACATCGGTAGAGTTTATCAGGTGTACTCGTCTAACGGTGCAAACATTAAACGTGAGATCACACAAGGAAGAAGAAGAGGAGAAATATGAAGAAGGAAAATTCTTGCTTTATCGTAGTAGTGACGAAGTGGTTAAGCCGTCGGCCACGTGATCAGGTGGTGTGGGCTCGACTCCGGACTCCGCCGTCTTTTCCACGGGTGCTTGATGCGGAGTCCCCTGCATCTCGTAGTCGCCCCCTAGTCGTCTTGTCCTTAACTTGCCACTGGGGTAGGGCGGCAGGAGACGAGAGAGTGAGGATAAAAAGTAGCGCAGTTAATCCTTACTAAAAATAGCGCTAGCAAAATAAATGATGCCATCATCGTCTGCAATGGACGGCGGCCTTTGCATTGCTCTGTCTTGAATCTATTAAATATGTCCTTACGCACCCTCGGTGTTATGACAGTTTGAGACCTATGGTCTAGCTACACTTCCACGAACAGGATATAATTCAAGGATTTTTTTAAAATGGCTTCCCTCCATCGGTGAAACGAAATATTGTGTGATTTGAAGATGAAATGAATGTTTGCAAGTGTATGTTTGTGTGTTTACGTTCTACTCAACAAGTCAACACACACAAATCACAATCGATTCACATCTCTTACAGAACCGCCATTAACTCATGCACAACAAATTCAAGGCGCCAGGTAATCATGGCGGCTAAATATGTTGCTCCGGCGTCTAACATTTAAGATCCAGTGTCGTATTTCTTCGCACGATTTCCCTCATCGGTAATAAACACCCCGCACCCTGCACACTGGACTGATAGTCGTGCCACTGGTCCAAGATAGCTGGGGACGAGAGAGTGAGCTTGATGACCAGCCTAGTTTCTTGCTCTATAATTCAAATACAGCGCAAATTACATCACTAAGACAAAACCGTCTGATGATATAGCCCTCATCGCTTGTGATGGTCAAATATGTTTCGGGGAGGGAAGTTGTTAGAGACTTCAGTATCATATCATGTAGCATGTCCTTTGTAGAACGTAGCTCCCATCACAGTCTGTCTGAGAGAAACTCTTTCCTTTGCTAAAACTCCAGTCTCCGCCACAGTCATACGCAGGCATTCCTGGATATCTTGGTGCCATCGTCTTCTTGGTCTACCTCTTCCTCTTTTGCCTGGCACCATACCTTCCATCACTGTTTTCTCGAGACCGTTGTGTCTCTTGATGTGACCAAAGTATTTGCATTTTTTAGTCAAAATGGAATTGATAAACTAGTTCTCTTCTATGCTCAACTCTTGCCGAATGTCTACATTTGTTTTTTTCTCTGTCCGGGGTATTTTGAGGATCTTTCTGTATCATTTTGACTCGAAGGATTCGATTCTTTGTCTAGAAGTTTTGGTAATCGCCCATGCTTCACAGCCATAAGCTGCCACAGGAAAAACACAGGCTCTCAAGACTTTCACTTTTATCATTTTGTTGGTGCTCTGCCATAATTTCGTCAGGCTGTTCAGTCTCTGCATTGCCATAGCTAGTCTTCTTCTGATTTCTTTCGAGCAGTCACCATTTTTGTCAATTCTGGAGCCCAGATATTCAAAATGTGTGACCTGATCTATTTCCTCACCCCCCACTGTAAATTTATGCTGACATTGTGTTTTATCGGTGGTCATTATCTTTGTTTTGTTTATGTTTATAAACAGGTTTTGATCTTTACTTCAGTATACTAAACCGAAATGCACAGACATCGCATCCTCGTTGTAAACAACGACACATCGTTCTATTTACTCGAATGCCGGGTACAATTTGGGAGAAGATACTGAAACAGTCAGTGCTGTATTCTTTTCTCATGGTTGCCTATCTAACACAGAACGATCAATTATCAACGGCTTATCGAATCATTCTAGCGTGATTGGCGTGACCTCAACTGGGAACCATCAGTGGTATCTGGGTCAGTGATCTATTTGCGTGACTGTTGACCTGTTTCCGGCTTGTGGGACGTTTTGATATATTTTTTCGTCAGAGATGCTCAGGTAGGTTTTGCAAGGGCTTTGTATGTGAGACAGAGACGTGAAAGCATGCCTTAATAAGTAACGAATGACGTGATCTATCTATCTATCTATCTATCTATCTATCTATCTATCTATCTATCTATCTATCTATCTATCTATCTATCTATCTATCTATCTATCTATCTATCTATCTATCTATCTATCTATCTATCTATCTGTCTATCTGTCTGTCTGTCTGTCTGTCTGTCTGCCTGCCTGCCTGTCTGCCTGCCTGTATGTCTGTCTGTCCATTCAAGCCCACCAACCCATAATCCACCCCCACATCCATCCGCCTGTCTGTCCGTACGTCCGTCCGTCTATCTGTCTGTCCCTCTCACTCGGTCTGTCCGTCCGGGCAGAGCCTATAGCTCCATTTATTGAAGGATAGGTCCAACACTGAAGTTGAGTTATCTAGTCAGATTCTAGGAAAACCTGATTCCAGTTATTTGTATTTTAGTATTGTGGCAATAATTTGTACATGACGAGGTCCCAACATCATGTCCCGATAAGTAAGAAAGGAATAAGTAGCCTCATTCTGTTTGCCACAGGACAACTTCGGTCGTCAAATATATATATAGATAGATAGAGATAGATAGAGATAGATAGGTAGAGATACATAGATATATTATATAGATATATAGATATAAGGATACAGGCCTTGGAGATGATATGTTTCTGAAAACTTTTAAACGTCACGTACAAAGATCGAGTTACAAACGAGGAAATACGAGATAGAATTACAACAGCAATAGGGCCTTTCGAAGATCTCTTGGCAACTGTCAAAAGAAGAAAACTCACTTGGTACGGTCACATATCGAGATCAAATGGTCTTGCAAACACAATCCTCCACGGAAAGGTGCATGGCAGACGACGAAGAGGCCGGCCCAAAAAGAGATGGGAGGACAGCATAAAAGAATGGACCAATCTCCGACCAGAAGAGTCACAGGCAGCGGCATCTGACAGAGAGGGGGTGGCGGGGGGTTGTGAGGATGTCTTCATGTGTGCCCCAACGACCTCACCGGTTACGGGATGACCTGATCTGACCTGAAATCGGATGTGTTGGGCCGAAAGATGCAAATATCGCAGTCAAGCATTCCGTTCTCTGGACTACATTCTGCTACCTAAGCCCTTTCAGGGTTTGGTACGAGAGATTGAGAACGAACTAAGCCAAGCCAAGCCATATACATTTTCATGACTTTCTATAACCTTTTATAACTGTATCCGTGCCGAATGGGTTAAAAAGACGGTTGGGGCTTCTCTGCTAGAGTGAGAGGCAGGGTCGTTGCCGAGATGAGCGATGCATACTTGACAAAAACGTCAAGTATCAGAATGAAGATCGAGGTAGTGACTACAGTTCTGAGATGGTTGTCTGGGGCCTCTTTATTGAGGGCACTGCTTTGGGAGTTGCAGAGGTTTAAGCAGTGGCGTGTGTGGATAGTGGACATAGAGGTCTAGAAACTTCCGGAAATTCTGTAGGTCAACTACCACGGCTATGTTGATTTTGTGTGGAATGAAAGAGCGGTCATCCATGTCTCAAGGGGAACCCGCAGGGATAGAGGGGGCATTCTGGTCTTAAGGGCATCCACAGTTGGGACATTGGCAATGGATAGAGGGGACATTCTGAATATGATCAGCCACCGCTTTTTGGATGAAGTCACTCCAGTCCACGAACCAACGAAGCATAAGTTGTAGGATGATAAATCAAGCACGGATCTAGCAAGGGCCGCATGAGAGAACGAAGCACGAATGTGTACAACCAGCGAGCTACAAGAACAATCTGTACCTACGCTCTTCGTCACTTGGTGAGAGGCCTGAGAGGGACCGAGCACCGGTACTTGCGTCTCAATTCACCCCAAACAGAATTCGCTCCATTCGTATTTGACAGCTGATGACTGTAGTGGGACATTCCATTTCGGGTATAGGGGAGGACAGGTCAATATAATTTTATTTTAAAGAAATAAGTAAAAACACAGATAAAGAGAGATGTGTAGAAGAGATAGTTATATTCAGTTCTCCGACCGACCTTCAGGAAGAATGTAAGGCCCTAAAAAGGAGCAGAATGAAATGTCCTGGTTGGCAGATCGAAATAATTGGATGAACAAAAACCACAATTTTAATTATTGAGGTGGCCAAAATTGAACAATAGTTAGTTAATTTTTTTCTATTTGTACTTGTGCCGTTCAGCGTCGTGGGTAGCTTCAGTCCTTTGTCTTGCGCCAAGTGCGTTGCGTCGGTCAATGTGAGCCCGTGTAGCTGTACTATCACTCTAATGTCAACTGTCCACCTGACTCGCAATGTCGACAAAAATAGCGCTGAAAAAATCCAATCCATTTACTTTGATGCATTGAAGTCCCACGAACTCGCACATCTACGAATGAAACAAAAGTTTTTGTGTGCTTCTTTTTCGGGTGGTTTTTCTGCTTTGCCCTTTTTCGAGAAAGTTCTATGCATTGAGTATGTCACTTGTTGTAGGGTAAAAAGAAGTTTACTGATTCATTTACTGCCAGTCTCAGAGGCGATGAAGCTAACGTCTTGTCAGGCAAAACACACTGATCAGAGAATGTTAGCCAGGGTCAGGAGAAATATACTGGCCAAGACCCTCGCCTGACGGGACGATGAGGCTAACGTCTGGTCAGGCAAAACACATTGATCAGAGAATGTTAGCCAGGGTCAGGAGAAATATACTGGCCAAGACCCTCGCCTGACGGGACGATGAGGCTAACGTCTGGTCAGGCAAAACACACTGATCAGAGAATGTTAGCCAGGGTCAGGAGAAATATACTGGCCAAGACCCTCGCCTGACGGGACGATGAGGCTAACGTCTGGTCAGGCAAAACACACTGATCAGAGAATGTTAGCCAGGGTCAGGAGAAATATACTGGCCAAGACCCTCGCCTGACGGGACGATGAGGCTAACGTCTGGTCAGGCAAAACACACTGATCAGAGAATGTTTGCCAGGGTCAGGAGAAATATACTGGCCAAGACCCTCATCTGACCTCCTCGTTGGTCGTCCTGGAAACGGGCTGTTGTCGAGGACAATAGTCTAGCTAACAAGGCGTTGTTCGATGTGATCTCCGTAATAGTGAGTGATACGCGGATGAAGCTAAGCATTGCACAACCACCTGGAGGACCCCGGTCCACTTCATCAGCACGCTCGGGATGTCCAAAATGATACCACATTCTGCCACAAGTTTCGTCCTTTCCAGGGCGCACAAAAGGGTTATCAACCCATTGTGGGCATTAGTAACCAACCAACCAACCAACCAACCAACGAACCAACCAACCAACCAACCAACCAACCAACCAACCAACCAACCAACCATCCAACCTACCAAACAACAAACCATCCAACCAACCAACCATCCAACCGTCCAACCAACAATCCAACCAACCATCCAACCAACAATCCAACCAACCATCCAACCAACCAACCAATCAACCAACTAACCAAATCAACCAACCAACAATCCAACCAACCATCCAACCAACAATCCAACCAACCATCCAACCAACCAACCAACAATCTAACCAACCATTCAACCAACAATCCAACCAACCATCCAACCACCAACCAACCAACAATCCAACCAACCATCCAACCAACAATCCAACCAACCATCCAACCAACAATCCAACTAACCATGCAAACAACCATCCAACCAACAATCCAACCAACCATCCAACCATCCAACAATCCAACAAACCATCCAACCAACAATCCAACCAACCATCCAACCAACCAACCAACAATCCAATCAACCATCAGACCAACAGTCCTACCAACCATCCAACCAACAATCCAACCAACCAACAATCCAACCAACCATCCAACCAACCAATCAACCAACTAACCAACCTACCAACCAACCAATCATCCAACCTACCAATCAACCAACCAACTAACCAAATCAACCAACCAACAATCCAACCAACCATCCAACCAACAATCCAACCAACCAACCAACAATCCAACCACCCATCCAACCAACAATCCAAACAACAATCCAACCAACCATCCAACCAACAATCCAACCAACCATCCAACCAACCAACCAACAATCCAATCAACCATCAGACCAACAGTCCTACCAACAATCCAACCAACAATCCAACCAACCAACAATCCAACCAACCATCCAACCAACCAATCAACCAACTAACCAACCTACCAACCAACCAATCATCCAACCTACCAATCAACCAACCAACTAACCAAATCAACCAACCAACAATCCAACCAACCATCCAACCAACAATCCAACCAACCAACCAACAATCCAACCAACCATCCAACCAACAATCCAAACAACAATCCAACCAACCTACCAACCAACCAATCATCCAACCAATCAATCAACTAACCAACCATCCAACCAACAAACCAACCAACCATCTAACCAACCAATCAACCAACCATCCAACCAACAAACTAACCATCCAACCATCCAAACAACAAACTAACCAACCATCCGTTATCCAACCATCCAACCAACCAACCAACCACCCAACCATCCGACCATCCAACCATCCAACTATCCAACCATCCAACAAACCAACCAACCATCCAACCATCCAAACATCCATCCAACCAACCAACCAACCAACCATCCAACCATTTAACAAACCAACCAACCAACCATCTAACCAACCAACAAACCAACCATCCAACCACCCAATCAACCAACCAACAATCCAACCAACCATCTAACCAACAATCCAATCAACTATCCAACCAACCAACCAACAATCCAACCAACTATCCAACCAACAATCCAACCAACCATCCAACCAACCATCCAACCAACCATCCAACCAACAATCCAACCAATAACAAAAATAACCACCCATCCAACCAACAATAGAACCAACCAACCAACAATCCAACCAACCATGCAACCAACCAACAATCAACTAATCAACCTACCAACCAACCAATCATCCAACACACCAAATCAATCAACCAACAATCCAACCGACCATCCAACCAACAATCCAACCAACCAATAAACAATCCAACCAACCATCCAACCAACCAATCAACCAACTAACCAACCATCCAACCTACCAACAAACCAATCATCCAACCAATCAACCAACTAACCAACCATCCAACCAACCAACCAACCATCTAACCAACCAACCAACCAACCATCCAACCAACAAACTAACCAACCATCCAACCATCCAAACAACCAACCAACCAACCATTCAACCATCCAACTAACCAACCAACAATCCAACCATCCAACCAACCAACAAACCAACCATCCAACCATCCAACCAACCAACCAACCACCCAACCAACCATCTAACCAACCAACCAACCAACCACCCAACCATCCAACCAACCAACCATCCAACCATCTAACCAACCAACCAACCAACCATTTAACCAACCAACCATCCAACCATCCAACCATCCAACCAACCATCCAACTATCCAACCAACCAACCAACCAACCATCAAACCATCCAACCAACCAACCAACCATCTAACCAACCAACCAACCACCCAACCATCCAACCAACCAACAAACCAACCATCCAACCATCCAACCAACCAACCATCCAACCATCAAACCAACCAACCAACCAACCATCCAACCATCCAACCATCCAACCAACCAACCAATCAACCATCCAACCATCCAACCAACAATCCAACCACCCAACCATCCAACCAACCAACCAACCAACCATCCAACCAACCAACCATCCAACCATCCAACATCCAACCACCGAACCATCCAACCAACGAACCAACCATCCAACCATCCAACCAACCAACCAACCATCCAACCATCCAACCAACCATCCAACCATCCAACCAACCAACCAACCATCCAACCAACCATTTAACCAACCATCCAACCAACCATCCAACCAACCAACCAACCAACCAACGAACCAAACCAGCAACCAACCATCCAATAAACCGACCAACCATCCAACTATTCAACCAACTAACCAACCATCCAACCAACGAACCAACCATCCAACCATCCAACCAACCAACCAACCAACCATCCAACCATCCAACCAACCATCCAACCATCCAACCAACCAACCAACCAAACATACAACCATCCAACCAACCAACCATCCAACCAACCAACCATCCAATGAACCAACCAACCAACCAACCATCCAACCAACCAACCAACCATCCTACCAACCAAACATTAAACCAACCAACCAACCAACGAACTAATAAACCAACCAACCATCCAATCAACCAACCAACCATCCAACTATCCAACCAACTAACCAACCAACCAAACATACAACCATCCAATCAACCAACCATCCATCTAACCAAAAAACCAACCAAACATACAACCAGACAGTCAACCAACCAACCAACCAACCAAACATACAACCATCCAACCAACCAACAGTCCAACCAACCAAACATTAAACCAACCAACCAAAAAACCAACGAACAAAACCAGCAACCAACCATCCAACCAACCAACCATCCAAACATTAAACCAACCAACCAACCAAACATACAACCACCCAGTCAACCAACCAACCATCCATCTAACCAACCAACCAACCAACCATCCAACCAACCATCCAATCAACCAAACATTAAACCAACGAACCAACCAACCATACAACCATCCAACCAACCAACCAACCAACCATCCAACCATCTAACCAACCATCCAACCATCCAACCAACCATCCAACCATACATTTAACCAACCAACCATCCAACCAACCATCCAACCAACCAACCAACCATCCAACTATCCAACCAATTAACCAACCAACCAAACATACAACCATCCAATCAACCAACCAACCATCCATCTAACCAACCAACCAACCAACCATCCAACCAACCAAACATTAAACCAACCAACCAACCATCCAACCAACCAAACATTAAACCAACCAACTAACCAAACATACAACCATCCAGTCAACCAACCAACCATCCCTCTAACCAACCAACCAACCATCCAACCAACCAAACATTAAACCAACCAACCAACCATCCAACCAACCAACCAACCAACCATCCAACCAACCAACCAACCATCCAACCAACCAACCAACCATCCAACCAACCAACCAACCATCCAACCAACCAACCAAACAACCAACCACTGTCAGTCTTAGTCGACCTGTATTTCTACAGGGGCAGATCCTCCTGTGCATCTGAGCGGGCCAGGCTCGAGCAGCTTATTACTCCCTTACATTGGGACAAGTGTTGCAGAGGGTGGTTAATCAAAGTGCGAGCCCATCTTAATAGACTAAAACACTAGAGTAAAGTAGGCCCACATCCTGTTAGGCGCCATCTATGCTGCTCTTAATAAACCACCAAACCATGGCCGGTGTTTTTCGATGTCACACAGCTAATCGCCTCTTACGACATGCTCTTTTATGTGGGGCAGTGGTGATATTCTTGTCATTGTCGAACACAAAGATCCCCAGCGGACCACTCGGGACTGTTATTTACAGTTTTATGACTAAACATAGGCTTGACGTGTGACACCCCGAAAGTTAAAAAAGTGGACTATTCTGTGACGTCACAACTACCAAATAAGGCGCTAAACAAATATATCCCCGGTGCTAAATATATATATTCCTACTGTTTGGGGTGAATTAAACTGCAAGTACCCGAGCACCTACTGGTCTGCCCGAAGTGCAATAACGTCGTTTCTTAACAGAACAGAACAGTCTGTATTGTTGAAACAAAGAACCTCAAGCCACAATCAAGGCTGTTGTGGTGAATGTCTCCACACACTATCAGGTCGAAACAGTCTTAAGATGCTACTCAATCCCACAATTCCACTTACCCAATTCGTGACAATCTATGGAAGCTGGAATTACCCTGGCTCCTGGCACCAGACTTCTGGTCTAATAGATCCCCGTTACACGGTTTAAAGTGCACTTATACCAATTACGGGGTCTCGAAAAAGACCTGAATAGTAATTTTTTTGCCATTACCTCACCGTGCGATGAGTAGGAAAGGTGCCCCCCATGCTGCCTTCCTGGGATATGGTGGCGTCTCTCATGCGCCCTTTCCGGCATTAATCCTGAGTAATTTAATGGATGCTCTCTCTCTCTCTCTCTCTCTCTCTCTCTCTCTCTCTCTTTATATATATATACATATATATTTACATATAATTCATTCATTAGCTCCTTCTGTCTTGTCAGACGATAGTAATTGTGCTTTGAGGAATAAAGGTATGCAACTACAGTCCATGACGGTAACGAATGTAACCCGTAAGACCAATCCGGGCAGAGAAGCATCTTCTACCGTGCGTGTCCAAGAAAAGTCAGGACAGTTTGCAGCATCGCATGGTGTGGCGTGTCTTCTCACACTCTGAGTCTTTAGCCTATCAGCAATCAGTATCTCCTTTGTCTGTATTCCATGCTTACTCATGCCCCTCCATGTAACACGATCCATGGCGTCCTGTTCCCATGATTCCAAATCGATGCCTGCGTCATTCATATCCCGCTTGCACACATTCTTGTACCGAAGTAGTGGCCGGCCCCGAGACCTTTTCCCCAACTGTAATTCCCCATAGAGAAGATATTTTGGTATTCTGCCATCATCCATCCTCCGAATGTGTCCCAGCCAGCGGAGCCTTCGAAGACTAAGCAGGGAGAAGATTGTGACAGTGCCTGTTCTCCCCAACTCCTCTGCCTTGGTGATCTTGTCTTGCCACGCAACCCCCAGGATTCTGCGCAGGCACCTCATGTGATAGCTGTTTAGTGGCCTCTCCTGGTGCATGCAAGTAGACATGTGATAGCTGTTTAGCCGTCTCTCCTGGTGCATGCAGGTAGACATGTAATAGCTGTTTAGCCGTCTCTCCTGGTGCATGCAGGTAGACATGTGATAGCTGTTTAGCCGCCTCTCCTGGTGCATGCAGGTAGACCACGTCTAACTGCCATAAAGAAGAGTGCCGAGGACACAGGCCTGGTAAACAAGTGTTTTTTGTTTTAACAGGGAGCTTCTTGTTCTCCCAGACCATTTTTGTTAATCTGCTCATATATATGTGACCCAGTGGTCTCGAGGTAGGGCGTTCGCCTCGGGTGGAGGAGGTAGGGTGTTCGCTTCGGGTAGAGGAGGTAGGGTGTTCACATCGGGTGGAGGAGGTAGGGTGTTCGCCTCTGGTGGAGGAAGTAGGGTGTTCGCCTCGGGTGGAGAAGGTAGGGTATTCGCCTCGGGTGGAGAAGGTAGGGTGTTCGAATCGGGTGGAGGAAGTAGGGAGTTCACCTCGGGTGGAGGAGGTAGGGTGTTCATCTCGGGTGGAGGAGGTAGAGTGTTCACCTCGGGTGAAGGAGGTAGGGTGTTCGCCTCGGGTGGAGGAGGTAGGGTGTTCACCTCGGGTGGAGGAGGTAGGGTGTTCACCTCAGGTGGAGGAGGCAGGCTGCTTGCCTCGGGTGGAGGAGGTAGGATGATCGCCTCGGG